>NW_022638155.1:452500-880000 GCF_010993605.1 Petromyzon marinus | reverse complement strand
TGTAGGTGTATGGGTGTGTGTGTCTGTAGATGTATGGGTGTATGTGTATCTGTAGGTATGTGGGTGTGTGTGTCTGTAGGTGTATGGGTGTACGTGTGTGTCTGTAGGTGAGTGGGTGTGTGTGTGTGTCTGTAGGTGTATGGGTGTACGTGTGTGTATCTGTAGGTATGTGGGTGTGTGTCTGTAGGCTTATGGGTGTGTGTGTATCTGTAGGTTTATGGGTGTGTGTGTGTAATCTTTGTATAGGTGTGTGTGGTTGTCTGTGTGTACATGTTTACACAGGTACAGTTCTGTATTAAGCGTGTTCACACACGCACACACCACACACACCACACACACACACCACACACACACCACACACACACACCACCACACACACACCACACACACACCACACACACCACCACACCGCCCACCACACACACCACACACACCACACACACACCACACACCACCACACACCACACACACACCACACACACACCACACACCACACACCACACACACACCACACACCACCCACACACCACACACACCACACACACCACACACACCACCACACACCACACACCACCACACACACACCACACACACACCACCACACACCACCACACACCACACACACACCACACACCACACACACACCACCACACACCACACACACCACCATACACCACACACACACCACACACACACCACACACACACCACCACACACCACACACACACCACCATACACCACACACACACCACACACACACCACACACACACCACCATACACCACACACCACCATACACCACACACACACCACACACACACCACACACCACACACACACCACACACACCACACGATTTTAATAGCTAGTTCACGATGCGGGGTTGCCACGGGATATGTTTTTTTCTCTCTTGCGCGGCTGTGGATGTTGCCGATGAGTTTGGCGGTGGCGGCGGTGGTGGTGGTGGGTGCCGGTGCGATCTTCTTCGACCGCGCCACCGCCACGTTTCTTAAGTAAAGCGAAGTGACCGTCGGAGCCGGCGGCGACTCCCCGACTCCTCACTGCTTGCCGGGCGGAACGCCAATCGGCGCAACGGTGGTGTGGGGTGGTGTGGGGTGGTGAGGGGTGTGTGGTGGTGGTGGGGTGTGTGGTGGTGTGTGTGGTGGTGTGTGTGGTGGTGTGTGTGGTGTGGTGGTGGTGTAGTGGTGGTGGTGTGTGTGGTGGTGTGTGTAGTGGTGGTGGTGTGTGTGGTGGTGGTGTGTGTGGTGTAGTGGTGGTGTGTGTGGGGTGTGTGGTGGTGTGTGTGGTGGTGTGTGTGATGGTGTGTGTGGTGTGGTGGTGGTGTGTGTGGTGGTGGTGTAGTGGTGGTGGTGTGTAGTGGTGGTGTGTGGTGTAGTGGTGGTGTGTGTGGTGTAGTGGTGGTGTGTGTGGTGTAGTGGTGGTGTGTGTGGTGGTGTGTGGTGTAGTGGTGGTGTGTGTGGTGGTGTGTGGTGTAGTGGTGTGTGTGGTGGTGTGTGGTGTAGTGGTGGTGTGTGGTGGTGGAGTATTGGTGGTGTGTGGTGGTGGGTGTGGTGTAGTGGTGGTGGTGTGTGTGGTGGTGTGTGGTGGTGGTGTGTGTGGTGGTGGAGTAGTCGTGGTGTGTGGTAGTGGTGCAGTGGTGGTGGTGTGTGGTGGTGATGTGTGGTAGTGGTGGTGGTGGTGGTGGTTTGGTGGTGGTGGTGTGTGTGATGGTGGAGTGGTGGTGGTGCGGTGGCCGCCAGCACCACGTGCCTCTGCGATGGAGGGAGAGAGATGTTGACCACATCTCCTGGTGTACAGGAGGTCGTGGGTTCAGAATTTGTGTTAACTACCTCACCTGGTGTACAGGAGGTCGTGGGTTCAATGTTCAGACGTTAACCACCTCTGGGTGTCTGTGGGTCTGTGTGAGTCTCTGGGTCTCTGGGGGTCTCTGCGGGGTTTAAGTGTTAATCACTAAGGCTCACAGAGCCAGACCGAGGCTCCCACAGGGTTCAGTGTTAATCACTGAGGCTCACAGAGCCAGACCGGGGCTCCCACAGGGTTCAGTGTTAATCACTGAGGCTCATAGAGCCAGACTAAAGCTCCCATAGGGTTCAGTGTTAATCACAGACTCACAGAGCCAGACCGAGGCTCCCACAGGGTTCAGTGTTAATCACTGAGGCTCACAGAGCCATACTAAGACTCCCATAGGGTTCAGTGTTAATCACTGAGACTCACAGAGCCAGACTAAAGCTCCCATAGGGTTCAGTGTCAATCACTGAGGCTCACAGAGCCAGACTAAGACTCCCACAGGGTTCAGTGTTAATCACTGAGACTCACAGAGCCAGACTAAGGCTTCCATAGGGTTCAGTGTTAATCACTGAGCCTCACAGAGCCAGACCGGGGCTCCCACAGGGTTCAGTGTTAATCACTGAGGCTCATAGAGCCAGACCGAGGCTCCCACAGGGTTCAGTGTTAATCACTGAGGCTCACAGAGCCATACTAAGACTCCCATAGGGTTCAGTGTTAATCACTGAGGCTCACAGAGCCAGACTAAAGCTCCCATAGGGTTCAGTGTTAATCACTGAGGCTCACAGAGCCAGACTGAGGCTCCCACAGGGTTCAGTGTTAATCACAGACTCACAGAGCCAGACTAAAGCTCCCATAGGGTTCAGTGTTAATCACTGAGGCTCACAGAGCCAGACTGAGGCTCCCACAGGGTTCAGTGTTAGTCACTGAGACTCATATAGCCAGACTAAGACTCCCACAGGGTTCAGTGTTAATCACTGAGGCTCACAGAGCCAGACTAAGACTCCCACAGGGTTCAGTGTTAATCACTGAGGCTCACAGAGCCAGACTAAGGCTCCCATAGGGTTCAGTGTTAATCACTGAGGCTCACAGAGCCAGACTAAGGCTCCCACAGGGTTCAGTGTTAATCACTGAGGCTCACAGAGCCAGACTAAAGCTCCCATAGGGTTCAGTGTTAATCACTGAGGCTCACAGAGCCAGACTAAGACTCCCACAGGGTTCAGTGTTAATCACTGAGACAGAGCCAGACTGACTCCCATAGGGTTCAGTGTTAATCACTGAGACTCACAGAGCCAGACTGAGGCTCCCACAGGGTTCAGTGTTAATCACAGACTCACAGAGCCAGACTGACTCCCACAGGGTTCAGTGTTAATCACTGAGGCTCACAGAGCCAGACTAAAGCTCCCATAGGGTTCAGTGTTAATCACAGACTCAGAGCCAGACTGACTCCCACAGGGTTCAGTGTTAATCAGACTCGCAGAGCCAGCCTGACTCCCATAGGGTTCAGTGTTAATCACTGAGGCTCACAGCCAGGCCGAGGCTCCTCCAACCAGGCAGAAGCAGTGCGACTCTGACAGTCACCGTGTGCTGTTTGTGATCTTGCAAATTTCTGAGCGAGACATTTTTGACATATTCATGCTGACAACGGGGTCGCAGACAACAAGCAAACAGAGAGAGAGACACGGAGACACGGGGACACAAACAGAGACGGACACACAGACAAATGTCCCCCGTGTAGCCGGAAACAGACTGTAGGGGCAAGTGCTGTCAGTAGTAGCATCAACAGCAGCGCCTATGAAGGCTACCGGCACTGTGGCACACACAGAGGGGGTGGGTGACCAGCACCACGCCCGGCCGCCTTTGTCTCCCCCAGTGCCACTCACCCGATGGGTGAGCGAGTGGGTGGGTGATTGAGTGGGTGAGCGAGTGGGGAAGTGGGTGGGTGGGTGAGTGAGCGAATGTGTGCGTATATGAGTGTGTGAGCGTGCTTTGAAGAAGGCACATCGCCCGAAACGTCGCCCATTATACACAATTCCCCATTTGGAACGCTGCAACACAACCACACAGACACACAACAACCGCCATTTGCCACTAAGTGGCGGTGACGTCACCACGACGCTTGTGCCAGGCCATGTGCGCTTTGAGGCAACGTGAAGTGTCAAACGCCGGCTGGCAGGAGGTCACGGGGCAGACCCAAGTGCCACGGGTCGACTGACTGAGATGACTGGCTGATGCCCCACCTGTGCCCCCTCCTGTGCCAACCTGCTGTGCTTCAGCCACCCGGCGCTCCGCTCGTTGTGAGCGTCGCCCCTCCGCCCTCCGTTGTTGATGGAGGGCGACTGCCTCCAACTGCCCAGTAGCGTCCTTCACGAGCCTCCTCCACAGAGGCCGATCTTGACACCGCTGGTACCAGTCATCGGCAAGTCCACTCAGCTCCACGTCTTCCTGTACCACATCACTCCATCTCTTCTCTAGCCCGTGCCGCGCCCGTTTAGCCCCCTCGATCCGGCCGAACAGAAGCTGTTTGGGCATGCGGTGGCTGGGCATACGGGCTACATGGCCCAGCCAATGCAGCCTTGCCTGCCGGAGGAGCTCACCGTTGGGAACTTGCCCAGATCTTTCAAGGATTTGTGAGCTCACATAATCCAGCCTGGTTAAACCCAGGATGGGTCGTAGGCAGGCCAGCCTTAATGTTTATAACCGGGGAAGATGTTCCATTAGGGGGGTCCACGTTTCACACACAACCACACACACAGACACAACCACACACAACCACCCACAACACCCACACAGCCACACAGCCACACAACACCCACACAGCCACACACACAACCACACACACAACAACAACCGCCATTTGCCACTAAGTGGCGGTGACGTCACCATGACGCTTGTGCCAGGCCATGTGCACCTTGAGGCCACGTGAAGTGTCGAACGCCCGCGGGCAGGAGGTCACGGGGCAGACCCAGGTGCCACGGGTCGACTGACTGAGAGGACTGGCTGATGCACCACCTGTGCCCCCTACTGTGCCAACCTGCTTTGCTTTAGCCACCCGGCGCTCCGCTCGTTGTGAGCGTCGCTCCTCCAACCTCCGTTGTTGTTGGAGGGCGACTGCCTCCAACTGCCCAATAGCGTCCTTCACGAGCCTCCTCCACAGAGGCCGATCTTGACACCGCTGGTACCAGTCATCGGCAAGTCCACTCAGCTCCACGTCCTTCTGTACCACATCACTCCATCTCTTCTCTAGCCCGTGCCGCGCCCGTTTAGCCCCCTCGATCCGGCCGAACAAAAGCTGATTTGGCATGCGGTGGCTGGGCATGTGGGCTACATGACCCAGCCAACGCAGCCTTGCCTGCCGGAGGAGCTCACCGATGGGACCTTGCCCAGATCTTTCAAGGATTTTTGAGCTCGCACAATCCAGCCTGGTTAAACCCAGGATGGATAGTAGGCAGGCCAGCCTAAATGTTTCCAACCGGCGAAGATGCTCCATTAAGGGGGTCCACGTTTCGCAAGCGTAGAGAAGGGAGGGAATGACCGTGGCCGAGAAGACCTGAAGCTTAGTGCGGAGCGACAGACCAGGTAGCTTCCACACAGCGTTACGCAACCGATGAAAAGATATTGCCGCTCGACTGATTCGGAGTGAGACCTCTGCTGTTAAACTGGAGCCGGTCATAAGCACACTGCCCAGGTATGGGAAACTCTCCACTCTCCACAACTGCCCCATCACCGATTGGGAGTTGTGGGGGTGGAGTGTCCGATGGTACAAAATACCCAGGCAGGTGCTTAGTTTTGGTGGGGCTGATGGAAAGGCCCCACCTCTTAGTGGCACGCTCCAGTCTCAGCAGCAGCGTCTCCAACTCCTCCTCTGACTGAGCAGCTATTACCAAATCATCAGCATACATAACGTGGTTGAGCAATAGGGAGCCATCCCTTGACCGCACCTGGGCATCGATCAGCCTCCCATTATATCTGTACCAAATGGAGATTCCCCCGGTACAGCTATTGAAGGCTTCACGAACTATGTGGTCAAAATAGATGTTAAATAATGTGGGAGCCAGAGGACATCCCTGTCGCACCCCAAGGTGTACAGGGAAAGGCTCTGACACCCACCCACGTAGTTTTACCCGGGCCCGCTCACCATTATGAAGGTCTTTAATGATCTTGAGCAGAGGGTCAGGGACTCCAAAAGCACGAAGAACAACCCAGAGCCCAGGCCTACTGATGCCATCATAGGCCTTGACCAGGTCAATAAAGCAGAGATGTAGGTCTTGTTGGAATTCCCTACACCACTGCTGTAGCAGACGGACAGGAAATATGGCATCTGTGCAGGACCGCCCTTTCCTGAAACCGCATTGGGGCTCTGCAAGCCTCTCCTCAGCGTGCCTGGCGAGGCGATGTTGAATAATCCTTGCCAGGACCTTTCCCGGCACACTGAGGAGTGAGATGCTTTTGTAGTTGTTACAGTCTGTGCGGTCCCCCTTCTTAAAGAGGGGGACCACCAGGGCATCCTTCCAATCCTGCGGAACCCGTCCAGTGGTCCAGACCGTTGTTATGATGTCATATAGGGCAGTCTGTGCACAAACGCCACCCTCCCTCAGCAGTTTGCTTGGGAGATCATCTCTGCCCGGTGCCTTTCCTGGTCTCAGACTCCGGATCGCCTTCAGTACTTCCTCAACAGATGGTACCTCAGCCAGCCACTCGCAGAGGGTGACTTCCTCCAATATTTGAGGCACCGCAGCCTCAGCAGGGTCATCCTCACTTTGTACCACGATGTTTTCCTTGCTGAGGGATTTTTCCTCCCCCAGGACCTCACAGAAATGCTCAGCAAATCTGCAAACCTGTTCCTGGAGGTCGGAGATTGGATCACCGTTTTTTCCCCTAAAGATGGTAATAGGTGTGGCGCTGCAGGTTACTTTTTTGATGGAGTTAAATAGAGATTTGTGATCGCGGGCCACTGAGGCAGACTCCATCTCCTCAGCAACCCGCGACCACCACCCATCCTTGCAGCGCCTCACGGCTCTCCGAACCTCCGAGCGAAGGCTGCGGTAAGCCTCCTCATTCTCTGACGTGGGATTCTGTAGCCGATGACAGTGGGCCTGTCGCTTTTTCTCAACCATCCTGAACACCTCCTCTGTCAGCCAGGGTCTCTGGGGAGGTCTGGACCGCGTACCCAAAGCAGCCATTGCAGCTGCATGAGTCACAGTCATAAACCTCGCCCATTTACCCTCAACATCAGGAGGAGTGGGGGACGATGCCAACCCCAGCCGCAAGCATTGATGAAATTCTCACAACCACACACAACCACACACAACACCCACGCACACAACTACAAACAACCACACATAGCCACACACAACCACACACAGACACACACAGACACACACCCACACACAGCCCCACACACACAACCACACACAACACCCACACACAACCACACACAACACCCACGCACACAACAACCACACACAACCACACATAGCCACACACAACACCCACACACACAACCACACACACAACCACACACAACATCCACACACAACCACACACACAACACCCACACACACAACAACCACACACACAACCACACACACAACACCCACACACACACACAACAACCACACACAGCCACACACAACACCCACACACACAAGAACCACACACAACCACACACAACAACCACACACACAACAACCACACACAACCACACACACAACAACCACACACAGCCACACACAACCACACACAGACACACACCCACACACACAACCACACACAGACACACACACAACAACCACACACAGCCACACACAACACCCACACACACAACAACCATACACAACCACACACAGCCACACACAACAACCACACACAACTACACACACAACACCCACACACACAACAACCACACACAGCCACACACAACACCCACACACACAACAACCACACACAACCACACACACAACAACCACACACAGCCACACACTCACACCTCGTTATTAGTCAGGAATTTGTCAAAGCTCGCTTCGCCGCAGTCATTGTAGGAAAAGTAGTCCCGGCTCTGGGGAGGGGGTAGGGAGTGGGGGGGAGGCGGTGAATCCGAGTGTATCCCTCCGCTCAGCGCCGCTGAGTCGCCGTGACTCAGATGTTTGGTGACTTGCAGGGTCAGTCACGTGACCTCCTGCACATAGCCTGGCACAGCAGTCAACCCATGGCACCTGCATGGTCTGTCACGTGACCTCCTCCTGCACCTAGCCTGGCACGGCAGTCAACCCATGGCACCTGCAGGGTCAGTCACGTGACCTCCTGCACCTAGCCTGGCACAGCAGTCAACGCATGGCACCTGCAGGGTCAGTCACGTGACCTCCTGCACCTAGCCTGGCACAGCAGTCAACGCATGGCACCTGCAGGGTCAGTCACGTGACCTCCTGCACCTAGCTTGGCACAGCAGTCAACCCATGGCAACTGCTGTGTCTGTTCCGTGACCCCCACAGAGACCCATAGACACCCACATAGACCCATAGACACCCACAGAGACCCATAGACACCCACAGAGACCCATAGACACCCACAGAAACCCATAGACACCCACAGAAACCCATAGACACCCACAGAAACCCATAGACACCCACAGAGACCCATAGACACCCACAGAGACCCATAGACACCCACAGAGACCCACAGACACCCACAGAGACCCATAGACACCCACAGAGACCCATAGACACCCTCAAAGACCCATAGACACCCACAGAGACCCATAGACACTCACAGAGACCCATAGACACCCACAGAAACCCATAGACACCCACAGAGACCCATAGACACCCACAGAAACCCATAGACACCCACAGAGACCCATAGACACCCTCAAAGACCCATAGACACCCACAGAGACCCATAGACACCCACAGAAACCCATAGACACCCACAGAGACCCATACTAAAACTAAACTACGTGGATATTTAAGTGCAGAAGCCGCATACTGCACTCTAGAGCTACACAGCATACCTGGTCAACATTTGTAAATAATATTTAAAAATATTTTTAACAATATAAATATCCACTATTCCTTCAAGTAAATAAGCACATTTGTACATATATTATGTTTGTAACTCGTAATAATCCGGTTAAAATCTACTATTCCTTCAAGTAAATAAACACACACTTTCATATATATACAATGTTTGTAACTCGCAATAATCCGGTTAAAATCTACACGTTCTAATAAGCGGGACTACTTTTCCCTCACGCTCTTCGCGCACTCGCACACGCTGGCGGCGGTGAAGCGTGCGGGCGCGTCACTATAAATAGTCCCGGCCTCCCCTCACCACCGCCAATGTCACAAGTCGCCGTCGCCTCCGCTGCGTCCTCTCACTCTCAACGCGACGCAATCCGATCGCATCCGGCCCGATAATCGATACCGATCGATCTGCTGCTCATCGGCTATAATCGAAGAGGAGACGAAGACGACGACGATGATGATGATGGCGATGGCGACCGCTGGTGGCTTGTTGAGGCGCGGAGCCGTTCGGGCGGCCTCGGCTCGGGCGCTTTGCGCGCAGCCGCCAGCGCCGGCAAAGGCCTCGCCAGCCGCACGTAAGACGCAACAATTGTCAATAACACACTAACACTATTGTTAATAATAACATAACTATTGTCAATAACAATATAACACTATTGTTAATAATAACATTATAACTATTGTCAATAACAATATAACACTATTGTTAATAATAACATAACTATTGTCAATAACAATATAACACTATTGTTAATAATAATAACATTATAACTATTGTCAATAACAATATAACACTATTAATAATAACATAACTATTGTCAATAACACAATAACACTATTAATAATAACATTATAACTATTGTCAATAACACTATTGTTAATAATAACATGATAACTATTGTCAATAACAATATAACACTATTGTTAATAATAACATAACTATTGTCAATAACAATATAACACTATTGTTAATAATAATAACATTATAACTATTGTCAATAACAATATAACACTATTAATAATAACATAACTATTGTCAATAACACAATAACACTATTAATAATAACATTATAACTATTGTCAATAACACTATTGTTAATAATAACATTATAACTATTGTCAATAACACTATAACACTATTGTTAATAATAACATTATAACAATTGTCAATAACAATATAACACTATTGTTAATAATAATAACATTATAACTATTGTCAATAACAATATACCACTATTAATAATAACATAACTATTGTCAATAACACTATAACACTATTATTAATAACATAATTGTCAGTAACAATATAACACTATTGATAATAATAATAACATATAACTATTGTCAATAACACTATTGTTAATAATACCATTAAAACTATTGTCAATAACACTATAGTTAATAATAACATTATAACTATTGTCAATAACAATATAACACTATTGTTAGTAATAATAACAACTATTGTCAATAACACTATAACACTATTGTTAATAATAACATTAAACTATTGTCAATAACACTAACACTATTGTTAATAATAATAACATAACTATTGTCAATAACAATATAACACTATTGTTAATAATAACATAACAATTGTCAATAACAATATAACACTATTGTTAATAATAACATTATAACTATTGTCAATAACACTATAACACTATTGTTAACACTAACATTATAACACAATAACACTATTGTTAATAATATTAAACTATTGTCAATAACACTATAACACTTGTTAATACTAACATTATAACTTGTTAATAGCATTACATTATAACACAATAACACTATTGTTAATAATATTAAACTATTGTCAATAACACTATAACACTTGTTAATACTAACATTGTAACTTGTTAATAGCATTACATTATAACACAATAACACTATTGTTAATAATTACATTAAACTATTGTCAATAACACCATAACACTATTGTTAATAATTACATTAAACTATTGTCAATAACACCATACCACTATTGTTAATAATAACATTAAACTATTGTTAATAATAACATTACTTTTTAATAATAACATAACTTGTTAATAACGCAATCACAATAACATTAAACTATTGTTAATAATAACATTAAACTATTGTCAATAATAAAATAACATTAAACTATTGTTAATAACATAACTTGTTAATAACATAACTTGTAACACAATAACACTTACTATTGTTAATAATAACATTATAACTTGTTAATAACACATTCACAATAACATTAAACTATTGTTAATAATAACATAACTATTGTTAATAACATAACAATATAACACTAACCTATTGTTAATAACATAACTTGTCAATCACACAATAACATTAAACTATTGTTAATAATAACATTATAACTTGTTAATAACACAATCACACAATAACATTAAACTATTGTTAATAATAACATAACTATTGTTAATAATATAACATTATAACACAACATTAAACTATTGTAAATAATAACATAACTTGTTAATAATATAACAACTATTAATAATAACACAACTAGTGTTAATAACATAACATATCTATTGTTAATAACAACATAACTATTGTTAATAATAACATGATAATAACATTAAACTATTGTTAAAATCATGATAACTATTGTTAATACCATTATAACACTAACATTATTATTGTTAATAATGACACTTGTTAATAACATAACTATTGTTAATAACATAACTATTAATATAATTATAACACTATTACTATGGTTAATAACATAACTTGTTAATAATAACATAACTATTAATAATATCATAACACTAACACTATTGTTAATAACAACACTATAACACTATTGTTAATAACATTACTATTGTTAATAACATTAAAACACTAACACTATTGTTAATAACATAACACTTACTATTGTTAATAACACAACACTTACTATTGGTAATAACATAACTATCGTCAACATAACTATTGTTATAATAAAACTGACTATTATAATAACGTAACTATTGTTATAATAACAATCACTACACAAGTAATAACACTCAATATTGTTATTGTTATAACTTAGCGTGACTTATTATAACTTAGTAGTAGTGTAACTTATTAGTGCAACTTCGTAGTGTGTGCAACTTATTAGTGCAACTTCGTAGTGTGTGTAACTTATTAGTGTAACTTCGTAGTGAGTAACTTATTAGTGTAACTTCGTAGTGTGTGTAACTTATTAGTGTAACTTTGTAGTGAGTGTAACTTATTAATGTAACTTCGTAGTGAGTGTAACTTATTAGTGTAACTTCGTAGTGTGTGTAACTTATTAGTGTAACTTCGTAGTGAGTGTAACTTATTAGTGTGACTTCGTAGTGAGTGTAACTTATTAGTGTAACTTCGTAGTGTGTGTAACTTATTAGTGTAACTTCGTAGTGAGTGTAACTTATTAGTGTAACTTTGTAATGTGTGTAACTTATTAGTGTAACTTCGTAGTGAGTGTAACTTAGTGTAACTGACACTGATTGCTACATTGTAGAGTATACATGACACACTACATGATGCACTATACTGCACTATATTACACTGTACACTACACCCTACGTTATGTATTATACCTTACACTCTTTGTGCTATAACATTGTATAAACGTTACGTATATAACTTATTGCAACTTGGTGTAACTTAGTGTAACTGCTACTGATGTGACTTGCGTTGTGTCGTGGAGCTGGTTGGACAGGTTGCTTGCTACATTGTAAATTATACATGATACACTACATACACTACATTATATACTACACTTTAGATTATACATGATACACTGCAGGAAGTGCAAAGGGCGATCTGGAGTCTGAGATCCGGTGAAGCCCCGCGGGGCAGAGATGGTCTCCCAAGTGACCTGCTGAGGGAGGGTGGCGTTTGTATGCAGACTTCCCTAAATGACATAATAGTAGTCTGGACCACTGGACAGGTTCTGCAGGATTGGAAGGATGCCCTGGTGGTCCCCCTCTTTTAAGAAGGGAGACTGCACAGACTGTAACAACTACAGGGGCATCTCACTCCTCAGTTTGGTTGGCTGAGGTGCCATCTGTTGAGGAAGTACTGAAGGCGATCCAAAATCTGAGACCAGGAAAGGCAGCGGGCAGATGATCTCCTAAGGGAAATGCTGAGGGACGGTGGCGTTTGTGCACAGACTGCCCTACATGACATCATCACGACATCACAACAGTCTGTACCACTGGACTGGTGCCGCAGGATTGGAAGGATACCATGGTGGTCCCCCTCTTTTAAGAAGAGGGGACCGCACAGACTGTAACTATAGGGGCATTTCATCCCTCAGTGTAGCCGGGAAAGGTCCTGCCTAGGATTATATTTAGCATCGCCTTGCCAGGCAGCACGCTGAGGAGAGGCTTGCGGAGACCCAATGTGGTTTCAGGCCAGTGCGGTCCTGCACAGATGCCGCTCTCTCTGCCTGTTTGCGACAGCAGAGGTGTAGGGAATTCCAACAAGACCTACATCTCTGCTTTATTGACCTGACCAAGGCCTATGCTACCATCAGTAGGCCTGGGCTCTGGGTTGTTCTCCGTGCTTTCGGAGTCCCTGACCCGCTGCTCACGATCATTAAGGACCTTCATGATGGTGAGCGGGCCCGGGTAAAACTACGTGGCCGGGAATCAGAGCCATTCCCTGTTCACCTTGAGGTGCGACAGGGATGTTCTCTGGCTCCCACATTATGTAACATCTATTTTGACCACGTAGTTTGTGAAGCCTTCAATAGCTGTACCGGGAAAATTTCCATTTGGTACAGATACAATGGGAGGCTGATCAATGCCCGGGTGTGGTAAAGGGATGGCTCCCTATTGCTCAACCACGTTATGTATGCCGATGATCCAGTAATTGCTGTTCACTCAGAGGAGGAGTTGGAGACGCTGCTGCTGAGACTGGAGCTTGCCACCAAGAGATGGGGCCTTACCATCAGCCCCACCAAAACTAAGCACCTGCCTGAGTATTTTGTACCATCAGACACTCCACCCCCACAACTCCTAATTTGTGATGGGGCAGTTGTGGAGAGTGGAGAATTTCCCCATACCTGGGCAGTGTGCTCATGACCAGCTCCGGTTTTCATTGGCTGCGTAGGACTGTGGAAGCTACCTGGTCGATTGCTCCACACGAAGCTTCGGGTCTTCTCAGCCACGGCCATGCCTTCCCTCTCTTTGCTTTTGAAACGTGGACCCCCGTAATGGAGCATCTATGCCAGTTAGAAACATTCAGGCTGGCCTGCCTACGATCCATCCTGGGTTCATACAGGCTGGATTGTGTGAGGAGCTCACATATCTTTGAAAGATCTGGACACAGTCCCATTAGTGAGCTCCTCCGGCAGGCAAGGCTGTGTTGGCTGGGTCTTGTAGACCGTATGCCCAAGCAGCTTCTGTTTGGCTGAATAGGGGGCTAAATGGGCACAGCATGCGCTGGAGAAGAGATGGAGTGATGCGGTACGGGAGAATGTGGAGCTGAGTGGACTTGCCGATGACAAGTACCAGCGGTCTCAAGATCGGCCTCTATGGAGGAAGTCCATGAAGGACGCTACTGGGCAGTGCCAGGCTAGATGCACCTTGAGGCCACTGGGCAGTTGGAGGCAGTCGCCCTCCAACAACAACGCAGGGCAGAGGAGTGACGCTCACAAGAACGAGCGGAGCGCCGGGTGGCTAAAACGCAGCGAGTTGGCACAGTAGGGGGTTACAGCTGGTGGTGCATCTACCGGTCATCTCAGTCGGTCAACCCATGGCAACTGCAGGGTCTGTGTGTAGGTGCTGCGGTGGCGAGATGTTGACCACCCCGCATGGTATACAGGAGGCCGTGGGCTCAATGTTAACTACCTCACTTGGTATACAGGAGGTCGTGGGTTCGATGCTGATGCCTGCTGTATATATTGAAGTCTGCGTCTCTGACCCTGTGGTGGTCACTGCGTGGATTTTTCCGCGGCTCCGTTTTTTTAGAATCGACGTCACTGCGCATTTAGAGTATTTGGCTGTTATACATTTCCATTTCATAAGCCACTTGATTGAGCTGCTATAATTAGTGATGGCCAGGTCGCTTCTGATTAAAGAGCTAAACAACAGCTCAGTGGGTGCCTTACACCTGGTGACATTAACTTAGTTTCGTTTTAGTATTGGTGTCTGTGGGGGTCTGTGGATCTCTGGGTTTTAGGTGGGTGTCTATGGGTCTGTGTGGGTCTATATGGATCTCTGTGGGTCTATGAGTCTCTATGTATCTCCATGCGTTTAGAGTGTCTGCTGCTATAAATGTCCACGTGATGATGACGATGATATCGGCCACTTGGCTGAGCTGCTGTCATTTGTGATGGCCAGATCACTTCTGACAAGAAGCGCTTCGCGGCAAAGTCGACTCTTGCTTTTAGTTTGTAACTTGTTCTGCCGCCCCCCCCCGCCCGTCCCCGGCGTAGCCAAGGCACAGTTCCGTGTCCCCGGCTATCGGCCCACGCCCATGGACAGGAGGCTGCTGCTGTGGTCGGGGAGGTTCAAGAAGGAGGATGATATCCCGGAGACGGTCACGTGAGTGGTGACTTCACCGCCACCACTGTAATCATTATCATCATCGTCATTGCTATCATCACTGTCATTACTATCGTCACTGTCATCATCAACACGATCCTCATCACTGTTGTAATGACTCTGATGACAAGGATATATGGGCCACTTTTATTAGTTACACCTTAAGGAACCCTATGGATTACACAATAAGGCACCCTACATGGGTAGTGTTGAGTCAATGTGTAACGACTCCCACAACAAGTTATGAGAAGAGCCACTTTCATTAAAGACCTCCACAATACGGAACCCTCTTAGACTTCTACGATGAGGCACCCTAAGCTTGGTGACTGTCACCTGGCTTGTCTCTACCCCCCCCTCCCTTCTATCCCCTCTGCAGCACCCCTTTCTCTATTCTTCTCACCCATAGTTTGTTTTTTACCTCTATCCAATCCCCCATCCGTTCCCTTTAATGGATCCTTCCTTTCTGTTCTAACCCCTGGTCTTCCTATGCCTCTTAGAGGTCAGCCACCCGATCAATCAACCGTGGAGGCCCCTTTCCTCCAATCGGAGATGGTTGTTTTTTTAAAGACGCTTAGACTGCCATTTGGCTTTTGGGTCCTTATTTCGGTCATTAAACTTTCATCGCTATCATTGTCATCACTATTATTATTGCTATCATTCACTCCTATCATCATCATTGTCACCAATATCATCATCATAGGGGCTTTTTCTCTTTGTGGTTGTGTGCTCAGCGTGGAGATGATTGAGGCTGCCCGGAACAAGCTGCGAATCCGCGCTTGCTACGTCATGATCGGGATCACCGTTGTGGGCTGCCTCCTGATGGTGATCTCTGGCAAGAAGGTAACCAGATACCATCACACAACCACCACCACACAACCACCACTACTACCACCACCATCCCAGTCGCGGGCTGTGTCGTCATGGTGGTCTCTGGCAAGAGGGTAACCAGATACCGCCACCGCCGCCACCACCACCACCACATGACCATCAATAACCCAACCACCTTTGCACTCCATGGTTCCGGTAAAGTCTACGCGGCAGTATGGGACATTTGTGTGTGGCGTGAGACATTTGTGTTTGTGTGTGTGGTGTGGTGTGGGAATGCAGGCGGCTAAGAGAAACGAGTCTCTGAGTGGCTGGAACCTGGATAAAAAGGCTCAGCTCAAGGATGAGGCACAGAAGGAAAGCGCGGAGGCCATGAAGGCGGCATGAGGAGGAGGAGCGTATGGGGGGGCGCACGCAGACATGGAGAGAGATGAGCCGGAGATGACCCCGAGACTCACTCAGAGACGTGCTGGGATACTCACTCGGAGACTCCACAAAGACTCGCACAGAGACCCAGATTCACTCGGGGACTCGCTCAGACTTGGAGACCCACGGATTCGAACAGAAACCGGTCTCCGAATGAATCTAATCCCAAGATCTCAGCAGTGCAGACTGGTGTCTTGGACACGGCCATTATGACCCCACAGTGGCTAGGAGATGTTAACTACATCGCCTGGTACGCAGGAGCTCTCGCGGGGTTCCATCCCGGACCCCGACTGATGGCCTCGCTGCTCTACATTTGGAGTTTGCATGGCTCTCTCTCGCCCCCCTCTGTGGCACGTGGACTTGCCACACCAAGCAGTGGAGCGAGCCTGCCGTCTGTCTCTCTCCGTGTCAGCCTTTCCTTCTAAGCCGTGGGGGTAGCTTGGAGGTGAGCTTTGCCTCACCCGGCCACAACAGTCAGCCCCCGGCTATGACCCCTGGCCCCGACCCCCTTGCCTTGTAACCCCAACCCGTAACATGGACCCCCAACTCTGAGCCCTGACTCTCTCAAACCCTGACCTCTAACCCCGAGCCCTGACCTCTAGCCAAGCACTCTGCAAGGGAGGGGCTGTGCGCGTTATTTGGTCGTCGTCACTGCTGCTGCTACTGCAGCATTGTAATCTTTTGGGATTCTAAATGATAATTATTATATAATGTTACTATAACGTTATTATTATTAAACGGAATTGTTTCCTTGCCACCCCATCTGTCTCTCTCATTTACAAACCCCTGCAGTCTCCTACCAGCCACCTTTCCCACCCCAGTTTAACGCGTCGGCTTTCGCAAACCAATAACATCCATTAGCGGTTTTTTGGGTTAGATGGCGTAAATGTCGTTAAAACCCGCCACCACCCAACACAGCCAACTAGTAAGGGCTGTGACGTAAACAGAACGTGGCAATCCGTCACTGGTACAGCACATCGGTGTGTTGGAGCCAAGCCACAACATGTGCAATCCGAGTACGACGTTTCGACCAGTAATTACAACACCTTCCACCCCGCGTCACACCGCTCTGTCTTCGTGGTCTTCCACTCCACGTAACACCAGTGGATAGCGTAGTGGGTAGTATAGTTTTGAGTGTATAATGCAGAGTTTTCTCGTGGGTAGTGTAGTTTATATCAATGTATAGTGTAGTGTATAGTGTAATATGTTGAGTGTATTGGAGTGTACAGGGACATCCCCCCCCACCCCCCCGGGGTTAAGGAAAGATCCGGAACCAGAATTTTCTGCATTCCCCCCCCTTCCCGAAAAATCAAGATAGAATCCCTTCGCCACGAACAGTCGGTGCCTCCCCTACCACCTGACGACTCGGTTTTCGTTTTGTCTCGGTACTGCGTCTGTTTAATCGCTGAACATGACGCTCTGCCTAGGCCTGCCCGTGAGGCTAGGCCTAGGCTCGTCCGCTAGGCAAGGCCTAGGCTCGTCCGTTAGGCTAGGCCTAGGCTCGTCCTTTGGGCAAGGCCTAGGCTCGTCCATTAGGCTAGGCCTAGGCTCGTCCATTAGGCAAGGCCTAGGCTCCTCCGTTGGGCAAGGCCTAGGCTCGTCCGCTAGGCAAGGCCTAGGCTTGTCCGTTGGGCAAGGCCTAGGCTCGTCCGTTAGGCTAGGCCTAGGCTCGTCCGTTAGGCAAGGCCTAGGCTCGTCCATTAGGCTAGGCCTAGGCTCGTCCGTTAGGCAAGGCCTAGGCTCCTCCGTTGGGCAAGGCCTAGTGCTCGTCTGTTAGGCAAGGCCTAGGCTTGGGTGCCAGTGCGGTGTGAATGTGGTCTCGGTGCGGTGCCAGTGCGGTGTGAATGTGGTGTCGGTGCGGTGTCAGTGCGGTGTGAATGTGGTGTCGGTGCGGTGTCAGTGCGAGTGCCACTGAGGTGGGCTCCATGTGAGCGGGGGCTCCACGCGTGCCACACGGATGGATTCGCGAGGGAAGCGACGCTCGTAGAGGCTCAGCAGCTCCTGCAGGGCCCTCTCCTCCAGCTACACACAGATACACACGCACACACATCGAGACAGACACATACAAAGATCCCCCGTATAGCCTTAACAGGCTGTAGGGGCAAGTGCTGTCACCTATTAAGGCCGGAATGGTACACGAGGGGGTGGGTGGCCAGCACCACGCCCGACCGCCTTTGTCTCCCCAGTGGCAATGTTATCCACCGCACCAGGTACTCATTTGAGGCTGAGTCGACCTAGGGGAGGCCCAGGACCGGTTCAGATAATCGTCACTGGTGTTGTCCGTGAGCGGGAATCGAACGCGGGTCGCCAGGTTCATAGCGCAGCGCGCTAACCACTACACTACCGCTCCCCACACAGACACATACATACACACGCAGACACGCACGCAGACACACAGACACAGGACACATCGACAGAACAAAGACAGAGGTCCCCCATGTAGCCTTAACAGACTGTCGGGGCAAGTGCTGTTAGCGAGCACCACCCCGTGTCTCTCCCCCCCCCCATGTCCCACCTCCCCATCCCGTGTCCCACCCCCGTGTCCCACCCCCGTGTCCCACCTGTATGAGCTCCAGGGGTTTGTCCCGGGTGGAGATCAACGCTCGCTCGGCCCTCAACTCCTCCTCCTGGATGGAGACCAGGGAGTGGACGCGAGGGTGGGGGGCGACGTGGGGGGCGACACGGCCGCTGTCACGGCCGCTGTCTCCCCCACACCACGCGGGGGCGGCCGTGGTGGTGGTGGTGGTGGGAAGAGGAGGAGGAGGTGGTGGTGCTGGTGGTGGTGGAGGAGCGGCGGCCTCGTTGTCCGACTGCTCCTGTCTCATGACGTCTCGCAGCGACGGGACGCTGTCCGGAGACACGGGGACAGACCTGGGGGGTATGGGGGGGGTGGGGGAGACACACGGAGAAGAGGTGCAGGGAGTGGGTGTGAGACCAGGGGTGGATGAGTGTGTGTGGGTGATGCATCCATGGAGGGATGCAGGCAAAGCCGATGGGTCAGACGCCTTCTATGACCTCCTGTCACAGGTGCTGGCTAAAGTGACCCCTCGGGGTAGAGTCATCTTGTTGGGTGACTTCAATGCCCGGAGTCGGTCATGATGCTGGCACCTGGTCTGGAGTGATTTGAGGGCATGGGTCAGATCAGCTCAATAACAACGACAGGAGGCTGCTAGATTTTTGTGCAGCCCATGGGCTTGTAATTACCAACATGCTGTTCCGGCATTGGCGCATCCACACCACATCATGGATGCATGCCGGGTCCAAGCAAGAACATCTGCTGGACTACATAGTGACGGAACAGCGGATCTGGGCCCATGTCCTTGACACCAGGACCTACCGTGGAGCTGATCTGCCCACTGACCATCGACTTGTCATCAGTAAGATGCGCCTGCCATTCTTCCACTCCGGTGGTGGGTGTACACCCAGGACCCCATTCCAACCTAAGGTGGCCTGGTCTCAGCTAGCTGATGAAAGTTGCAAGCAAGAATTTCATCATCGCTTGCTGCTGGGGTTGGCACTCCTGATGTAGAGGGTAAATGGGCGAGGTTTAGGACTGGCTCATGCAGCTGCAATGGCTGCTTTGGGTACATGGTCCAGACCTCCCCAGAGACCCTGGCTGACAGAGGAGGTGTTCAGGATGGTAGAGAAAAAGCGACAGGCCCACTGTCATCGGCTACAGAATCCCACGTCAGAGAATGAGGAGGCTTACCGCAGCCTTCGCTCGGAGGTTCGGAGAGCCGTGAGGCGCTGCAAGGATGGGTGGTGGTCGCGGGTTGCTGAGAAGATTGAGTCTGCCTAAGTGGCCCGTGATCACAAATCTATTTAACTCCATCAAAAAAGTAACCTGCAGCGCCACACCTATTACATCATTAGGGGAAAAAACAGTGATCCAATCTCCGACCCCCAGGAACAGGTTTGCAGGTTTGCTGAGCATTTCTGTGAGGTCCTGGGGGAGGGGAAATCCCTCAGCCAGGTATACATCGTGGGACAAAGTGAGGATGACCCTGCTGAGGCTGCGGTGCCTCAAATATTGGAGGAGGACGTCACCCCCTGTGAGTGGCTGGCTGAGGTGCCATCTGTTGAGGAAGTACTGAAGGCGATCCGGAGACCAGGAAAGGCACCGGGCAGAGATGATCTCCCAAGCAAAATGCTGAGGGGGGGTGGCGTTTGTGCACAGACTGCCCAACATGACATCATAACAACAGTCTGGGCCACTGGACGGGTTCCACAGGATTGGAAGGGTGCCCTGGTGGTCCCCCTCTATAAGAAGGGGGACCGCACAGACTAACAACTACAGGGGCATCTCACTCCTCAGTGTGCCGGGAAAGGTCTTGACCCTCTGCTCACGATCATTAACGACCATGATGGTGAGCGGGCCCAGGTAAAACTACGTGGCCGGGAATCAGAGCCATTCCCTGTTCACCTTGAGGTGCGACAGGGATGTTCTCTGGCTCCCACATTATTTAACATCTATTTTGACCACGTAGTTTGTGAAGCCTTCAATAGCTGTACCGGAGGAATTTCCATTTGGTACAGATACAATGTGAGGCTGATCGATTCCCGGGTGTGGTAAAGGGATGGCTCCCTATTGCTCAACCACGTTATGTATGCCGATGATCCAGTAATTGCTGTTCACTCAGAGGAGGAGTTGGAGACGCTGCTGCTGAGACTGGAACTTGCCACCAAGAGATGGGGCCTTACCATCAGCCCCACCGAAACTAAGCACCTGCCTGGGTATTTTGTACCATCAGACACTCCACCCCCACAACTCCCAATTGGTGATAGGGCAGTTGTGGAGATAGTGGAGAGTTTCCCATACCTTGGCAGTGTGCTCATGACCAGCTCCGGTTTAACAGCAGAGGTCTCACTCCAAATCAGTCGAGCGGCATTATCTTTTCATCGGTTGCGTAACACTGTGTGGAAGCTACCTGGTCTATCACTCCGCACGAAGCTTCGGGTCTCCTCGGCCATGGTCATTCCCTCCCTTCTCTACGCTTGCGAAACGTGGACCCCCCTAATGGAACATCTTCGCCAGTTAGAAACATTCAGGCTGGCCTGCCTACGATCAATCCTGGGTTTAAACAGGCTGGATTGTGTGAGGAGCTCACAAATCCTTGAAATGTCTGGACAAAGTCCCATCGGTGAGCTCCTCCGGCAGCCAAGGCTGCGTTGGTTGGGTCACGTAGCCCGTATGCCCAGCCACCGCATGCCGAAACAGCTTTTGTTCAGCCGGATCGAGGGGGCTAAACGGGCGCGGCACGGGCTAGAGACGAGATGGAGTGACGTGGTACAGGAGGACGTGGAGCTGTGTGGACTTGCCGATGACCGGTACCAGCGGTGTCAAGATCGGCCTCTGTGGAGGAGGAGGCTTGTGAAGGACGTTGCTGCTGGGCAGTTGGAGGCAGTCGCTCACAACAACGAGCGGAGCGCCGGGTGGCTAAAGCACAGCAAGTTGGCACAGTAGGAGGCACAGGTGGTGCATCAGCCACTCATCTCAGTCGACCCGTGGCACCTGGGTCTGCCCCGTGACCTCCTGCCAGCGGGCGTTCGACACTTCACGTGGCCTGGCACAAGCGTCGTGGTGACGTCACCGCCACTTAGTGGCGAATGGCGGTTGTTGTTGATGATGTTGCTTTCCATGATGATGGCAGTGATGATGATGACATTGTCCATGATGATGGTGATGATGGCGGTGATGGTGATGATGGCGGTGATGGTGATGATGGCGGTGATGGTGCTGCCGGTACCATCCTCGGAACGCTCGTGGCTCTGTGTCCCCCTTGTCCGACCCCTCCTTGTCCACGGAGTCTCGTGGAGACAAAGCTGCCATCTTGCGCTGCTTCTGAGACAGCTTCCCCACACGGACAGGCCTGGGGAGACGCGGGGGGGTGAGACACGGGGGGGGTGTGAGACACGGGGGGGTGAGACACATGGGGGGGGGTGACACACGGGGGGGGTGACACACGGGGGGGGTGACACACGGGGGGGGGGGGTGACACACGGGGTGACGCGTGAGTGGTGGAGGGTGGAGGGGTCTCCCTCCGTGCTGCTCACCGCGTGCTGCGTGGAGCTCCCTGGCGTCTGCTCTGAGCGCCGCTCTCCACACGCAGGACGTGACGCAGCTCCAGCACCGGCACCCTGGACACAACAACAACCAACAACAACAATCAACCAACAAGAACATCACCACTGTCACCACCACTACCATCACCACTGTCACCACCACTACCATCACCACTGTCACCACCACTACCATCACCGCTGTCACCACCACTACCATCACCGTCACCACAAACCACCACTACCGTCACCACCACCGTCACCACCACCACTGTCACCACCACTACCATCACCACTGTCACCACCACTACCATCACCGTCACCACAAACCACCACTACCATCACCACTATCACCACCACTGTCACCACCACTGTCACCACCACTACCATCACCACTGTCACCACCACTACCATCACCGTCACCACAAACCACCACTACCGTCACCACCACCGTCACCACCACTACCATCACCACCACCGCCATTCACCACCACCGCCATCACCATGCTGTGTGTACCGTGGCTCCGTGTCGCTCTCTGTTGCCCCCCACACCGAGGTGGTGGTGGTGGCGACGGTGGCAGCACCACCCTTGGAGCCGTCCGGCCCCATCTCCTCCTCTGCCTCCTCCTCCTCCCCCGCCACCACCCCCCCTCCTCCTCCTGCCAGCGAGGAGGAGCCAGGCCGGGGTTTGCCGGGGCCGCTGCCGGCGGTGGTGGCCGACGATCGGCAAGGCCCGGCGGCTGCCCCGGTGGGGGTGGTGGCTGTGACGATACGGAGAGCAGCGGGGGCATCGATGGCATGAGAGGCATTGATCGTAGCAGCGGGGGCACTGATCGTAGCAGCGGGGGCACTGATCGTAGCAGCGGGGGCACTGATCGTAGCAGAGGGGGCATTGATAGCAGTGCTGGTGCTGCTGCTGTTGTTGTGGCTGTTGTTGTTGTTGTGGCTGTTGTTGTTGTCGGGGTCCCCCGGAGTGCCCCCCCCTCCACCCCCTCCCCCACTGCGGAGTCGGCGGCGAGGAGCTCGACTCCGCACCCTGGCCACGGCCTCCCTGCAGCCAGACACAGACAAAGATCCCCGTGTAGCCTGCCACAGAATGTTGGGGCAAGTGCTGTTAGCAACGAGTGGCAGCAGCAACAGCAGCGCCTCTGAAGGCTACCGGCACTGTGGCACACACAGAGGGGGTGGGTGGACAGCACCACCACGCCCGGCCGCCTTTGTCTCCCCGGTGCTAGCGATGTTTACTGCTACACTACACACCGCGACACCGGGTAGCTCATTTGAGGCTGAGTCGACCTAGGGGAGGCCCAGGACCGGTTCGGCTAATCGCTGTCACTGATGGTGGCCGTGAGTGGGAATCAAACTCGGGTCGCCGGGTTTATCGCGCAGCGTAGCGCTAACCACCACTACACTACTGCTCCCCACACACACAGACAAGCCAAAGATCCCCCGTATAGCCTGTAACAGACTGTAGGGGCAAGTGCTGTTAGCGAGCACCGCCTATGAAGGCCGGCACGGCACACGAGGGGGTGGGTGGCCAGCACCACGCCCGGCCGCCTTTGTCTCTCCACTGCTAGCGATGTTTACTACGCCACACCAGCTACTCATTTGAGGCTGAGTCGACCTAGGGGAGGCCCAGGACCAGTTCAGATCACAGTGGTCTACAATATTTTAGACGTCGTCTGCTTCAGGGATGAAATGTGCTTGTTTATTACGGATTTTGATGTGCCGAATTCAAATATGACAATGAAAACAACGGATTGGCTCCTGTTCCTAAGATAATTAAGTTTTTACGTCTTAGTACATTGTGCAGACAGTAGAGTTTTACTCATATGGTTGCTTTACACGATAACATGTCACCTGTCCCGTTCCTGTAACACTTAAACAATCATCAAAAGGGTGATATAGATATAAAATGTATTATGAAACAAAAGGCAAAACACCATGATGTATATATAAGGACATAGTCTCGTCCTGATTCAGTGTCTACTCGGCGCTTCTTGGCTCGTCTCTTGCGTTCATTAAATGGAGCATCTCGTAACACTGTCCAGCCATAGCCTGCAAGCATCCATGGGCTCCATCTGCCCCGAGAGCGATTCTCCATCGTCGCAATGTCCTGGTGACATCGCTCCTCATGCTCGCCACGCTCGCCACGCTCCGTGGCTCGGTGGGGAAAGATCTCGATCAGAGTGCAAAAAATTCATCTTTAGTGACATGCTGCAACCAAGGCTTTTGTTTGGCTTCAGGAGGTTTTCACCGACTCCCTGAAGTTGCCTGCCTCTTGTTGTTTCCGAGAAAATCTGTTGCCACTCACTGGAAGGCGTTCAAATGCATCGTCACGAAGAAGTTCACGAATCTGAGGACCAGCAACGACTCCCTCCTTTATCTCAGCTTCACTTAAACTTGGACATTTTCCACGGAGGTACTTGAAAGCTGCTTGTGTTTTGTCCATGGCTTTGACAAAGTACTTCATCAGACACAGCTTGATGTGCAAGGGTGGTAACAAAATCTTCCTCGATTCAACAAGTGGTGGATGCTGAACACGTTTCCTCCCAGGCTCCAACGACTGTCTGAGTGGCCAATCTATCTTGATGTAGTGGGAATCTCTCGCGCGACTTTCCAATTCGCAGAGAAAGCAGCGGTACTTTGTGTATCCAGTCTGCAGATCAAGCAAGAGATCAACAACCTTCAAATCGCCACAAAACTGCCACTGATGTTGGTCATAGTCGATGCGCCTCAAAAGTTGTTTCATGCTGTCACAGGTTTCCTTCATATGGACTGCATGACCAACTTTTATTGATGGCACAACATTGCCATTATGCAGCAAAACAACTTCAAGAATCATCTTTGATGAATCAATGAACAGTCTCCACTCATCTGGATCATGAACGATGTTGAGGGTTGCCATCGCACCATCGACGTTTGTCGCAGGCCACAAGATCACCTTCCATGAAGAAGAATAGGGACAAGATCCTTTTGACGGTCACGGAACATGGAAACCCTCACATCACCGGCCAGGAGATTCCACTGCTGCAGTCTGGAGCCCAACAGCTCTGCCTCCTTACTCTTGGATAGTTCCAAATCCTTGACGAAGTCTTTCAGTTTACCTTGTGGTGGTATGAGGTGGTTCTCACAGGAGGAGGATGGGTGAGAATCTGGGTCATGTGACCTTGATGGTTCAGGACCAGAAGTGTCATCGTCTTCCTCGTCTGACGCAAGCGAGAATGATCCTGGTGCATCAGGAACCGGCAGTCCATCTCCGTGGGGTACTGGGCGTTTAGCCGATTGAATGTTTGGATAATGCACAGTCCACTTTGACCTCTTCTTTGACACACCTTTCCCAACTCGAGGCGCCAAGCAGAAGTAACAATTGCTGATGTGATCTGTTGGCTCTCTCCAAATCATCGGCGCTACAAAAGGCATAGATTTCATTTTCCTGTACTCTTTGGATCTTTCGGTAAAGTGACGGAGGTAGAAAAATAATAGATCACGACGTTTCTATCGCAACACACAGCAATCATCATCATGAGGTGGGACAACCACAGCAAGAAGAAACTGCTGAGGTAGGCGTTCAACCATTGGCCAAGAATCGCTGCACAAGTGTTGCAGCATATGTGTGGGGCACACTTGCAGCCAAAATAAAGGTGATAGGCTTTCTTAACCGTAGTGGTTATACTGCACTTGTGCGATGCAAAAAGTCACTTCACAAACAGCAGAAGTTTCGATTTAAAGCTTTCGTGACTGCAGGGATTCATATTATTGGTTCTTTCGGTAAAGTCACGTAGAAGGGAAATAATAAAATAAAAATATTACATTTGCATTTGTCATCAATATGATAAATTATTCTGTTGATATGTAAACTCCTTTGTTTAGGCTCTCTCCTCCTCCCACCCAGCTTAAACGACGCTGCCAAGCTTAGCAGTGTTCATTAAGACGCCGTCTTACCGACAGCTCTGTTTCTTCACCTGAGGACGGCTGCTTGCGTTGTGGCCGGCTGCTTGCGTTGTGGCCGAAACGTCGTGAGAATTTAATATTATATTTTATTATTTCCTGTCTACGTGACCTTACCGAAAGAACCAAGAATAGCAGAAGTTACCCCCGCTTTGTTCACACAAGTACGAGGCATCTCTGCTCACTTTGCCCAAGCATAAATGTGTCCCTTTGCAAAATCAAACACTGACAACTAAGAGAGCACGACACTGTATGATTTATAGAGCTGATATAGGGCAATTAGTTCAGCAGAGGGATGTAAGCCTCGCTTTGATTGCATCATCCATGGCTTCTAGGAAGAGCATGACGCAATTAATATAATGTGTGATGCAATATCAGGTTCAGATTGCATCATTCATTGTTTTGCTTAAAAAGCAAGTGCTGTCCAAACCCTGTCGTAGATTTATTCAAAGCACCAGCCAAAGATGTATTTTAGTCATTTCTGGTTTAAATTGAGATCCCTTCCTTTTATGACTCACTTATCCTCTGCCATTCCTAAGTCAAAGCTCGTATATAGAGACGCAGTAGCGTCTCTTGAACACTGGAAACAATCAACAATTTTGAGCATAATTTTCATTCTCAGTGACACAGAATTAGTAAAGTTGGACCACGTTTATTTCAGAAGCTCTTAGGCTGTAGGCCAGCGGAATCGCTGTCACCGGCGATGGCCGTGAGCGGGGATCGAACTCCGGTCGCTGGGTTCGTAGCGCTAACCGCTACACCACCACTCCCCACAGACACACACAGACACAGATAGAGAGACACACACAGGCACAAAGACAAAGATCCCCCACGTAGCCTGTAACAGACTGTTGGGGCAAGTGTTGTTAGCGAGCAGCAGCAGCACCTGTGAAAGCTGCTATTCCTGCTGTTGATGATGATGACGATGCTACTCCTGCTGTTGATGATGATATTGCTGATGCTGCTGCTGCTGATGATGTTGTTAATGCTTCTGATGATGACGGTGACGATGATGACGACGTTGCTGATGCTGACGACGAAGCTGATGACTGATGATGACGACGACGACGACGACGATGACGTCCGGTCACCTGTCTGCGCTCATCTCCGCTCCTCCAACGTCGTCATCGTCGTCATCATCGTCGCTGTCCCAACACTCCCCCCGATCCTCGCGAGCGACGAGGTGGAGCAGCGAGAGGAGCGAGGGGTCCACCTCCTCCACCTCCTCCACCCGCGTCACGGCGCAGCTGTGGCGGCGACGGCGACGGTGGCGCATTGCTGGCACCTGCACAGTAGTAGTAGCACACATCAGTAGTAGTAGTACACATCAGTAGTAGTAGTACACATCAGTAGTAGTAGTAGTACACATCAGTAGTAGTAGTACATCAGTATTAGTAGTAGTAGTACACATCAGTAGTAGTAGTAGTAGTACACATCAGTAGTAGTAGTAGTACACATCAGTAGTAGTAGTACACATCAGTAGTAGCAGCACACATCAGTTGTAGTAGTACACATCAGTAGTAGTAGCACACATCAGTAGTAGTAGTACACATCAGTAGTAGTAGTAGTAGTACACATCAGTAGTAGTAGTAGTACACATCAGTAGTAATAGTAGTACACATCAGTAGTAGTACACATCAGTAGTAGTACACATCAGTAGTAGTAGTACACATCAGTAGTAGTAGTAGTACACATCAGTAGTAGTAGTACACATCAGTAGTAGCAGCACACATCAGTTGTAGTAGCAGCACACATCAGTTGTAGTAGTACACATCAGTTGTAGTAGTACACATCAGTAGTAGTAGCACACATCAGTAGTAGTAGTACACATCAGTAGTAGTAGTAGTACATCAGTAGTAGTAGTAGTACACATCAGTAGTAGTAGTACACATCAGTAGTAGTACATCAGTAGTAGTAGTACACATCAGTAGTAGTAGTACACAGTAGTAGTAGTACACATCAGTAGTAGTAGTACACATCAGTAGTAGTAGCACACATCAGTAGTAGTAGTACACATCAGTAGTAGTAGCACACATCAGTAGTAGTACACATCAGTAGTAGTAGTAGTAGCAGCACACATCAGTAGTAGTAGCACACATCAGTAGTAGTACATCAGTAGTAGCACATCAGTAGTAGTAGCACATGAGTAGTAGTAGCACATCAGTAGTAGTAGCACATCAGTAGTAGTAGCACATCAGTAGTAGTAGTACACATCAGTAGTAGTAGTAGCACACATCAGTAGTAGTACATCAGTAGTAGCACATCAGTAGTAGTAGTAGCACATGAGTAGTAGTAGCACATCAGTAGTAGTACACATCAGTAGTAGTACACATCAGTAGTAGTACACATCAGTAGTAGTAGCACACATCAGTAGTAGCACATCAGTAGTAGTAATACATCAGTAGTAGTAGCACATCAGTAGTAGTAGCACATCAGTAGTAGTACACATCAGTAGTAGTACACATCAGTAGTAGTAGCACATCAGTAGTA
This sequence comes from Petromyzon marinus, assembly GCF_010993605.1. Taxonomy (NCBI): domain Eukaryota; kingdom Metazoa; phylum Chordata; class Hyperoartia; order Petromyzontiformes; family Petromyzontidae; genus Petromyzon; species Petromyzon marinus. The sequence continues at coordinate 850,886 of NW_022638155.1, read as the reverse complement.
GTAGTAGCACATCAGTAGTAGTAGTAGCACATCAGTAGTAGTAGCACACATCAGTAGTAGTAGCACACATCAGTAGTAGTACATCAGTAGTAGCACATCAGTAGTAGCACATCAGTAGTAGTAGCACATCAGTAGTAGTAGCATACATCAGTAGCATACAGCAGTAGTAGTAGCACATCAGCAGTAGTAGCACATTAGTAGTACAGTAGTAGTAGTACACAGCATTAGCACATCAGTAGCATACATCAGTAGTAGTAGCACATCAGTAGCATACAGCAGTAGTAGTATATAGTAGCACACGTAGTAGTGCCGTAGTAGTAGTATACAGTAGCAGAACACAGTAGTATACAGTAGCATACAGCAGTATTATACAGTAGTAATGTATAGTAGTATACAGTAGTAGTCTACAGTAGTATACAGTAGTAGTGTACAGTAGCACGCATTGGTGTACAGTAGCGTACAGTAGCATACAGTGGTATACAGTGGCAGTGTATGGTAGTATACAGTAGTAGTGTGCAGTAGCAGTGTACAGTAGTCGTGTGCAGTAGTGTACAGTAGTATACAGTAGTAGTATGTAGTAGTATACCATAGTAGTGTACAGCAGTATACAGTAGTAGTGTACAGTAGTTGTGTGCAGTAGTATACAGTAGTAGTGTGCAGGGGATGGTGTTCTTTGGGTCATAGGCAGCATTCCTCCTCCAAACACAGCGAGTTGAGTTGATGCCAAAGAGCTCCATTTTGGTCTCATCTGACCACAACACTTTCACCCAGTTGTCCTCCGAATCATTCAGATGTTCGCTGGCAAACTTCAGACGGGAATGTATATGTGCTTTCTTGAGCAGGAGGACCTTGCGGGCACTGCAGGATTTCAGTCCTTCACGGCATAGTGTGTTACCAATTGTTTTCTTGGTGACTATGGTCCCAGCTGCCTTGAGATCATTGACAAGATCCTCCTGTGTAGTTCTGGGCTGATCCCTCACCGTTCTCATGATCATTGCAACTGCACGAGGTGAGATCTTGCATGGAGCCCCAGGCCGAGGGAGATTGACAGTTCTTTTGTGTTTCTTCCATTTGCGAATAATCGCACCAACTGTTGTCACCTTCTCACCAAGCTGCTTGGCAATGGTCTTGTAGCCCATTCCAGCCTTGTGTAGGTCTACAATCTTGTCCCTGACATCCTTGGAGAGCTCTTTGGTCTTGGCCATGGTGGAGAGTTTGGAATCTGATTGATTGATTGCATCTGTGGACAGGTGTCTTTTATACAGGTAACGAGCTGAGATTAGGAGCACACTCTTAAAGTGAGTGCTCCTAATTGAGAGGGGGTCAAATACTTATTTCCCTCATTAAAATGCAAATCAATTTATAACATTTTTGACATGCGTTTTCCTGGATTTTGTTGTTGTTATTCTGTCTCTCACTATTCAAATAAACCTACCATTAAAATTGTAGACTCATCATTTCTCTGTCAGTGGGCAAACGTACAAAATCAGCAGGGGATCAAATACTTTTTTCCCTCACTGTACAGTAGTAGTGTACAGTAGTAGTGTACAGTAGTATACAGTAGTAGTGTACAGTAGTAGTCTACCCTTCTCACCGTGTCTCTGTAGGTCTGTGCCACAGCCTGGAGGTTGCCTTCAGTGAGAATGTCCAGGGACCTGCAGAGCACCGCACAGAGCACCACACAGAGCACCGCCAGCACCATCAGCAGCAGTAGCAGCAGCCATGATGGTGGCGACGGTGGTGATGGTGGTGATGGTGACGACGGTGGTGATGGTGGTGATGGTGGCCGTGATGGTGGCGGTGATGGTGGCGGTAATAGCGGTGATGGTGGTGGTAATGGCGGTGACGATGATGGTAGTGATCGTGGTGATGGTGGTGGTGATGGTAATGATGATGGTGGTGGTGGTGGTGATGGTGGCGACGGTAGTGATGATGGTGGTGGTGGTGGCGACGGTAGTGATGATGGTAACGATGGTGGCGGTGGTGATGGTGGTGAAGCTGACGACGATGGTGATGGTGACGACGATGGTGATGGTGACGACGGTGGTGATGGTGACGACGGTGGTGATGGTGACGACGGTGGTGATGGTGACGACGATGGTGATGGTGATGACGATGGTGATGGTGACGACGATGGTGATCGTGACGCTGGTGAGGATGACAATGGTGGTGATAGTGGTGATGATGTCCGTCTCCGTGTGTTGCCCAAGTGCGGACCGTGTCTCACCGCGTCTCACCGCGTGTCTCCGTGTTTGTCCGTGTCTCACCGTCTCACCGCGTGTCTCCGTGTTTGTCCGCGTCTCACCGTGTCTCCAGGAGGATGGGCAGGTTGTGGCAGATGAAGTGGAGGCAGGAGACGCGGAGACACGGAGACAGCACCACAGCGGTCAGCTCCAGCAGCTCACAGACATTGAGCAGCGTCACTGAGACACACGGTGAGACACACGGTGAGACACACGGTGAGACACACACGGTGAGACACACGGGGAGACACACACGGTGAGACACACACGGAAAGACACACAGGGAGACACACACGGGGAGACACACACGGTGATACACACGGGGAGACACACGGGGAGACACGCATGGGGAGACACACACGGGGAGACACGGAGACACACACGGTGAGACACACGGGGAGACACGGGTGTCTCCGCGTGTGAAGACACATTCCTCTGACCCGGTGGCTAACTAAAGGACTCACGCTCACTAGAGACTGTGAATCTCAAGGGTGGTTAACTAAAGGACTCACTACAGACTGTGAATCTCAAGGGTGGTTAACTAAAGAACTCACTAGAGATGGTGAATGTCAAGGGTGGTTAACTAAAGGACTCACTAGAGACTGTGAATCTCAAGGGTGGTTAACTCAAGGACTCACTAGAGACTGTGAATATCAAGGGTGGTTAACTAAAGGACTCACGCTCACTAGAGATGGTGCATCTCAAGGGTGGTTAACTAAGGATTCACTAGGGACTGTGAATCTCAAGGGTGGTTAACTAAAGGACTCACTAGAGACGGTGAATCTCAAGGGTGGTTAACTCAAGGACTCACGCTCACTAGAGACGGTGAATCTCAAGGGTGGTTAACTAAAGGACTCACTACAGACGGTGAATCTCAAGGGTGGTTAACTAAAGGACTCACTACAGACTGAATCTCAAGGGTGGTTAACTAAAGGACTCACTAGAGATGGTGAATCTCAAGGGTGGCTAACTAAAGGACTCACTAGAGACTGTGAATCTCAAGGGTGGTTAACTAAAGGACTCACTAGAGACTGTGAATCTCAAGGGTGGTTAACTAAAGGACTCACGCTCACTACAGACAGTGAATCTCAAGGGTGGTTAACTCAAGGACTCACTAGAGACGGTGAATCTCAAGGGTGGTTAACTAAAGGACTCACTACAGACTGTGAATCTCAAGGGTGGTTAACTAAAGGACTCACTAGAGATGGTGAATCTCAAGGGTGGTTAACTAAAGGACTCACTAGAGACTGTGAATCTCAAGGGTGGTTAACTAAAGGACTCACGAGAGACTGTGAATCTCAAGGGTGGTTAACTAAAGGACTCACTAGAGACTGTGAATCTCAAGGGTGGTTAACTAAAGGACTCACTAGAGACTGTGAATCTCAAGGGTGGTTAACTAAAGGACTCACTAGAGACTGTGAATCTCAAGGGTGGTTAACTAAAGGACTCACTAGAGATGGTGAATCTCAAGGGGGTTAACTAAAGGACTCACTACAGACGGTGAATCTCAAGGGTGGCTAACTAAAGGACTCACTAGAGACTGAATCTCAAGGGTGGTTAACAAAAGGACTCACTAGAGACGGTGAATCTCAAGGGTGGTTAACTAAAGGACTCACTAGAGACTGTGAATCTCAAGGGTGGTTAACTAGAGGACTCACTAGAGATTGTGAATCTCAAGGGTGGTTAACTAAAGGACTCACGCTCACTAGAGACTGTGAATCTCAAGGGTGGTTAACTAAAGGACTCACTAGAGACGGTGAATCTCAAGGGTGGTTAACTCAAGGACTCACGCTCACTAGAGACGGTGAATCTCAAGGGTGGTTAACTAAAGGACTCACTAGGGACTGTGAATCTCAAGGGTGGTTAACTAAAGGACTCAGTAGAGATGGTGAATCTCAAGAGTGGTTAACTAAAGGACTCACTAGGGACTGTGAATCTCAAGGGTGGTTAACTAAAGGACTCACTAGAGACGGTGAATCTCAAGAGTGGTTAACTAAAGGACTCACTAGAGACTGTGAATCTCAAGGGTGGTTAACTAAAGGACTCACTCACTAGAGACTGTGAATCTCAAGGGTGGTTAACTCAAGGACTCAAGAGAGACTGTGAATCTCAAGGGTGGTTAACTAAAGGGCTCACGCTCACTAGAGACAGTGAATCTCAAGGGTGGTTAACTAAAGGACTCACTACAGACGGTGAATCTCAAGGGGGTTAACTAAAGGACTCACTAGAGACTGTGAATCCCAAGGGTGGTTAACTAAAGGACTCACGCTCACTAGAGACGGTGAATCTCAAGGGTGGTTAACTAAAGGACTCACTAGAGATGGTGAATCTCAAGGGGGTTAACTAAAGGACTCACTAGAGACGGTGAATCTTAAGGGTGGTTAACTCAAGGACTCACTAGAGACTGTGAATCTCAAGGTTGGTTAACTAAAGGACGCACTCACTAGAGACGGTGAATCTCAAGGTTGGTTAACTAAAGGACGCACTCACTAGAGACTGTGAATCTCAAGGGTGGTTAACTCAAGGACTCACTAGAGATGGTGTATCTCAAGGATGGTTAACTAAAGGACTCACTAGAGACTGTGAATCTCAAGGGTGGTTAACTCAAGGACTCACGCTCACTAGAGACAGTGAATCTCAAGGGTGGTTAACTCAAGGACTCACTAGAGACTGTGAATCTCAAGGGTGGTTAACTCAAGGACTCACGTGTTCGTGACAAGGAATCTTCGCACTTTCGCTTGAGGCGGGCGATGAGGAGCTGGTCGGCAACGAGGAGAAGACGACTCACAAACTCGACGCTCTCGCCTCCTGCACACCGCCGTCATCATCGTCAACATCATCAACATCGTCATCAACATCATCATCGTCGTCATCATCGTCATCATCAACGTCATCATCATCATCAACATCATCATCGTCATCAACAACAACGTCATCATCAACATCATCATCAACATCGTCGTCATCAACAACGTCATCAGCATCATCATCATTATCGTCATCATCATCAGCGTCATCATCAACATCATCGTCATCATCAACGTCATCATCAACATTGTCATCAACAACCTCAACGTCGTCATCAACAATGTCATCAGCGTTATCATCAACATCATCATCATCATCGTCTTCATCATCATCATCATCATCAGCGTCATCATCAACATTGTCGTCGTCAACGTCATCAACGTCATCAGCGTCATCAACAACATCATCATCGTCATCATCAACATCGTCGTCATCAACAACAACGTCATCAGCGTCATCAACATCATCATCTCTAGATTTGAAGCTTTCGTGACTGCAAGGATCCATACTCTTTGGTTCTATTCGGTTAAGTCACGTAGGTAAAAATAAAACAACAAAAAATCACGACGTTTCGGCCACAACACAAGTGGCCTTCATCAGGTGAAGGGACTGGACTGTCCAGAGGACAGCGTTGTCCTCCGGACAGTCCAGGACAGCGTTGTCCTCTGGACAGTCCAGTCCCTTCACCTGATGAAGGCCACTTGTGTTGTGGCCGAAACGTCGTGATTTTTTGTTGTTTCATTTTTTACTTACGTGACTTTACCGAATAGAACCAAAGAGTATCATCATCGTCATCATCAACATCGTCGTCATCAACAACAACAACGTCATCAGCGTCATCGTCAACATTGTCGTCAACATTATCGTCATCATCAACACCATCGTCATCATCATAATCAAGATCATCAACCCACAGAGACACCTATAGACACCCACAGAGACCCATACAGACCCACAGAGCCCCATAGACACTCACAGAGACCCATACAGACCCACAGACACCCATAGACACTCACAGAGACCCATACAGACCCACAGAGCCCTATAGACACCCACAGAGACCCATACAGACCCACAGACACCCATAGACACTCACAGAGACCCATACAGACCCACAGAGCCCCATAGACACCCACAGGGACCCATACAGACCCATACAGACCCACAGAGCCCCACAGACACCCACAGAGACCCATATAGACTCACAGAGACCCATAGACACTCACAGAGACTCATACAGACCCACAGAGACCCATACAGACCCACAGAGACCCATACAGACCCACAGAGACCCATAGACACTCACAGAGACCCATACAGACCCACAGAGACCCATACAGACCCACAGAGACCCATAGACACTCACAGAGACCCATACAGACCCACAGAGCCCCATAGACACTCAAAGAGACCCATAGAGACCCACAGAGCCCCATACACCCACAGGGACCCATACAGACCCACAGAGCCCCATAGACACCCACAGAGACCCATACAGACCCACAGAGCCCCATAGACACCCACAGACACCCATACAGACCCACAGAGACCCATAGACACTCACAGAGACCCATACAGACCCAGAGACACCCATAGATACCCACAGGGACCCATACAGACTCAAAGAGACCCATACAGACCCACAGAGCCCCATAGACACTCACAGAGACCCATACAGACCCAGAGACACCCATAGATACCCACAGGGACCCATACAGACCCACAGACACTCACAGAGACCCATACAGACCCACAGAGACCCATACAGACCCACAGAGACCCATAGACACCCATAGAGACCCATGCAGACCCACAGAGCCCCATACAGACCCACAGAGCCCCATAGACACCCACAGAGCCCCATTGATACCTACAGAGACCCATACAGACCCACAGAGACCCATAGACACCCACAGAGACCCATAGACACGCACAGAGACCAATACAGACCCACAGACACCCATAGACACCCATAGACACCCACAGAGCCCCACAGAGACTCACAGAGCCCCACACTAAAACTAAACTAAGTTTATGTCACCAGGTGTAAGACCCCGCTGAGCTACTGTGTAAATATTTTAATGACAGCTCAACCACGTGACTGATATCATCATCACGTAACTGATAGCATCATTATCATCACGTGGTCATTGATAGCAGCAGACAAAGATTCTGAACTCGTGGTGACGTTGATTCTAAATGTGGAGGGAAAAACCGGAGGACCCGGAGAGAAAAATCCACACAGCGACCACCACGGGGAGAGAGACGCAGACTCCAAATACACAGCAGCAGCAGCATCGCCAGGGTCAGGATCGAACCCACGTCCTCACTGTGTACCACCACGGTGGGAGCTGTGTGTGTGTCTCTCACCACAGTGGGAGCTGTGTGTGTGTCTCTCACCACAGTGGGAGCTGTGTGTGTGTCTCTCACCACACGTGGGAGCTGTGTGTGTGTCTCTCTCACTACACGTGGGAGCTGTGTGTGTGTGTCTCTCACCACAGTGGGAGCTGTGTGTGTGTCTCTCACCACAGTGGGAGCTGTGTGTGTGTCTCACCACAGTGGGAGCTGTGTGTGTGTGTCTCTCACCACACGTGGGAGCAGTGTGTGTCTCTCACCACCAGTGGGAGCTGTGTGTGTCTCTCACCACACGTGGGAGCTGTGTGTGTGTCTCTCACCACACGTGGGAGCTGTGTGTGTGTCTCTCACCACACGTGGGAGCTGTGTGTGTGTGTCTCTCACCACAGTGGGAGCTGTGTGTGTGTGTGTCTCTCACCACACGTGGGAGCTGTGTGTGTGTGTCTCTCACCACAGTGGGAGCTGTGTGTGTGTGTGTCTCTCACCACCAGTGGGAGCTGTGTGTGTGTGTGTCTCTCACTACACGTGGGAGCTGTGTGTGTGTCTCTCACCACAGTGGGAGCTGTGTGTGTGTGTCTCTCACCACAGTGGGAGCTGTGTGCGTGTGTCTCTCACCACACGTGGGAGCTGTGTGTGTATGTCTCTCACCATACGTGGGAGCTGTGTGTGTGTGCGTCTCTCACCACACGTGGGAGCTGTGCGTGTCTCTCATCACCAGTGGGAGCTGTGTGTGTGTGTCTCTCACCACCAGTGGGAGCTGTGTGTGTGTGCGTCTCTCACCACCAGTGGGAGCTGTGTGTGTGTGTCTCTCACCACACGTGGGAGCTGTGTGTGTCTCTCACCACACGTGGGAGCTGTGTGTGTGTGTCTCACCACACTTGGGAGCTGTGTGTGTGTCTCTCACCACACGTGGGAGCTGTGTGTGTGTGTCTAACCACACTTGGGAGCTGTGTGTGTGTCTCTCTCACTACACGTGGGAGCTGTGTGTGTGTCTCTCTCACCACAGTGGGAGCTGTGTGTGTGCGTCTCTCACCACACGTGGGAGCTGTGTGTGTGTCTCACCACACTTGGGAGCTGTGTGTGTGTCTCTCTCACTACACGTGGGAGCTGTGTGTGTGTATCTCTCACCACACTTGGGAGCTGTGTGTGTGTCTCTCTCACTACACGTGGGAGCTGTGTGTGTGTGTCTCTCACCACAGTGGGAGCTGTGTGTGTGTGTCTCTCACCACAGTGTGAGCTGTGTGTGTGTGTCTCTCACCACAGTGGGAGCTGTGTGTGTGTGCATCTCTCATCACAGTGGGAGCTGTGTGTCTCTCACCACAGTGGGAGCTGTATGTGTGTGTGTCTCTCACCACAGTGGGAGCTGTGTGTGTGTCTCTCTCACCACAGTGGGAGCTGTGTGTGTGTGTCTCTCACTGCAGTGGGAGCTGTGTGTGTGTGTCTCTCACTACACGTGGGAGCTGTGTGTGTGTGTGTCTCACCACACGTGGGATCTGTGCGTATTTGTCTCTCACCACAGTGGGAGCTGTGTGTGTGTGTCTCTCTCACCACACTTGGGAGCTGTGTGTGTGTCTCTCTCACTACACGTGGGAGCTGTGTGTGTGTGTCTCTCACCACAGTGGGATCTGTGTGTGTTTGTCTCTCACCACAGTGGGAGCTGTGTGTGTGTGTCTCTCACCACACGTGGGAGCTGTGTGTGTGTGTCTCTCACGACACGTGCGAGCTGTGTGTGTGTCTCTCACCACAGTGGGAGCTGTGTGTGTGTGTCTCTCACCACAGTGGGAGCTGTGTGTGTGTCTCTCACCACAGTGGGAGCTGTGTGTGTGTCTCTCACCACAGTGGGAGCTGTGTGTGTGCATCTCTCATCATAGTGGGAGCTGTGTGTGTGCATCTCTCACCACAGTGGGAGCTGTGTGTGTGCATCTCTCACCACAGTGGGAGCTGTGTGTGTGTCTCTCACCACACGTGGGAGCTGTGTGTGTGTGTGTCTCTCACCACAGTGGGAGCTGTGTGTGTGTGTCTCTCACCACAGTGGGAGCTGTGTGTGTGTGTGTGTCTCTCTCACCACAGTGGGAGCTGTGTGTGTGCATCTCTCACCACAGTGGGAGCTGTGTGTGTGTCTCTCTCACCACAGTGGGAGCTGTGTGTGTTTGTCTCTCACCGCAGTGGGAGCTGTGTGTGTGTGTCTCTCACCACCAGTGGGAGCTGTGTGTGTGTCTCTCACCACAGTGGGAGCTGTGTGTGTGCGTCTCTCACCACAGTGGGAGCTGTGTTGTGTGTGTGTCTCTCAACACAGTGGGAGCTGTGTGTGTGTGTCTCTCTCACCACACTTGGGAGCTGTGTGTGTCTCTCTCACTACACGTGGAAGCTGTGTGTGTGTGTCTCTCACCACAGTGGGAGCTGTGTGTGTTTGTCTCTCACCACAGTGGGAGCTGTGTGTGTGTGTGTCTCTCACCACCAGTGGGAGCTGTGTGTGTGTGTGTGTCTCACTACACGTGGGAGCTGTGTGTGTGTCTCTCACCACAGTGGGAGCTGTGTGTGTGTGTCTCTCACCACAGTGGGAGCTGTGTGCGTGTGTCTCTCACCACACGTGGGAGCTGTGTGTGTATGTCTCTCACCATACGTGGGAGCTGTGTGTGTGTGCGTCTCTCACCACACGTGGGAGCTGTGCGTGTCTCTCATCACCAGTGGGAGCTGTGTGTGTGTGTCTCTCACCACCAGTGGGAGCTGTGTGTGTGTGCGTCTCTCACCACCAGTGGGAGCTGTGTGTGTGTGTCTCTCACCACACGTGGGAGCTGTGTGTGTCTCTCACCACACGTGGGAGCTGTGTGTGTGTGTCTCACCACACTTGGGAGCTGTGTGTGTGTCTCTCACCACACGTGGGAGCTGTGTGTGTGTGTCTAACCACACTTGGGAGCTGTGTGTGTGTCTCTCTCACTACACGTGGGAGCTGTGTGTGTGTCTCTCTCACCACAGTGGGAGCTGTGTGTGTGCGTCTCTCACCACACGTGGGAGCTGTGTGTGTGTCTCACCACACTTGGGAGCTGTGTGTGTGTCTCTCTCACTACACGTGGGAGCTGTGTGTGTGTCTCTCACCACACTTGGGAGCTGTGTGTGTGTCTCTCTCACTACACGTGGGAGCTGTGTGTGTGTGTCTCTCACCACAGTGGGAGCTGTGTGTGTGTGTCTCTCACCACAGTGTGAGCTGTGTGTGTGTGTCTCTCACCACAGTGGGAGCTGTGTGTGTGCATCTCTCATCACAGTGGGAGCTGTGTGTCTCTCACCACAGTGGGAGCTGTGTGTGTGTGTGTCTCTCACCACAGTGGGAGCTGTGTGTGTGTCTCTCTCACCACAGTGGGAGCTGTGTGTGTCTCTCACTGCAGTGGGAGCTGTGTGTGTGTGTCTCTCACTACACGTGGGAGCTGTGTGTGTGTGTGTCTCACCACACGTGGGATCTGTGTGTATTTGTCTCTCACCACAGTGGGAGCTGTGTGTGTGTGTGTCTCTCTCACCACACTTGGGAGCTGTGTGTGTGTCTCTCTCACTACACGTGGGAGCTGTGTGTGTGTGTCTCTCACCACAGTGGGATCTGTGTGTGTTTGTCTCTCACCAAAGTGGGAGCTGTGTGTGTGTGTCTCTCACCACACGTGGGAGCTGTGTGTGTGTGTCTCTCACCACACGTGGGAGCTGTGTGTGTGTGTCTCTCACCACAGTGGGAGCTGTGTGTGTGCATCTCTCATCACAGTGGGAGCTGTGTGTGTGTGTCTCTCACCACACGTGGGAGCTGTGTGTGTGTGTGTCTAACCACACTTGGGAGCTGTGTGTGTGTCTCTCTCACCACAGTGGGAGCTGTGTGTGTGCGTCTCTCACCACACGTGGGAGCTGTGTGTGTGTCTCACCACACTTGGGAGCTGTGTGTGTGTCTCTCTCACTACACGTGGGAGCTGTGTGTGTGTGTCTCTCACCACAGTGGGAGCTGTGTGTGTGTGTCTCTCACCACAGTGTGAGCTGTGTGTGTGTGTCTCTCACCACAGTGGGAGCTGTGTGTGTGCATCTCTCATCACAGTGGGAGCTGTGTGTCTCTCACCACAGTGGGAGCTGTGTGTGTGTGTGTCTCTCACCACAGTGGGAGCTGTGTGTGTGTCTCTCTCACTGCAGTGGGAGCTGTGTGTGTGTGTCTCTCACTACACGTGGGAGCTGTGTGTGTGTGTGTCTCACCACACGTGGGATCTGTGTGTATTTGTCTCTCACCACAGTGGGAGCTGTGTGTGTGTGTCTCTCTCACCACACTTGGGAGCTGTGTGTGTGTCTCTCTCACTACACGTGGGAGCTGTGTGTGTGTGTCTCTCACCACAGTGGGATCTGTGTGTGTTTGTCTCTCACCACAGTGGGAGCTGTGTGTGTGTGTCTCTCACCACACGTGGGAGCTGTGTGTGTGTGTGTCTCTCACGACACGTGGGAGCTGTGTGTGTGTCTCTCACCACAGTGGGAGCTGTGTGTGTGTCTCTCACCACAGTGGGAGCTGTGTGTGTGTCTCTCACCACAGTGGGAGCTGTGTGTGTGCATCTCTCATCATAGTGGGAGCTGTGTGTGTGCATCTCTCACCACAGTGGGAGCTGTGTGTGTGCATCTCTCACCACAGTGGGAGCTGTGTGTGTGTCTCTCACCACACGTGGGAGCTGTGTGTGTGTGTGTCTCTCACCACAGTGGGAGCTGTGTGTGTGTGTCTCTCACCACAGTGGGAGCTGTGTGTGTGTGTGTGTGTCTCTCTCACCACAGTGGGAGCTGTGTGTGTGCATCTCTCACCACAGTGGGAGCTGTGTGTGTGTCTCTCTCACCACAGTGGGAGCTGTGTGTGTTTGTCTCTCACCGCAGTGGGAGCTGTGTGTGTGTGTCTCTCACCACCAGTGGGAGCTGTGTGTGTGTCTCTCACCACAGTGGGAGCTGTGTGTGTGCGTCGCTCACCACAGTGGGAGCTGTGTTGTGTGTGTGTCTCTCAACACAGTGGGAGCTGTGTGTGTGTGTGTCTCTCTCACCACACTTGGGAGCTGTGTGTGTCTCTCTCACTACACGTGGAAGCTGTGTGTGTGTGTCTCTCACCACAGTGGGAGCTGTGTGTGTTTGTCTCTCACCACAGTGGGAGCTGTGTGTGTGTCTCTCACCACCAGTGGGAGCTGTGTGTGTGTGTCTCTCACCACAGTGGGAGCTGTGTGTGTGCGTCTCTCACCACAGTCGGAGCTGTGTTGTGTGTGTGTCTCTCACCACAGTGGGAGCTGTGTGTGTGTGTCTCTCTCACTACACGTGGGAGCTGTGTGTGTGTGTCTCTCACCACAGTGGGAGCTGTGTGTGTGTCTCTCACCACAGTGGGAGCTGTGTGTGTGTGTGTCTCTCACCACCAGTGGGAGCTGTGTGTGTGTGTCTCTCACTACCAGTGGGAGCTGTGTGTGTGTGTCTCTCACCACCAGTGGGAGCTGTGTGTGTGTGTGTCTCTCACCACAGTGGGAGATGTGTGTGTGTGTGTCTCTCACCACAGTGGGAGCTGTGTGTGTGTGTCTCTCACCACAGTGGGAGCTGTGTGTGTGTGTCTCTCACTGCAGTGGGAGCTGTGTGTGTGTGTGTCTCTCACCACACGTGGGAGCTGTGTGTGTGTGTCTCTCACCACAGTGGGAGCTGTGTGTGTGCGTCTCTCACCACAGTGGGAGCTGTGTGTGTGTGTCTTCTCACCACAGTGGGAGCTGTGTGTGTGTGTGTCTCTCACCACAGTGGGAGCTGTGTGTGTGTCTCTCACCACAGTGGGAGCTGTGTGTGTGTGTCTCTCACCACACGTGGGAGATGTGTGTGTGTGTCTCTCACCACACGTGAGAGCTGTGTGTGTGTGTCTCTCACCACACGTGGGAGCTGTGTGTGTCTCTCACCACACGTGGGAGCTGTGTGTGTGTGTCTCTCACCACACGTGGGAGCTGTGTGTGTCTCTCACCACACGTGGGAGCTGTGTGTGTGCGTCTCTCACCACAGTGGGAGCTGTGTGTGTGTGTCTCTCACCACACGTGGGAGCTGTGTGTGTCTCTCACCACACGTGGGAGATGTGTGTGTGTGTCTCTCACCACAGTGGGAGCTGTGTGTGTGTGTCTCTCACCACAGTGGGAGCTGTGTGTGTGCGTCTCTCACCACAGTGGGAGCTGTGTGTGTGTGTCTCTCACCACAGTGGGAGCTGTGTGTGTGTGTCTCTTACCACAGTGAGAGCTGTGTGTGTGTGTCTCTCACCACAGTGGGAGCTGTGTGTGTGTGTCTCTCACTACTGTGGGAGCTGTGTGTGTGTCTCTCATCACAGTGGGAGCTGTGTGTGTGTGTCTCTCACCACAGTGGGAGCTGTGTGTGTGTGTCTCTCACCACAGTGGGAGCTGTGTATGTGTGTCTCTCACCACAGTGGGAGCTGTGTGTGTGTGTCTCTCACCACCAGTGGGAGCTGTGTGTGTGTCTCTCACCACCAGTGGGAGCTGTGTGTGTCTCTCACCACAGTGGGAGCTGTGTGTGTGTCTCTCACCACAGTGGGAGCTGTGTGTGTGTGTCTCTCACCACCAGTGGGAGCTGTGTGTGTGTGTCTCTCACCACAGTGGGAGCTGTGTGTGTGTCTCTCACCACAGTAAGAGCTGTGTGTGTGTGCGTCTCTCACCGTCCATGCGAGGGGCTGTGTCGGTGTAGAGGAAGGAGAGGATTTCGTCCAGCAAGTCGGAGGTCACGGGGAGGGGCAGCAGGGCAGAGGTTGCCTGGAACATCGTCGTCAACATCGTCAACATCGTCGTCAACATCGTCGTCAACATCGTCATCTTCACCACCGTCAACGTCGTCATCTTCACCACCGTCACATTGTCATCTTCACCACCGTCAACATCGTCATCTTCACCACCGTCAACAACGTCATCTTCACCACCGTCAACGTCGTCATCTTCACCACCGTTAACGTCGTCATCTTCACCACCGTTAACGTGGTCAACAACGTCGTCAACAACGTCATCTTCAGCACCGTCAACAACGTCAACGTCGTCAACATCGTCATCTTCACCACCGTCAACAACGTCGTCAACAACGTCGTCAACAACGTCGTCAACGTCGTCAACATCGTCGACAACGCCATCTTCACCACCGTCAACAACATCGTTGTCAACGTCGTTAACATCGTCATCTTCACCACCGTCAACATCGTCAACATCGTCATCTTCACCACCGTCAACAACGTCGTCAACAACGTCGTCAACATCGTCATCTTCACCACCGTCAACAACATCATCAACATCGTCAACATCGTCATCTTCACCACCGTTAATGTCGTCAACAACGTCGTCAACGTCGTCAACATCGTCAACATCGTCAACATCGTCAACAACGTCGTCAACATCGTCATCTTCACCATCGTTAACGTCGTCAAAAACGTCAACATCTTCACCATCGTCAACAACATCGTCAACATCGTCATCTTCACCACCGTCAACATCTTCATCTTCACCACCGTCAACATCGTCGTCAACAACGTCGTCAACATCTTCACCACCGTCAACAACGTCGTCAACAACATCGTCAACGTCGTTAACAACGTCATCTTCACCACCGTCAACATCGTCAACAACGTCCTCAACATCGTCATCTTCACCACCATTAACGTCGTCAACAACGTCGTCAACATCGTCATCTTCACCACCATTAAGTCTCCCGATGTCGAAGTCTCCCCCCGTGTCTCAATGATTCTACACACACAGAGCGTCACACAGAGCGTCTTACAGAGCGTCTTACAGAGCGTCACACAGAGCGTCTTACAGAGCGTCTTGCAGAGCGTCACACAGAGCGTCACACAGAGTGTCTTACAGAGAGTCTTACAGAGCGTCTTACAGAGCGTCTTACAGAGCGTCACACAGAGCGTCTTACAGAGCGTCACACAGAGCGTCACACAGAGCATCTTACAGAGCGTCTCACAGAGCGTCACACAGAGCGTCACACAGTGTCTTACAGAGCGTCACACAGAGCGTCTTACAGAGCGTCACACAGAGCGTCACACAGAGCGTCTTACAGAGCGTCACACAGAGTGTCACACAGAGCGTCTTACAGAGAGTCTTACAGAGCGTCACACAGAGTGTCACACAGAGCGTCTTACAGAGAGTCTTACAGAGTGTCACACAGAGCGTCACACAGAGCGTCACACAGAGCATCTTACAGAGCGTCTCACAGAGCGTCACACAGAGCGTCACACAGTGTCTTACAGAGCGTCACACAGAGCGTCTTACAGAGCGTCACACAGAGCGTCACACAGAGCGTCACACAGAGCGTCACACAGAGCGTCACACAGAGCGTCACACAGAGCATCTTACAGAGCGTCACACAGAGTGTCACACAGAGCGTCTTACAGAGAGTCTTACAGAGCGTCACACAGAGCGTCACACAGAGCGTCACACAGAGCATCTTACAGAGCGTCTCACAGAGCGTCACACAGAGCGTCACACAGTGTCTTACAGAGCGTCACACAGAGCGTCTTACAGAGCGTCACACAGAGCGTCACACAGAGCGTCTTACAGAGCGTCACACAGAGCGTCACACAGAGCATCACACAGTGTCTTACAGAGCGTCACACAGAGCGTCTTACAGAGCGTCACACAGAGCGTCACACAGAGCGTCACACACAGCGTCACACACAGCGTCACACAGAGCGTCTTACAGAGCGTCACACAGAGCGTCACACAGAGCGTCACACAGAGCGTCTTTCAGAGCGTCACACAGAGAGTCTTACAGAGCGTCACACAGAGCGTCACACAGAACGTCACACAGAGCGTCACACAGAGCGTCACACAGAGCGTCTTACAGAGCGTCACACAGAGAGTCTTACAGAGCGTCTCACAGAGCGTCACACAGAGCGTCTTACAGAGCGTCACACAGAGCGTCACACAGAGAGTCTTACAGAGCTTCACACAGAGAGTCTTACAGAGCGTCACACACACAGCGTCACACAGAGCGTCACACAGAGTGTCACACAGAGCGTCACACAGAGCGTCACACAGAGCGTCTTACAGAGCGTCACACAGAGCGTCTTACAGAGCGTCACACAGAGCGTCACACAGAGCGTCACACAGAGCGTCACACAGAGCGTCTCTCTGCCCACGAGTGTCTCACCTCCATCCAGTTGTTTCCAAGCATGTGGTCAAAATACTCTGTGGAGAGAGGGGGGGTGGGGAGAGGCACGGGGGGGGTGGGGGGGGTGGGTGGGGGGGGGGAGAGGCACGGGGGGGGTGGGGGGGGGTGGGTGGGGGGTGGGGAGAGGCACGGGGGGGGTGGGGGGGGTGGGTGGGGGGAGAGGCACGGGGGGGGGTGGGGAGAGGCACAGGGGGGGTGGGGGGGAGAGGCACGGGGGGGGAGGGGAGAGGCACGGGGGTGGGGGGGGGTGGGGAGAGGCACGGGGGGGTGGGGTGGGGAGAGGCACGGGGGGGGGGGGGAGAGGCACGGGGGGGGAGGGGAGAGGCACGGGGGTGGGGGGGGGGGTGGGGAGAGGCACGGGGGGGGGGAGAGGCACGGGGGGGGGGGGGTGGGGGTGGGGAGAGGCACGGGGGGGGGGGTGGGGCGTGGGGAGAGGCACGGGGGTGGGGGGGGGGCACGGGGGTGGGGGGGGAGAGGCACGGGGTGGGGGGAGGGGAGAGGCACGGGGTGGGGGGAGGGGAGAGGCACGGGGTGAGGGGTGGGGGGGGAGAGGCACGGGGGGGTGGGTGTTGAGGGGTTATCGTCGTAATTCTCCCGGGGCCTCACAACAGTAGGTAGGCCCTCATCAGCAGCAAGATATTTGGATATCTTCATTTGCTCTCAATTCTCTGAAGGCTTTTGTGCTTCACTGAAGTTAATATTTGTTTTTGGCAATTCGCTGTTCTCAATAACTGATTATGTTGCTGGAAATCATGTCGATGATGATAATCATGTCGATGATGATGATAATCATGTCGATGATGATGATAATCATGTCGATGATGATAATCATGTCGATGATGATGATGATAATCACGTCGATGATGATGATGATGTCGACAATGCTTATCATGAAGTCACGTAGAATGAGAGTAAAATAATAAAATAAAACAATAACATTCTCTCGGGACGACAGGTTTGTTCCTTTCACCTGAACAAGGCCACTTGTGTTGTGGCCGAAACGTCGTGAGAATTTCATTGTTTTATTTTATTATTTTATTCGCATTCTACGTGGTGGTGACTTTACCGACAGAACCAAAGAGGATGAATCCTTGCAGTCACACGAAAGCTTTACATCAAAAGATTATCATGAAGTCGATGATGATGTCGATGATGATGTCAATGTTGTCGATGATGTTGTCGATGATAATCATGTCCATGATGATGATGACGATGTTGATGATGTTGATGATGTCGATAATGATGATGTTGATGATGATAATCACGTCGATATTGATGATGCTGATGATGATGTTGGTGATGATGATGATGATCACATCGATAATGATGATGTTGATGATGATGTTGGTGATGATGTCAATGTTGTCGATGATAATCATGTCCATGATGATGATGACGATGTTGATGATGTCGAAAATGATGTTGATGATGATAATCACGTCGATAATGATGATGTTGATGATAATCACGTCGATAATGATGATGTTGATGATGATGTTGGTGATGATGATAATCACGTCGATAATGATGATGATGACAATGTTGATGATGATGATCACATCGATAATGATGATGTTGATGATGATAATCACGTCGATAATGATGATGCTGATGATGATGTTGGTGATGATGATAATCACGTCGATAATGATGATGGTGATGTCGATGATAATCATGTCCATGATGATGATGACGATGTTGATGATGTTGATGATGTCGATAATGATGATGTTGATGATGATAATCACGTCGATATTGATGATGCTGATAATGATGTTGGTGATGATGATGATGATCACATCGATAATGATGATGTTGATGATGATGTTGGTGATGATGTCAATGTTGTCGATGATAATCATGTCCATGATGATGATGACGATGTTGATGATGTCGAAAATGATGTTGATGATGATAATCACGTCGATAATGATGATGTTGATGATAATCACGTCGATAATGATGATGTTGATGATGATGTTGGTGATGATGATAATCACGTCGATAATGATGATGATGACAATGTTGATGATGATGATCACATCGATAATGATGATGTTGATGATGATAATCACGTCGATAATGATGATGCTGATGATGATGTTGGTGATGATGATAATCACGTCGATAATGATGATGGTGATGTTGATGATCACATCGATAATGATGATGTTGATGATGATAATCACGTCGATAATGATGATGCTGATGATGATGTTGGTGATGATGATAATCAAGTCGATAATGATGATAATCTGCTGCTGACGACGACACGTGTCCCAGCGGTGGCTAGGGGGAGTAGTGATCTCCCTCTCTCCCGGCGTACGGGAGGAGGAGGAGGCGGAGGAGGAGGCGGAGGAGGAGGCGGAGGAGGAGGCGGAGGAGGAGGAGGCGGAGGAGGAGGAACACCTCCCGCTCCCCTCTCGGGATTGCTCCCGAGAGGAGGTTCCGTGCGGAGCCGCGGGGGAGCGGATAACGCGACGCCACGGGCGGATCGAGGGCGCACCTAGCCTGGCGCGGAGCAGACACCGGTGGCACGGGAACTCCACTCCGTCCGAGGAGACGAGCGTGACGTCGCTGAGGTGGAGGCTGAGACACGGTGGGGAGAGACACGGTGGGACGGTGGGAGAGACACGGTGGGAGAGACACGGTGGGAGAGAGGGGGTGGGAGAGACGCGGTGGGGAGAGACACGGTGGGGAGAGACACGGTGGGAGAGACACGGTGGGGAGAGACACGGTGGGGAGAGACACGGTGGGAGAGACACGGTGGGGAGAGACACAGTGGGGAGAGACGCGGTGGGAGAGACACGGTGGGAGAGACACAGTGGGGAGAGACACGGTGGGAGAGACACGGTGGGAGAGACACGGTGGGAGAGACACGGTGGGAGAGACATGGTGGGAGAGACACGGTGGGAGAGACACGGTGGGGAGAGACACGGTGGGGAGAGACGCGGTGGGGAGAGACACGGTGGGAGAGACACGGTGGGGAGAGACACGGTGGGAGAGACACGGTGGGAGAGACACGGTGGGAGAGACACGGTGGGAGAGACATGGTGGGAGAGACGCGGTGGGAGAGACACGGTGGGAGAGAGGGGGAGAGACACAGTGGGGAGAGACACGGTGGGAGAGACACGGTGGGAGAGACACGGTGGGAGAGAGGGGGAGAGACACGGAGACACGGGGGGAGAGACACGGTGGGGAGAGACACGGTGGGAGAGACACAGTGGGAGAGAGGGGGAGAGACACGGAGAGACACGGTGGGAGAGACACGGTGGAGATAGGGGGAGAGACATGGTGGGAGAGACACGGTGGGGAGAGACACGGTGGGGAGAGACACGGTGGGAGAGACACGGTGGGAGAGACACGGTGGGGAGAGACACGGGGGGAGAGATACGGTGGGAGAGACGCGGTGGGAGAGACACGGTGGGAGAGAGGGGGAGAGACACAGTGGGGAGAGACACGGTGGGAGAGACACGGTGGGAGAGACACGGTGGGAGAGAGGGGGAGAGACACGGAGACACGGGGGGAGAGACACGGTGGGGAGAGACACGGTGGGAGAGACACAGTGGGAGAGAGGGGGAGAGACACGGAGAGACACGGAGGGAGAGACACGGTGGAGATAGGGGGAGAGACATGGTGGGAGAGACACGGTGTGGAGAGACACTGTGGGGAGAGACACGGTGGGAGAGACACGGTGGGAGAGACACGGTGGGAGAGACACGGTGGGGAGAGACACGGGGGGAGAGACGCGGTGGGAGAGACACGGTGGGGAGAGACACGGGGGGAGAGACACGGTGGGGAGAGACACGGTGGGGAGAGACACGGTGGGAGAGACACGGTGGGAGAGACACGGTGGGAGAGATACGGTGGGAGAGACGCGGTGGGAGAGACACGGGGGGAGAGACGCGGTGGGAGAGACACGGTGGGAGAGACACGGTGGGGTGAGACACGGTGGGGAGAGACACGGTGGGAGAGACACGGTGGGAGAGATACGGTGGGAGAGACACGGTGGGAGAGAGGGGGAGAGACACGGTGGGAGAGACACGGTGGGAGAGAGGGGGAGAGACACGGTGGGAGAGACACGGTGGGAGAGACACGGTGGGGAGAGACACGGTGGGAGAGACACGGTGGGAGAGACACGGTGGGGAGAGACATGGTGGGAGAGACACGGTGGGAGAGACACGGTGGGGAGAGACGCAGTGGGAGAGACACGGTGGGAGAGACACGGTGGGAGAGAGGGGGAGAGACACGGTGGGAGAGACATGGTGGGAGAGACACGGTGGGGAGAGACACGGTGGGAGAGACACGGTGGGAGAGACACGGTGGGGAGAGACACGGTGGGAGAGATGCAGTGGGGAGAGACACGGTGGGAGAGACACGGTGGGAGAGACACGGTGGGAGAGACACGGGGGGAGAGACACGGTGGGAGAGACACGGGGGGAGAGAGACACGGTGGGGAGAGACACGGTGGGAGAGACACGGGGGGAAAGACACGGTGGGAGAGACACGGTGGGAGAGACACGGTGAGAGAGACGCGGTGGGAGAGACACGGTGGGAGAGACACGGTGGGAGAGACACGGGGGGAGAGACACGGTGGGAGAGACACGGGGGGAGAGACACGGTGGGGAGAGACACGGTGGGAGAGACACGGGGGGAGAGACACGGTGGGAGAGACACGGTGGGAGAGACACGGTGAGAGAGACGCGGTGGGAGAGACACGGTGGGAGAGACACGGTGGGAGAGACACGGTGGGAGAGACACGGTGGGAGAGACACGGTGAGAGAGACACGGTGGGAGAGAGGGGGTGGGGAGAGACACGGTGGGAGAGACACGGTGGGAGAGACACGGTGGGAGAGACACGGTGGGAGAGACACGGTGGGAGAGACACGGTGGGGAGAGACACGGTGGGAGAGACACGGTGGGGAGAGACACGGTGGGAGAGACACAGTGGGAGAGACACGGTGGGGAGAGAGGGGGTGGGAGAAACACGGTGGGAGAGACGCGGTGGGAGAGACACGGTGGGAGAGACGCGGTGGGAGAGACACGGTGGGGAGAGACACGGTGGGGAGAGACGCGGTGGGAGAGAGGGGGTGGGAGAAACACGGTGGGAGAGACACGGTGGGAGAGAGGGGGTGGGAGAGACACAGTGGGAGAGACACGGTGGGGAGAGACGCGGTGGGGAGAGACACGGTGGGAGAGAGGGGGTGGGAGAAACACGGTGGGAGAGACACGGTGGGGAGAGACGCGGTGGGGAGAGACACGGTGGGAGAGAGGGGGTGGGAGAAACACGGTGGGAGAGACACGGTGGGAGAGACGCGGTGGGGAGAGACACGGTGGGAGAGACACGGGGGGGAGACACGGGAGAGAGACGCGGTGGGAGAGACGCGGTGGGAGAGAGGGGGTGGGAGAGACACCGTGGGAGAGAGGGGGGAGACACGGGGAGGGAGACACGGGAGAGAGACGCGGTGGGAGAGACACGGGGAGACACGGGGGAGAGACACACAGGGTAGAGGTAGAGAGTTATTCACACAAAGAGCATTGCTACTGATGACGATGATAATGAAGGCAGCGGTGGTGGTTTGATACAAAGTCGATGATGACGATGGTTAATATTTCTCCAGAGCTGATGATGATGGCGCTGCTGCTGATGATGGCCCTGCTGATGGTGACGCTGCTAATGATGATGCTGCTGCTGATGATGATGGCGCTGCTGATGGTGATGGTGTTGCTAATGATGATGCTGCTGCTGATAATGATGGCGCTGCTGCTGATGATGGCGCTGCTGCTGATGATGGCGCTTGCTGATGATGATGATGGCGCTTGCTGATGATGATGGTGGTGATGATGATGGCGCTGCTGATGATGACGCTGCTGCTAATGATGATGGTGCTGATGATGATGGTGCTGATGATGATGGCGCTGCTGCTGGTTGTCACCTCTGGAGGCGGTTGAAGCTGAGCGGCGTTGGGGCTGCCATCACGAATCCCTCCCCATCCACGTAGCGGCCGGCCTGGAGCCTGCGGTGGTGACACGGGGTGACCGCTCACCCACCCACCAACTCGCTCACCCACCCAACAACTCGCCCACCCACCCACCAACTCGCCCACCCACCAACTCACCCACCCACCAACTCACCCACCCACCCACTCACCCACCCAACTCACCCACCCACCCACCAACTCGCCCACCCACCCACTCGCCCACCCACCAACTCGCCCACCCACCCACCAACTCACCCACCCACCAACTCACACACCCACCAACTTGCCCACCCACCCACCAACTCGCCCACCCACCCACCAACTCGCCCACCCACCCACCAACTCGCCCACCCACCCACCAACTCACCCACCCACCCACCAACTCACCCACCCACCCACCAACTCACCCACCCACCCACCAACTCACCCACCCACCCACCAACTCACCCACCCACCCACCAACTCACCCACCCACCAACTCGCCCACCCACCCACCCACCAACTCACCCACCCACCCACCAACTCACCCACCCACCCACCAACTCACCCACCCACCCTCCAACTCACCCACCCACCAACTCACCCACCCACCAACTCACCCACCCACCCACCAACTCACCCACCCACCAACTCACCCACCCACCAACTCACCCACCCACCCACTCATTCACCCACCAACTCACCCACCCACCCACTCATACACCAATTCACCCACCACCCACCCACCACCCACCCACTCACCGCTCCAGCAACTGCTGGGCCCCCAGTGTGTGAGCTCCCTGTATGAGTGTGGCTATCAGGGTGGTGTCCATGCGTCTCTTGCCAGACCCATCGCGACTGCCGTCCCTAGACACAGACACGCACAGAAATCACAACCACAGGGACACAGCACAGACAAAGGTCCCCCGTGTAGCCTCTAGCAGGCTGTAGGGGCAAGTGCTGTTAGTAGTAGCTACCTACACAGACAAAGGTCCCCCGTGTAGCCTCTAACAGGCTGTAGGGGCAAGTGCTGTTAGTAGTAGCTACCTACACAGACAAAGGTCCCCCGTGTAGCCTCTAACAGGCTGTAGGGGCAAGTGATGTTAGTAGTAGCTACCTACACAGACAAAGATCCCCCGTGTAGCCTGTAATAGGCTTCTAGGGGCAAGTGCTGTTAGTAGTAGCTACTTACACAGACAAAGGTCATCCGTGTAGCCTCTAGCAGGCTGTAGGGACAAGTGCTGTTAGTAGTAGCTACCTACACAGACAAAGAACCCCCGTGTAGCCTCTAACAGGCTGTAGGGGCAAGTGCTGTTAGTAGTAGCTACCTACACAGACAAAGGTCCCCCGTGTAGACTCTAACAGGCTGTAGGAGCAAGTGCTGTTAGTAGTAGCTACCTACACAGACAAAGGTCATCCGTGTAGCCTCTAGCAGGCTGTAGGGACAAGTGCTGTTAGTAGTAGCTACCTACACAGACAAAGAACCCCCGTGTAGCCTCTAACAGGCTGTAGGGGCAAGTGCTGTTAGTAGTAGCTACCTACACAGACAAAGGTCCCCCGTGTAGACTCTAACAGGCTGTAGGAGCAAGTGCTGTTAGTAGTAGCAGCAACAACAGCGTCTATGAAGGCTACCGGCACTGTGGCACACACGGAGGGGGTGGGTGGCAAGCAGCACCACCACGACCACCACGCCCGGCCGCCTTTGTCTCTCCCCAGTGCCACACACAAACTCACCCACCCACCCACCCACTCACCCACCCACCCACTCACTCATCCACCCACCCACTCACTCATCCACCCACCCACTCACTCACCCACTCACTCACCCACTCACTCACTCACTCACCCACTCACCCACTCACTCACCCACTCACCCACCCACTCACCCACTCACTCACCCACTCACCCACTCACTCACCCACTCACCCACCCACTCACTCACCCACTCACTCACCCACTCACTCACTCACTCACCCACCCACTCACCCACCCACCCACCCACCTCAATTCTCGTGCAGTTCCGCTGTAGACCATCTGGACGAGGATGGCCAGCGAGTGTGCAGGCACCTCCACGCCCTGCTGCTGCTGCTGCTGCCGCCCCTGCCCAGGGCAGGGCCCTGCCTGCCAGCGGCCCCGGGTGGCCGGGCACGCGGCCTCCAGGACCAGACGGTGAGCGGCCACGGGGGCGGGCCGGTGAGCGTCGGGGTGAGCGTCGGGGTGAGCGTCGGGGTGAGGGGGCGGACAGGGCAGTAGGAGGGCGTCTCCCGTGCTGGGCACGTCAGCCAGGAGACGGAGCAGCGACTCGGGCATGGAGGGGCCGGGCAGCAGCGAGGGCGGTGCCGGGAGGCTGGGAGAGAGGTGGGTGGGTGAGTGGGTGGGTGGGTGAGCGAGTGAGTGGGTGAGTAGGTGAGCGAGTGAGTGAGTGGGTGGGTGAACGAGTGAGCGAGTGGGTGAGTAAGTGGGCGAGTGGGCGAGCGTGTGGGTGGGTGGGTGAGTGAGTGAGTTGGTGAGCGAGTGAGTGGGTGAGTGAGTGAGCAAGCGAGTGAGTGTGTGAGCAATCGAGTGAGCGAGCGGGTGAGTTTGTGAGCGAGTGGGTGAATGGGTGAGTAAATGGGTGGGCGAGTAAGTGAGTGGTTGAGTGGGTGGGTGAGTGAGTGAGTGGGTGGGTGAGTGGGTGAGTGAGTGTGTGAGCGAGTGGGTGAGTGGGTGAGTGGGTGAGTGAGTGTGTGAGCGAGCGAGCCACTGACCCAGCGAGTGGGTGAGTGAGTGAGTGGGTGAGTGGGTGAGTGAGTGAGTGGGTGAGCGAGCCACTGACCCAGCGAGTGGGTGAGTGTGTGGGTGAGTGGGTGAGTGAGCGAGCGAGCCACTCACCCAGCGAGTGGGTGAGCGAGTGAGCGAGTGGGTGAGCGAGTGTGTGAGTGAGTGAGCGAGTGGGTGAGCGAGTGAGTGAGTGGGTGAGTGAGTGAGTGAGTGGGTGAGCGAGCCACTGACCCAGCGAGTGGGTGAGTGTGTGGGTGAGTGAGTGGGTGAGCGAGCATGTGGGTGAGCGAGTGGGTGAGTGTGTGGGTGAGTGAGTGAGTGAGCGAGCGAGCAACTCACCCAGCGAGTGGGTGAGTCTGCACACAGCTGTAGTTGTCTCCACGCCGCGAGTCGGTGGCCACGCAGAGAGCACGGTGGAGGAGTGGAACCCGGAGCACGATCACCCTCACCACCTCCACCTCACCTACACTCACCACCACGCTCACCCTCACCACCTCCACCTCACCTACACGCTCACCACCACGCTCACCCTCACCACCTCCACCTCACCTACACACTCACCACCACCACACTCACTCTCACCACCTCACCTACACACTCACCACCACCACGCTCACCCTCACCACCTCCACCTCACCTACACACTCACCACCACCACGCTCACCCTCACCACCTCCACCTCACCTACACTCACCACCACCACGCTCACCCTCACCACCTCCACCTCACCTACACTCACCACCACCACGCTCACCCTCACCACCTCCACCTCACCTACACTCACCACCACGCTCACCCTCACCACCTCCACCTCACCTACACACTCACCACCACCACGCTCACCCTCACCACCTCCACCTCACCTACACTCACCACCACCACGCTCACCACCACCACCTCACCTACACTCACCACCAGCACGCTCACCCTCACCACCTCCACCTCACCTACACGCTCACCACCACGCTCACCCTCACCACCTCCACCTCACCTACACTCACCACCACCACGCTCACTACCACCACCTCCACCTCACCTACACTCACCACCACCACGCTCACCACCACCACCTCACCTACACTCACCACCAGCACGCTCACCCTCACCACCTCCACCTCACCTACACGCTCACCACCACGCTCACCCTCACCACCTCCACCTCACCTACACTCACCACCACCACGCTCACCACCACCACCTCCACCTCACCTACACTCACCACCACGCTCACCCTCACCACCTCCACCTCACCTACACACTCACCACCACCACGCTCACCCTCACCACCTCCACCTCACCTACACACTCACCACCACCACACTTACCACCACACTCACCACCACCACCTCACCTACACTCACCACCACCACGCTCACCCTCACCACCTCCACCTCACCTACACACTCACCACCACCATGCTCACCCTCACCACCTCCACCTCACCTACACTCACCACCACCACCATGCTCACCCTCACCACCTCCACCTCACCTACACACTCACCACCACCACCACGCTCACCCTCACCACCTACACCTCACATACACTCACCACCACCACGCTCACCCTCACCACCTCCACCTACACGCTCACCACCACCACGCTCACCCTCACCACCTCCACCTCACCTACACTCACCACCACCACCACGCTCACCCTCACCACCTCCACCTCACCTACACTCACCACCAGCACGCTCACCCTCACCACCACCACCTCACCTACACTCACCACCACCACGCTCACCACCACCACCACCACCTCACCTACACTCACCACAACCACGCTCACCCTCACCACCTCCACCTACACGCTCACCACCACCACCTCCACCTCACCTACACGCTCACCACCACCACGCTCACCCTCACCACCTCCACCTACACGCTCACCACCACCACCTCCACCTCACCTACACTCACCACCACCACACTCACCACCTCACCTACACGCTCACCACCACCACCCTCACCACCTCCACCTCCACCTCACCTACACGCTCACCACCACCACGCTCACCCTCACCACCTCCACCTCACCTACACTCACCACCACCATGCTCACCACCTCACCACCTCACCTACACACTCACCCTCACCACCTCCACCTCACCTACACTCACCACCACCATGCTCACCACCACCACCTCCACCTCACCTACACACTCACCACCACCCCTCACCACCACTCTCACCACCACCCCTCACCACCACGCTCACCACCACCTCCACCTTACCTACAGAGTGAGTAGGTGAGCGAGTGGGTGAATGTGAGTAGGTGAGCGAGTGGGTGAATGTGGGTGAGTGAGTGAGTGAGTGAGTGGGTGAGTGAGTGGGTGGGTGAGTGGGTGAGTGAGTGAGTGGGTGAGTGAGTGAGTGAGTGGGTGAGTGAGTGGGTGAGTGAGTGAGTGAGTGGGTGAGTGAGTGAGTGGGTGAGTGAGTGAGTGAGTGGGTGAGTGAGTGGGTGAGTGAGTGAGTGGGCGAGTGAGTGAGTGAGTGGGTGAGTGAGTGAGTGGGTGAGTGAGTGAGTGGGTGAGTGAGTGAGTGGGTGAGCGAATGAGTGAGTGGGTGAGTGAGTGAGTGAGGGGGTGAGTGTTCTTATGAGCACCTGTGCTCTTGAACATCTGTGTGGTGAGCGTGCAGGGGCGTGACGCCCGGCGTGCTAATGGGGAGGCGGCCGCTGCTGGATCTGTGAACACAGAGACAGCGGAGTGAGTGGGTGGGTGGGTGAGTGAGTGAGTGGGTGAGTGAGTGAGCATGCGGGTGAGTGAGTGGGTGAGTGGGTGAGTGAGTGAGTGGGTGAGTGAGTGAGTGGGTGAGTGAGTGAGTGGGTGGGTGGGTGAGTGAGTGGGTGAGTGAATAAGCATGCGGGTGAGTGAGTGAGTGAGTGGGTGAGTGAGTGAGCATGCGGGTGAGTGAGTGAGTGGGTGAGTGAGTGAGCATGCGGGTGAGTGAGTGAGTGAGCATGCAGGTGAGTGAGTGAGTGGGTGAGTGAGTGAGCATGCAGGTGAGTGAGTGAGTGAGCATGCGGGTGAGTGAGTGAGCATGCAGGTGAGTGAGTGAGTGGGTGAGTGAGTAAGCATGCGGGTGAGTGAGTGAGCATGCAGGTGAGTGAGTGGGTGAGTGAGTGAGTGAGCATGCAGGTGAGTGAGTGAGTGAGCATGCAGGTGAGTGAGTGGGTGAGTGAGTAAGCATGCGGGTGAGTGAGTGGGTGAGTGAGTGAGCACGCGGGTGAATGAGTGAGCACGCGGGTGAGTGAGTGGGTGAGTGAGTGAGCATGCGGGCGAGTGAGTGAGCACGTGAGTGAGTGGGTGGGTGATTTATGCGTGGGTGAGTGTGCGGGCGAGCGAGATGGCGGGCGGGTACAGTGGGCGAGTTCTCCCGCCGGTGACCGTCCCACCTCTAGGTTGGCTCCGTGGCTCCCAGGCCCCCGTGAAGACCTCCCCATCCTCGCTGCTCACGATGACCGAGTTGGAGCCCAGGGCGAGGTCGCCCACGGAGATCGGCCTCGCTCCAGAGTCGTGCACCAGCAGGCGGCTCCACACGCTAGCACGCCACATGTACACCTACACACACACATGTACAGACACACACACAAAGACAAAGATCCCCCATATAGCCTGTAACAGACTGTAGGGGCAAGTGCTGTTAGCGAGCAGCACCTATGAAGGCCGGATCGGTACACGAGGGGGTGGGTGGCCAGCACCACGCCCGACCGCCTTTGTCTCCCTAGTGGCAATGTTTACACACCACACCAGGTACTCATTTGAGGCTGAGTCGACCTAGGGGAGGCCCGGGACCGGTTCAGATAATCGTCACTGGTGTTGGCCGTGAGCGGGAATCGAACCCGGGTCGCCAGGTTCATAGCGCAGCGCGCTAACCGCTACACTATCGCTCCCCACACACACGTACACACACACATATATACAGACACACACGTACACACACACACACACACTCGCACGCCACATGTACACCTACACACACACACGTACAGACACACACACATGTACAGACACACACACAGAGACACACAACAACAACCGCCATTCGCCACTAAGTGGCGGTGACGTCACCACGACGCTTGTGCCAGGCTATGTGCACCCTGAGGCCACGTGAAGTGTCGAACGCCCGCTGGCAGGAGGTCACGGGACAGACCCAGGTGCCACGGGTCGAATGACTGAGATGACTGGCTGATGTACCACCTGTGCCCCCTACTGTGCCAACCTGCTGTGCTTTAGCCACCCGGCGCTCCGCTCGTTGTTGTGAGCGTCGCTCCTCCGCCCTCCGTTGTTGTTGGAGGGCGACTACCTCCAACTGCCCAGTAGCATCCTTCACGAGCCTCCTCCACAGAGGTCGATCTTGACACCGCTGGTACCAGTCATCGGCAAGTCCACTCAGCTCCACGTCCTCCTGTACCACATCACTCCATCTCTTCTCTAGCCCGTGCCGTGCCCGCTTAGCCCCCTCAATCCGGCCGAACAAAAGCTGTTTCGGCATGCGTTGGCTGGGCATGCGGGCTACATGACCCAGCCATCGCAGCCTTGCCCGCCGGAGGAGCTCACCGATGGGACCTTGCCCAGATCTTTCAAGGATTTGTGAGCTCCTCACACAATCCAGTCTGGTTAAACCCAGGATGGATCGTAGGCAGGCCAGCCTAAATGTTTCTAACCGGCGAAGATGTTCCATTAGGGGGGTCCACGTTTCGCAAGCGTAGAGAAGGGAGGGAATGACAGTGGCCGAGAAGACTTGAAGTTGAGTGCGGAGCGACAGACCAGGTAGCTTCCACACAGCGTTACGCAAACGATGAAAAGATATTGCCGCTCGACTGATTCGGAGTGAGACCTCTGCTGTTAAACTGGAGCCAGTCATAAGCACACTACCCAGGTATGGGAAACTCTCCACTCTCTCCACAACTGCCCCATCACCGATTGGGAGTTGTGGGGGTGGAGTGTCCGATGGTACAAAATACCCAGGCAGGTGCTTAGTTTTGGTGGGGCTGATGGTAAGGCCCCACCTCTTAGTGGCACGCTCCAGTCTCAGCAGCAGCGTCTCCAACTCCTCCTCTGACTGAGCAGCTATTACCAAATCATCCGCATACATAACGTGGTTGACCAATAGGGAGCCATCCCTTGACCGCACCCGGGCATCGATCAGCCTCCCATTATACCTGTACCATAAGGAGATTCCCCCGGTACAGCTATTGAAGGCTTCACGAACTACGTAGTCAAAATAGATGTTAAATAATGTGGGAGCCAGAGGACATCCCTGTCGCACCCCAAGGTGTACAGGGAATGGCTCTGACTCCCGGCCACGTAGATTTACCCGGGCCCGCTCACCATCATGAAGGTCCTTAATGATCGTGAGCAGAGGGTCAGGTACTCCAAAAGCACGAAGAACGACCCAGAGCCCAGGCCTACTGATGGTATCATAGGCCTTGACCAGGTCAATAGAGCAGAGATGTAGGTCTTGTTGGAATTCCCTACACCTCTGCTGTAGCAGACGGACAGAAAATATGGCATCTGTGCAGGATCGCCCTTTCCTGAAACCGCATTGGGGCTCCGCAAGCCTCTCCTCAGCGTGCCTGGCAAGGCGATGTTGAATAATCCTTGCCAGGACCTTTCCCGGCACACTGAGGAGTGAGATGCCCCTGTAGTTGTTACAGTCTGTGTGGTCCCCCTTCTTAAAAAGGGGGACCACCAGGGCATCCTTCCAATCCTGCGGAACCCATCCAGCGGCCCAGGCCGTTGTTATGATGTCATATAGGGCAGTCTGTGCACAAACGCCACCCTCCCTCAGCATTTCGCTTGGGAGATCATCTCTGCCCGCTGCCTTTCCTGGTCTCAGACTCCGGATCGCCTTCAGTACTTCCTCAACAGATGGCACCTCAGCCAGCCACTCACAGGGGGTGACTTCTTCCAATATTTGAGGCACCACAGCCTCAGCAGGGTCATCCTCACTTTGTGCCACGATGTTTTCCTGGCTGAGGGATTTTCCCTCCCCCAGGACCTCACAGAAATGCTCAGCAAATCTGCAAACCTGTTCCTGGGGGTCGGAGATTGGATCACCGTTTTTTCCCCTAATGATGGTAATAGGTGTGGCGCTGCAGGTTAGTGTTTTGATGGAGTTAAAAAGAGATTTGTGATCGCGGGCCACTGAGGCAGGCTCCATCTCCTCAACAACCCGTGACCACCACCCATCCTTGCAGCGCCTCACGGCTCTCCGAACCTCCGAGCGAAGGCTGCGGTAAGCCTCCTCATTCTCTGACGTGGGATTCTGCAGCCAATGACAGTGGGCCTGTCGCTTTTTCTCAACCATCCTGAACAGCTCCTCTGTCAGCCAGGGTCTCTGGGGAGGTCTGGACCGCGTACCCAAAGCAGCCATTGCAGCTGCATGAGTCACAGTCCTAAACCTCGCCCATTTACCCTCGACATCAGGAGGAGTCGGGGACGATGCCAATCCCAGCCGCAAGCGATGATGAAATTCTCGCTTGCAACTTTCATCAGATAACTGAGACCAGGCCACTTTAGGTAGGAATGGGGTCCTGGGTGTACACCCACCACCGGAGTGGAAGAATGGCAGGCGCATCTTACAGATGACTAGTCGATGGTCAGAGGGCAGATCAGCTCCACGGTAGGTCCTGGTGTCAAGAACATAGGCTCGCATCCGCTGGTCCGTCACTATGTAGTCCAGCAGATGTTCTTGCTTGGACCCGGCATGCATCCATGATGTTGTGTGGATGCGCCAATGCCGGAACAGCGTGTTCGTAATTACAAGCCCATGGGCTGCACAAAAATCTAGCAGCCTCCTACCGTTGTTATTGAGCTGATCTGGCCCATGCCCTCCAATCACTCCAGACCAGGTGCCAGTATCATGACCAACTCGGGCATTAAAGTCACCCAACATGATGACTCTATCCTGAGCGGCCACTTTAGCCAGCACCTGTGACAGGAGGTCATAGAAGGCATCTGACTCATCGGCTTTGCCTGCATCCCTCCACGGATGTTCATCTTCGGTGGGGGCATAAGTAACCACGACCACCATTCCTCGCCTCCGGTTGATGGGAAGGCGAGCCCAAAGTAGCCTGGGGCTTACAGCTTCCCACACCTCACCGCCACGCTCCCACGCCCCCTTCATTCTTTTGTTCAAAAGAAGAGCCACACCCTGTTGTTTGGCAGTCTGCTGCCCCGAGTAGAGGACTGTCCACCCCTCATGGTGGCAGGAGCCAGAGCCGGTCCACCGGACCTCCTGAATGCCACATAGATCCAGGCGGTACCGGTCCAGCTCCCGACAGAGGAGTGGCAGCCTCTCCTCTGCAGTGAGCGTTCGAACATTCCACGTGGCCACCCGTAGTGGCTTTTCGTTGTTTCTGGAGGAGCCCCGAGGGTGGATATTCAATCTCCTGGCTCCGCCAATTGGGGTTTGGCCAGGAGACGTCATAGACGCCTGGCCCCCCGGGGCCTCCGGCACAAGCTTATTAGTTACATATTTCAGTTTAACTCGTGGTTTCGTGGTAATTAATTGAAGGTGGAGGGGTTACCAGCCCCTCATACCCGTCCAGAGCCCCCGTTTAGCCCCTGTGGTGGACACATATGCCATGAGGGGAGGAGCCAATCAAAATTGGATCTCCCCCCACAGCACTGTCCACGACAGAGTTGCCCGTCCGGCACCACGAGGAGGTAGGGGGTTGTTGAGACACACACACACACATGTACAGACACACACACACGTACACATATATACAGACACACAAACACACGTACACACACACTCGCACGTACACCTACACACACGTACACACACACTCGCACGCCACATGTACACCTACACACACACACACACGTACAGACACACACACATGTACAGACACACACACATGTACAGACACACACACACATATACAGACACACACACACGTACACACACACATACAGACACACACACACACGTACACACACACATGTACACGCACACACACACATATACAGACACACACACACGTACACACACACACGTACACACATATATATACAGGCACACACACACGTACACACACATACACTCGCACGCCACATGTACACCTACACACACACCTACACACACACACACGTACAGACACACATGTACACCTACACACACACACACGTACAGACACACACACACACATATACAGACACACGTACACACACACACATGTATACAGACACACATGTATACAGACACACACACACACGTACAGACACACACACACGTACAGACACACACACACGTACAGACACACATATACACAAAAGACAAAGATCACCCCCGCATAGTAGTGCTGTTAGCGAGCACCTATAAAGGCCGGCCCACGGCACACGAAGGGGTGGGTGGCCAACACCACGCCCGGCCGCCTTTGTCTCCCTAGTAGCGATGTTTACACATTGCACCAGGTATTCATTTGAGGCTGAGTCGTCCTAGGGGAGGGCCCAGGACCGGTTCAGATAATCGTCACTGGCGGTGTTGGCCGTGAGCGGGAATCGAACCCAGGTCACCAGGTGCAGAGCGCAGCGTAGCGCTAACCACTACACTACCACTCCCCTCAAAAATATACACACACACACAGACACATACACACATACACACACACACACAGACACACACACACACAGACACACATACACACACTCTCACAGCCAACGGCTTACCCACCCTCACCCACACACCCACCCACCCTCACCCACTTACACACCCACCCACTCACACACCCACCCACCCACACACCCACCCTCACCCACTTACACACCCACCCACACACCCACCCACCCACACCCACCCACTCACACCCCCCACTCACAAACCCACCCACCCACACACCCACCCACCCTCACCCACTCACACACCCACCCACCCACACACCCACCCTAACCCACTTACACACCCACCCACCCTCACCCACACACCCACCCACCCTCACCCACACACCCACCCACCCTCACCCACTTACACACCCACCCACACACCCACCCACCCACACACTCACACACCCACCCACACACCCACCCACCCACACACTCACACACCCACACACCCACCCACCCACAGACCCACCCACCCACAGACCCACCCACAGACCCACCCACCCTCACAACTCACCCACCCACAGACCCACCCACCCTCACACTCACACACCCACCCACCCACAGACCCACCCACCCTCACCCACACACTCACACACCCACCCACCCACAGACCCACCCACCCTCACACTCACACAACCCACCCACCCACAGACCCACCCACCCTCTCACACACCCACCCACCCACAGACCCACCCACCCTCACCCACACACTCACACAACTCACCCACCCACAGACCCACCCACCCTCACACTCACCCACCCACCCTCACACAACCCACCCACCCTCACCCACCCACCCACTCACACACCCACCCTCACCCACCCACCCTCACCCACCCACACACCCACACACTCACACACCCACCCTCACCCACACACTCACACTCACACACCCACACACTCACAGACCCACCCACCCTCACCCACACACTCACACAACTCACCCACCCACAGACCCACCCACCCACACACTCACACAACCCACCCACCCTCACCCACCCACTCACACACCCACCCACTCACACACCCACACACTCACACACCCACCCACCCTCACCCACCCACCCACACACCCACACACTCACACACTCACACACACACCAACCCACCCTCACCCACCCACACACCCACACACTCACACACCCACCCTCACCCACACACTCACACAACCCACCCACCCACAGACCCACCCACCCTCACCACCCACCCACCAACTCTACTCACCGCTCCATTGGTGAAGAGTACAATGACGGTCGTGTCTAGCTCACCACCACCACCACCCCTGCCCTCACCACCACCGCCCAACGCCCGTTTGTTGTCAAACACAAGGCTCTTCTTCACCTCCATCATCCTGACACACGGGAGGAGAGGGAGGAGAGGGAGGGGAGGATCATAATGGGTCCGCTCTGGGCTAGAGGCACGGGCAATGGTGAAGATTGTGGTGGTGGTGGTAGTTGTGGTTATGATGGCTATCAACAGCATCACCACCACCACCCAAACCACCACCACCACCACCATCCAAACCACGACCACCAACCACCACCACCACCATCCAAACCACCACCACCACCATCCAAACCACCACCACCACCACCACCAGCGCCAGCACCACGGCCAGCACCACGGCCCCACCGCTCACCGTGAGGCCAGCCTCCTGCTGGTGCCGTGGTAGTGGTAGTTGTGGTTATGATGGCTATCAACAGCATCACCACTAGTAACCAAACCACCACCACCATCCAAACCACCACCACCGCCACCACCACCGCCATGGCCAGCGCCAGCGCCAGCGCCACCACGGCCACCACTGCCACGGCCAGCGCCAGCGCCACCACGGCCCCACCGCTCACCGTGAGGCCAGCCTCCTGCTGGTGCCGTGCGCCATCAGGAACAGCTCCCCCCTGGCCGTCAGCGCCAGGCTGGCGGTGGAGCAGGCCGCCGCCAGCGGGGCGGCCGACAAGCCTCGAGCTCCCCTGGGCGACGACGACGACGATGATGATGATGATGATGACGATGACGGTGACCTCTGTCCCTCTGGGGTCACCCAGGGCAAAGAGGTCACCAGCTTGGGCAGAGGCTGGACCAGGCAGCCCGGCTGTGGAGGGTAACCTGGCGCACGCACAAGCAGGGTGACAGGGGCAGGGCAGTGGCCCCGGGTTTACGGAAGGGTTGGGGGTTAGACTTGTCCATTAGGCAAGGCCTAGGCTTGTCCATTAGGCAAGGCCTAGACTTGTCAATTAGGCAAGGCCTAGACTTGTCCATTAGGCAAGGCCTAGGCTTGTCCATTAGGCAAGGCCTATGCTTGTCCATTAGGCAAGGCCTAGACTTGTCCATTAGGCAAGGCCTAGGCTTGTCAATTAGGCAAGGCCTAGACTTGTCCATTAGAAAAGGCCTAGACTTGTCAATAAGGCAGGGCCTAGGCTTGTCCATTAGGCAAGGCCTAGACTCGTCAATTAGGCAAGGCCTAGGCTTGTCAATTAAGCAAAGCCTAGGCTTGTCAATTAGGGAAGGCCTAGACTTGTCAATAAGGCAAGGCCTAGGCTTGTCCATTAGGCAAGGCCTAGGATTGTCCATTAGGCAAGGCCTAGACTCGTCAATTAGGCAAGGCCTAGGCTTGTCAATTAGGCAAGGCCTAGGCTTGTCCATTAGGCAAGGCCTAGGCTTGTCAATTACGCAAGGCCTAGGCTTGTCAATTAAGCAAGGCCTAGGCTTGGCCATTAGGCAAGGCCTAGGCTTGTCAATAAGGCAAGGCCTAGGCTTGTCCATTAGGCAAGCCCTAGGCTTGTCAATTAGGCAAGGCCTAGGCTTGTCAATTAGGCAAGGCCTAGGCTTGTCAATTAAGCAAGGCCTAGGCTTGTCAATTAGGCAAGGCCGAGGCTTGTCAATTAGGCAAGGCCTAGGCTTGTCCATTAGGCAAGGCCTATGCTTGTCCATTAGGCAAGGCCTAGGCTTGTCCATTAGGCAAGGCCTAGGCTTGTCAATTAGGCAAGGCCTAGACTTGTCCATTAGAAAAGGCCTAGACTTGTCAATAAGGCAGGGCCTAGGCTTGTCCATTAGGCAAGGCCTATACTTGTCAATAAGGCAAGGCCTAGGCTTGTCCATTAGGCAAGGCCTAGGCTTGTCAATTAGGCAAGGCCTAGGCTTGTCCATTAGGCAAGGTCTAGGCTCGTCAATTAGGCAAGGCCTAGGCTTGGGCATTAGGCAAGGCATAGGATTGTCAATTAGGCAAGGCCTAGGCTTGGGCATTAGGCAATGCCTAGGCTTGTCAATTAAGCAAGGCTTAGGCTTGTCAATTAAGCAAGGCCTAGGCTTGGGCATTAGGCAAGGCCTAGGCTTGTCAATTAAGCAAGGCCTAGGCTTGTCCATTAGGCAAGGACTAGGCTTGTCAATTAAGCAAGGCCTAGGCTTGGGCATTGGGCAAGGCCTAGGCTTGTCAATTAAGCAAGGCCTAGGCTTGCCAACTAAGCAAGGCCTAGACTTGTCAATTAGGCAAGGCCTAGGCTTGTCAATTAGGCAAGGCCTAGGCTTGTCAATTAGGCAAGGCCTAGGCTTGTCCATTAGGCAAGGCCTAGGCTTGTCCATTAGGCAAGGCCTAGACTTGTCAATAAGGGAAGGCCTAGGCTTGTCAATTAGGCAAGGCCTAGGCTTGTCAATAAGGCAAGGCCTAGACTTGTCCATTAGGCAAGGCCTAGGCTTGTCCATTAGGCAAGGCCTAGGCTTGGGCATTAGGCAAGGCCTAGGCTTGGGCATTAGGCAAGGCCTAAGCTTGTCAATAAGGCAAGGCCTAGGCTTGTCAATTAGGCAAGGCCTAGGCTTGTCAATTAGGCAAGGCCTAGGCTTGTCCTTTAGGCAAGGCCTAAGCACACCATGTACACCACACACACCATGCACACACACCATGCACACACACCACACACACACACCATGTACACCATGCACACACACCATGCACACACACCATGTACCTCATGCACACACACCATGTACACCATGTACACACACCATGTACACCATGCACACAAACCATGTCACACACCATGTACATCACACACACCATGCACACACACCATGCACACACACCACACACACCATGCACACACACCATGTACACTATGCACACACACCATGCACACACACAATGTACACCATGCACACACACCATGCACACACACCATGCACACACACCATGCACCCCATGCACACACACCATGCACACACACCATGTACACCATGCACACACACCATGCACACACACCATGTACGCCATGCATGTACACCATGCACGCACACCATGTACACCATGCACGCACACCATGTACACACACCATGTACACCATGCACACACACCATGTACACCATGCACGTACACCATGCACACACACCATGCACACACACCATGTACACCATGCACACAAACCATGCACACAAACCATGCACACACACCATGTACACCATGCACACACACCATGTACACCATGCACACACACCATGCGCACACACCATGTACACCATGCACACACACCATGCACACACACCATGTACACCATGCATGTACACCATGCATGTACACCATGCACGCACACCATGTACACACACCATGTACACCATGCACACACACCATGTACACCATGCACGTACACCATGCACGTACACCATGCACACACACCATGCACACACACCATGCACACACACCATGTACACCATGCACACACCATGCACACACACCACACACACCATGCACACACACCATGTACACCATGCACACACACCATGCACACACACCATGTACACCATGCACACACACCATGTACACCATGCACACACACCATGCACACACACCATGTACACCATGCACACACACCATGCACACACACCATGTACACCATGCACACCATGTACACACACCATGTACACACACCATGCACACCATGCACACACACCATGTACACCATGCACACACACCATGTACACCATGTACACCATGCACACACACCATGTACACCATGCACACACCATGCACACACACCACACACCCCATGCACACACACCATGTACACCATGCACACACACCATGCACACCATGCACACACACCATGTACACCATGCACACACACCATGTACACCATGCACACACCATGCACACACACCACACACACCATGCACACACACCATGTACACCATGCACACACACCATGCACACACACCATGTACACCATGCACACACACCATGTACACTATGCACACACACCATGCACACACACCATGTACACCATGCACACACACCATGCACACACACCATGTACACCATGCACACCATGTACACACACCATGTACACACACCATGCACACCATGCACACACACCATGTACACCATGCACACACACCATGTACACCATGTACACACACCATGCACACACACCATGTACACCACACACCATGTACACACACCATGTACACCATGTACACCACACACACCATGTACACCATGTACACACACCATGCACACACACCATGTACACCATGCACACACACCATGCACACACATCATGTACACCATGTACACACACCATGCACACACACCATGCACACACACCATGCACACACACACCATGTACACACACCATGTACACCATGTACACCACACACACCATGTACACCATGTACACACACCATGCACACACACCATGTACACCATGCACACACACCATGCACACACACCATGTACACCATGCACACCATGCACACACACCATGCACACACACCATGCACACACACACCATGTACACACACCATGTACACCATGTACACCACACACACCATGTACACCATGTACACACACCATGCACACACACCATGTACACCATGCACACACACCATGCACACACACCATGTACACCATGCACACCATGTACACACACCATGTACACACACCATGCACACCATGCACACCATGCACACACACCATGTACACCATGCACACAAACCATGCACACACACCATGTACACCATGCACACACACCATGTACACCATGTACACCATGCACACACCATGCACACACACCACACACACCATGCACACACACCATGTACACCATGCACACACACCATGCACACACACCATGTACACCATGCACACACACCATGTACACCATGCACACACACCATGCACACACACCATGTACACCATGCACACACACCATGTACACCATGCACACCATGTACACACACCATGTACACCATGTACACCACACACGCCATGTACACCATGTACACACACCATGCACACACACCATGTACACCATGCACACACACCATGTACACACACCATGCACACCACACACACCATGTACACACACCATGCACACACACCATGTACACACACCATGTACACACACCATGCACACACACCATGCACACCACACACCATGTACACACACCATGCACACACACCATGTATGCACACCATGTACACCAAGCACACACACCATGTACACCATGTACACCATGCACACACACCATGCACACACACCATGTACACACACCATGCACACACACCATGTACACCACACACACCATGTACACCATGTACACACACCATGTACACCATGCACACACACCATGTACACCATGCACACACACCATGCACACACACACCATGTACACCACACACCATGTACACACACCATGTACACCACACACACCATGTACACACACCATGTACACCACACACACCATGCACACACACCATGTACACCACACACACCATGTACACCATGTACACCATGCACACACACCATGCACACACACCATGTACACCACACACACCATGTACACCACACCATGTACACACACACCATGTACACACACCATGTACACACACACCATGTACACCATGCACACCATGTACACCACACACACCATGCACACACACCATGTACACACACACCATGTACACACACACCATGTACACCACACACACCATGCGTGTACACTGTGCAAGGGCCGGCGCACCGAGCTGCCCGCTGTTGAGTCCGCAGGTGTAGAGGCCGCTGTGGGTGTAGAAGAGGCTGTGGGTGGGGCCAGCCGCCACGCCGAGCACCCGCTGGGGAGGCCGGCACGGCAGGTGAACCTGGCACAGACACAGACAAAGGTCCCCCGTGTAGCCTCTAACATCCTGTAGGGGCAAGTGCTGTTAGTAGTAGCGAGTAGCTACCTACACAGACAAAGGTCCCCAGTGTAGCCTCTAACAGCCTGTAGGGGCAAGTGCTGTTAGTAGTAGCTACCCACACAGACAAAGGTCCCCCGTGTAGCCTCTAACAGCCTGTAGGGGCAAGTGCTGTTAGCAGTAGCTACCTACACAGACAAAGGTCCCCCGTGTAGCCTCTAACAGCCTGTAGGGGCAAGTGCTGTTAGTAGTAGCGAGTAGCTACCTACACAGACAAAGGTCCCCCGTGTAGCCTCTAACAGCCTGTAGGGGCAAGTGCTGTTAGTAGTAGTAGCGAGTAGCTACCCACACAGACAAAGATCCCCCGTGTAGCCTCTAACAGCCTGTAGGGGCAAGTGCTGTTAGTAGTAGCTACCCACACAGACAAAGGTCCCCCGTGTAGCCTCTAACAGCCTGTAGGGGCAAGTGCTGTTAGTAGTAGCTACCCACACAGACAAAGGTCCCCCGTGTAGCCTCTAACAAACTGTAGGGGCAAGTGCTGTTAGTAGTAGCTACCTACACAGACAAAGGTCCCCCGTGTAGCCTCTAACAGGCTGTAGGGGCAAGTGCTGTTAGTAGTAGTAGTAGCGAGTAGCTACCCACACAGACAAAGGTCCCCCGTGTAGCCTCTAACAAACTGTAGGGGCAAGTGCTGTTAGTAGTAGCTACCCACACAGACAAAGGTCCCCCGTGTAGCCTCTAACAGGCTGTAGGGGCAAGTGCTGTTAGCAGTAGCTACCTACACAGACAAAGGTCCCCCGTGTAGCCTCTAACAGGCTGTAGGGGCAAGTGCTGTTAGTAGTAGCTACCTACACAGACAAAGATCCCCCGTGTAGCCTCTAACAGCCTGTAGGGGCAAGTGCTGTTAGTAGTAGCTACCTACACAGACAAAGATCCCCCGTGTAGCCTCTAACAGACTGTAGGGGCAAGTGCTGTTAGTAGTAGCTACCTACACAGACAAAGGTCCCCAGTGTAGCCTCTATCAGCCTGTAGGGGCAAGTGCTGTTAGTAATAGCTACCTACACAGACAAAGATCCCCCGTGTAGCCTCTAGCAGGCTGTAGGGGCAAGTGCTGTCAGTAGTAGCTACCCACACAGACAAAGGTCCCCCGTGTAGCCTCTAGCAGGCTGTAGGGGCAAGTGCTGTTAGTAGTAGCTACCCACACAGACAAAGGTCCCCCGTGTAGCCTCTAGCAGGCTGTAGGGGCAAGTGCTGTTAGTAATAGCTACCCACACGGACAAAGGTCCCCCGTGTAGCCTGTAACAGGCTGTAGGGGCAAGTGCTGTTAGTAGTAGCGAGTAGCTACCTACACAGACAAAGGTCCCCAGTGTAGCCTCTAACAGCCTGTAGGGGCAAGTGCTGTTAGTAATAGCTACCTACACAGACAAAGGTCCCCCGTGTAGCCTCTAACAGGCTGTAGCGGTAAGTGATGTTAGTAGTAGCTACCTACACAGACAAAGGTCCCCCGTGTAGCCTCTAGCAGGCTGTAGGGGCAAGTGCTGTTAGTAATAGCTACCTACACAGACAAAGGTCCCCCGTGTAGCCTGTAACAGGCTGTATGGGCAAGTGCTGTTAGTAGTAGCGAGTAGCTACCTACACAGACAAAGGTCCCCCGTGTAGCCTCTAACAGCCTGTAGGGGCAAGTGCTCTGTGAAAGGCCCTGTGTAGGTAGCTACTCGCTACTACTAACAGCACTTGCCCCGACACTGTTGGGGGCTACACGGGGGACCTTTGTCTTTGTGCTGTGCGGCTCCTCTCACCTGCTGCGGCGAGCTGCACACGCCACCCCACGCTCCTCCGCTACTGCCGCTACTGCCGCCGGTGGTGCCGGTGGTGCCGGTGGAGGCGGTGGAGGCAGTGGTGCCGGCGGCGGTGCCGGCGGCTCCGCGCACGCCCAGTTGCCCGAACTCGTTGAGACCGAAGGCAAACGCCAGGCCGGAGACGGCGAGGCAGAGCGTGTGGTCACGTGCCGCAGACACGGAGACGCACGCCGGCAGAGACACCACCTGCCTGGGCACCTACACACACAGACAGAGACAC
The DNA here is from genome assembly GCF_010993605.1 of Petromyzon marinus. Lineage (NCBI taxonomy): Eukaryota > Metazoa > Chordata > Hyperoartia > Petromyzontiformes > Petromyzontidae > Petromyzon > Petromyzon marinus. Next base: position 807,722 of record NW_022638155.1, on the reverse strand, counting down.
AGAGACACACAGACACACAGAGACACAGACACACAGAGACACAGAGACACGGTAGTAGACACAGAGACACACAGAGACACCACCTGCCTGGGCACCTACACACACAGAGACACACAGAGACACACAGACACGGTAGCAGACACGGAGACACACAGAGACACACAGAGACACACAGAGACACAGACACACAGAGACACACAGAGACACACAGAGACACGGTAGTAGACACAGAGACACACAGAGACACCACCTGCCTGGGCACCTACACACACAGCGACACAGACACGGAGACACACAGAGACAGACACACAGAGACACAGAGACACCACCTGCCTGGGCACCTACACACACAGAGACACAGAGACACACAGAGACACACAGAGACACAGACACAGAGACACACAGACACGGTAGTAGACACGGAGACACACAGACACACAGAGACACAGACACACAGAGACACAGAGACACACAGACACACAGAGACACAGACACACAGAGACACGTTAGTAGACACGATAGTAGACACGGTAGGAGACACGGAGACGGCGAGGCAGAGCGTGTGGTCACGTGCCGCAGACACGGAGACGCACGCCGGCAGAGACACCACCTGCCTGGGCACCTACACACACAGAGACACAGAGACACAGACACACAGAGACAGACACACAGAGACACAGAGACACCACCTGCCTGGGCACCTACACACACAGAGACACAGAGACACACAGAGACACACAGAGACACACAGAGACACAGACACAGAGACACACAGACACGGTAGTAGACACGGAGACACACAGACACACAGAGACACAGACACACAGAGACACAGAGACACACAGACACACAGAGACACAGACACACTGAGACACTGAGACACACAGAGACACGGTAGTAGACACGGAGACACAGAGACACACAGAGACACAGACACACAGAGACACGGTAGTAGACACAGAGACACACAGAGACACCACCTGCCTAGGCACCTACACACACAGACAGAGACACACAGAGACACAGACACGGTAGTAGACACAGACACACAGAGACATCACCTGCCTGGGCACCTACACACAGACAGAGACACACAGACACACAGAGACACAGACACACAGAGACACAGAGACACGGTAGTAGACACAGTGACACACAGAGACACCACCTGCCTGGGCACCTACACACACAGAGACACACAGACACGGTAGCAGACACGGAGACACACAGAGACACACAGAGACACACACAGACAGAGACACACAGACACACAGAGACACAGAGACACACAGAGACACAGAGACACAGACACAGAGACACAGAGACACGGTAGTAGACACGGAGACGGCGAGGCAGAGCGTGTCGTCACGTGCCGCAGACACGGAGACGCACACCGGCAGAGACACCACCTGCCTGGGCACCTACACACACAGAGACACACAGAGACACAGACACGGTAGTAGACACGGAGACACACAGAGACACACAGAGACACACACAGACAGAGACACACAGACACACAGAGACACCACCTGCCTGGGCACCTACACACACAGAGACACACAGAGACACAGACACGGTAGTAGACACGGAGACACACAGAGACACCACCTGCCTGGGCACCTACACACACAGAGACACACACACAGAGACACCACCTGCCTGGGCACCTACACACACAGAGACACACAGAGACACTCAGAGACACACGGAGACACACAGAGACACAGAGACACACAGAGACACACAGACACACAGAAACACAGAGACACAGACACACAGAGACACGGTAGTAGATACAGAGACACACAGAGACACCACCTGCCTGGGCACCTACACAGACAGACAGAGACACACAGAGACACAGACACACGGAGACACAGAGACACGGTAGTAGACACGGAGACACAGAGAGACCACCTGCCTGGGCACCTACACACACAGAGACACACAGAGACACAGAGACACAGAGACACACAGAGACACAGAGACACACAGAGACACACAGACACAGAGACACACAGAGACACACAGAGACACACAGAGACACAGAGACACACAGTCACACAGAGATACAGACACACAGAGACACAGACACACAGAGACACACAGACAGAGACACACAGACAGAGACACGGTAGTAGACACAGAGACACACAGAGACACCACCTGCCTGGGCACCTACACACACAGACAGAGACACACAGATACACAGAGACACAGACACACAGAGACACAGACACACAGACACACAGACACACAGAGACACAGAGACACGGCACTAGACACAGAGACACACAGAGACATCACCTGCCTGGGCACCTACACACACAGAGACACACAGACACACACAGAGACACAGAGACACACAGAGACACAGACACACAGAGACACAGACACACAGAGAGCGAGACACACAGAGACACAGAGACACACAGAGACACACAGAGACACACAAACACACAGAGACACACAGAGACACACAGAGACACACAGACACAGAGACACACAGAGACACAGACACATAGAGACACGAAGACACGGAGACACAGAGACACGATAGTAGACATGGAGACACACAGAGACACGGTAGTAGACACAGACACACACAGACACACAGAGACACGGTAGTAGACACGGAGACACAGAGACAGGCCAGTAGACACAGAGACAGGCCAGTAGACACGGAGACAAAGAGACAGGCCAGTAGACACAGAGACACAGAGACACAATAGTAGACATGAAGACACGTTAGTAGACACGGAGACACACAGAGACACGGTAGTAGACACAGAGACACGGAGACACACAGAGACACAGAGACACGGAGACACACAGAGATACGGAGACACACAGAGACACAGACACACGGAGACACAGAGACACGGTAGTAGACATGAAGACACGTTAGTAGACACGGAGACACACAGAGACACGGTAGTAGACACAGAGACACGGAGACACACAGAGACACAGAGACACGGAGACACACAGAGACACAGACACACGGAGACACAGAGACAGGGTAGTAGACATGAAGACACGTTAGTAGACACGGAGACACACAGAGACACGGTAGTAGATACAGAGACATGGAGACACACAGAGACACGGTAGGAGCCACAGAGACACGCCAGCAGACACGGAGACACAGAGACAGGCCAGTAGACACAGAGACAGGCCAGTAGACACAGAGACACAGAGACAGGCCAGTAGACACAGAGACAGGCCAGTAGACACAGAGACAGGCCAGTAGACACAGAGACACAGAGACAGGCCAGTAGACACAGAGACACAGAGACAGGCCAGTAGACACAGAGACACAAAGACAGGCCAGTAGACACAGAGACACAGAGACAGGCCAGTAGACACAGAGACACAGAGACAGGCCAGTAGACACAGAGACAGGCCAGTAAACACAGAGACACAGAGACAGGCCAGTAGACACAGAGACAGGCCAGTAGACACAGAGACACAGAGACAGGCCAGTAGACACAGAGACAGGCCAGTAGACACAGAGACACAGAGACAGGCCAGTAGACACAGAGACAGGCCAGTAGACACAGAGACACAGAAACAGGCCAGTAGACACAGAGACACAGAGACAGGCCAGTAGACACAGAGACACGGAGACACACAGAGACACAGACACACAGAGACACAGTAGTAGACACAAAGACACAGAGACACGGTAGTAGACACAGAGACACAGAGACAGGCCAGTAGACATGGAGACACAGAGACAGGCCAGTAGACACAGAGACACAGAGACAGGCCAGTAGACACAGAGACAGGCCAGTAGACACAGAGACAGGCCAATAGACACAGAGACACAGACACACAGAGACACAGACACACAGAGACACAGACACACAGAGACACGGTAGTAGACACAGAGACACAGAGACAGGCCAGTAGACATGGAGACACAGAGACACGCCAGCAGACACGGAGACACAGAGACAGGCCAGTAGACACAGAGACACGGAGACACACAGAGACACAGACACACAGAGACACGGTAGTAGACACAGAGACACAGAGACAGGCCAGTAGACATGGAGACACAGAGACAGGCCAGTAGACACAGAGACACAGAGACACGCCAGCAGACATGGAGACACAGAGACAGGCCAGTAGACACAGAGACAGGCCAGTAGACACAGAGACAGGCCAGTAGGCACAGAGACACAGAGACAGGCCAGTAGACACAGAGACACAGAGACAGGCCAGTAGACACAGAGACACGGAGACACACAGAGACACAGACACACAGAGACACGGTAGTAGACACAAAGACACAGAGACAGGCCAGTAGACATGGAGACACAGAGACAGGCCAGTAGACACGGAGACACAGAGACAGGCCAGTAGACACAGAGACACAGAGACACGCCAGCAGACATGGAGACACAGAGACAGGCCAGTAGACACAGAGACAGGCCAGTAGACACAGAGACAGGCCAGTAGGCACAGAGACACAGAGACAGGCCAGTAGACACAGAGACACAGAGACAGGCCAGTAGACACAGAGACACGGAGACACACAGAGACACAGACACACAGAGACACGGTAGTAGACACAAAGACACAGAGACAGGCCAGTAGACATGGAGACACAGAGACAGGCCAGTAGACACGGAGACACAGAGACAGGCCAGTAGACACAGAGACACAGAGACAGGCCAGTAGACACAGAGACACGCCAGCAGACACGGTAGTAAAGACACCACCTGCCTGGGCACCTGCCAATACCAACAGCCGCCATTCGCCACAGCGCCTGTGCCAGGCTAGGTGCACTTTGAGGCTACCACATGAAGTGTCGAAGGCTCTCTTGGCACGAGGAGGTCACGTGACTGACCCTGCAGGTGCCGTGGGTTGACTGCTGTGCCAGGCTAGGTGCAGGAGGAGGTCACGGGACAGACCCTGTAGGTGCCATGGGTTGACTGCTGTGCCAGGCTAGGTGCAGGAGGAGGTCACGGGACAGACCCTCTCTGCGGTGTCTCTCTGCGATGTCTCTCCACGGTGTCTCTCTGCGATGTCTCTCCGCGATGTCTCACTGCGATGTCTCTCCGCGGTGTCTCTCCGCGGTGTCTCTCCGCGGTGTCTCTCCGCGGTGTCTCTCTGCGATGTCTCACTGCGGTGTCTCACTGCGATGTCTCTCCGCGGTGTCTCTCTGCGGTGTCTCTCTGCGGTGTCTCTCTGCGGTGTCTCTCTGCGTGTGTCTCACCACGCATGCCTCCTCGTCCCCGTGTCCGAGTCTGCCTCCTCGTCCGTGTCCGCAGGTGAACACACGGCCGCAGCGCGTCAGCAGCACCGAGTGGAAGGCGCACAGCTCCACCTGGGACACAGTGAGACACACACAGTGAGACACACACAGTGAGACACACACAGTGAGACACACACAGTGAGACACACACAGTGAGACACACACAGTGAGACAACAACAACCGCCATTCGCCACTAAGTGGCGGTGACGTCACCACGACGCTTGTGCCAGGCTATGTGCACCCTGAGGCCACGTGAAGTGTCGAACGCCCGCTGGCAGGAGGTCACGGGGCAGACCCAGGTGCCACGGGTCGACTGACTGAGATGACTGGCTGATGCACCACCTGTGCCCCCTACTGTGCCAACCTGCTGTGCTTTAGCCACCCGGCGCTCCGCTCGCTGTTGTGAGCGTCGCTCCTCCGCCCTCCGTTGTTGTTGGAGGGTGACTGCCTCCAACTGCCCAGTAGCATCCTTCACGAGCCTCCTCCACAGAAGCCGATCTTGACACCGCTGGTACCAGTCATCGGCTAGTCCACTCAGCTCCACGTCCTTCTGTACCACATCACTCCATCTCTTCTCTAGCCCGTGCCGCGCCCGCTTAGCCCCCTCGATCCGGCCGAACAAAAGCTGTTTCGGCATGCGGTGGCTGGGCATGCGGGCTACATGACCCAGCCATCGCAGCCTTTCCCGCCGGAGGAGCTTATCGATGGGACCTTGCCCAGATCTTTCAAGGATTTGTGAGCTCCTCACACAATCCAGTCTGGTTAAACCCAGGATGGATCGTAGGCAGGCCAGCCTAAATGTTTCTAACCGGCGAAGATGTTCCATTAGGGGGGTCCACGTTTCGCAAGCGTAGAGAAGGGAGGGAATGACCGTGGCCAAGAAGACCTGAAGCTTAGTGCGGAGCGACAGACCAGGTAGCTTCAACACAGCGTTACGCAACCGATGAAAAGATATTGCCGCTCGACTGATTCGGAGTGAGACCTCTGCTGTTAAACTGGAGCCGGTCATAAGCACACTACCCAGGTATGGGAAACTCTCCACTCTCTCCACAACTGCCCCATCACCGATTGGGAGTTGTGGGGGTGGTGTGTCCGATGGTACAAAATACCCAGGCAGGTGCTTAGTTTTGGTGGGGCTGATGGTAAGGCCCCACCTCTTAGTGGCACGCTCCAGTCTCAGCAGCAGCGTCTCCAACTCCTCCTCTGACTGAGCAGCTATTACCAAATCATCAGCATACATAACGTGGTTGAGCAATAGTGAGACACACACAGTGAGACACACACAGTGAGACACACACAGTGAGACACACACAGTGAGACACACACAGTGAGACACACACAGTGAGACAGTGAGACACACACAGTGAGACAACACGCAGTGAGACAACACGCAGTGAGACACACAGCTCCATCTGGGACACACGCAGTGAGACAGTGAGACAGACAGCTCCACCTGGGATGCACGCGGTGAGACAGTGAGACACAGCTCCACCTGGGACACACGCAGTGAGACAGTGAGACACACGCAGTGAGACACACGCAGTGAGACACACAGCTCCACCTGGGACACACGCGGTGAGACAGTGAGACACATGCAGTGAGACACACACAGTGAGACACACACAGTGAGACACACACAGTGAGACACACACAGTGAGACACAGCTCCACCTGGGACACACGCAGTGAGACAGTGAGACACACGCAGTGAGACCCACGCAGTGAGACACACACAGTGAGACACAAACAGTGAGACACACACAGTGAGACACAAACAGTGAGACACACAGCTCCACCTGGGACACACGCGGTGAGACAGTGAGACACAGCTCCACCTGGGACACACACAGTGAGACAGTGAGACACACGCAGTGAGATACACGCAGTGAGACACACAGCTCCACCTGGGACACACGCGGTGAGACAGTGAGACACAGCTCCAAATGGGACACACGCAGTGAGACAGTGAGACAACACGCAGTGAGACACACGCAGTGAGACACGCAGTGAGACAAGTGGTGAGACACACGCAGTGGGACACACGCAGTGAGACACACAGCTCCACCTGGGACACACGCGGTGAGACAGATACTGTGTAGACAGTGTAGACAGTGTAGATAGACACTGTGTAGACACTGTGTAGACAGACACTGTGTAGATAGACACTGTGTAGACACTGTGTATACAGACTCTGTGTAGACAGACACTGTGTAGACACTGTGTAGACACTGTGTAGACAGACACTGTGTAGACACTGTGTAGACAGACACTGTAGACACTGTGTAGACAGACACTGTGTAGACTGTGTAGAGAGACACTGTGTAGACACTGTGTAAATACTGTGTAGACAGACACTGTGTAGACACTGTGTAGACAGACACTGTGTAGACAGACACTGTGTAGACAGACACTGTGTAGACAGACACCGTGTAGACACTGTGTAGACACTGTGTAGACATACATTGTGTAGACAGACACTGTAGACACTGTGTAGACTGTGTAGACAGACCTGCACCACGGAGATCCCCGCAGGCAGGGACACGGGGACAGGAGATGGGACACGAGGAAGCTGTCCGTGTCCAAGTGTGAAGTTCGCGTTCTCCCCCCACGTGAGCGCCTCCAGCGGAGCTGAGACACCGCGACACAAACAACACACACAGACAACACACAGACACACACACAGACAACACACACAGACAACACACACAGACACAGACAACACACACACACAGACAACACACACACAGACACAGACAACACACACAGACACAGACAACACACACACAGACACAGACAACACACACAGACACAGACAACACACACAGAGTGAGTGAGTGTATGAGTGAGTGTATGAGTGCCTCAGTGGCCCGCGATCACAAATCTCTATTTAACTCCATCAAAAAAGTAACCTGCAGCGCCACACCTATTACATCATTAGGGGAAAAAACGGTGATCCAATTTCCGACCCCCAGGAACAGGTTCGCAGATTTGCTGAGCATTTCTGTGAGGTCCTGGGGGAGGGAAAATCCCTCAGCCAGGAAAACATCGTGGCACAAAGTGAGGATGACCCTGCTGAGGCTGCGGTGCCTCAAATATTGGATGAAGTCACCCCCTGTGAGTGGCTGGCTGAGGTGCCATCTGCTGAGGAAGTATTGAAGGCGATCCGGAGTCTGAGACCAGGAAAGGCAGCGGGCAGAGATGATCTCCCAAGCGAAATGCTGAGGGAGGGTGGCGTTTGTGCACAGACTGCCCTATATGACATCATAACAACAGTCTGGACCACTGGACGGGTTCCGCAGGATTGGAAGGATGCCCTGGTGGTCCCCCTTTTTAAGAAGGGGGACCGCACAGACTGTAACAACTACAGGGGCATCTCACTCCTCAGTGTGCCGGGAAAGGTCCTGGCAAGGATTATTCAGCATCGCCTTGCCAGGCACGCTGAGGAGAGGCTTGCGGAGCCCCAATGCGGTTTCAGGAAAGGGCGGTCCTGCACAGATGCCATATTTTCTGTCCGTCTGCTACAGCAGAGGTGTAGGGAATTCCAACAAGACCTACATCTCTGCTTTATTGACCTGGTCAAGGCCTATGATACCATCAGTAGGCCTGGGCTCTGGGTCGTTCTTCGTGCTTTTGGAGTACCTGACCCTCTGCTCACGATCATTAAGGACCTTCATGATGGTGAGCGGGCCCGGGTAAAACTACGTGGCCGGGAGTCAGAGCCATTCCCTGTACACCTTGGGGTGCGACAGGGATGTCCTCTGGCTCCCACATTATTTAACATCTATTTTGACCACGTAGTTCGTGAAGCCTTCAATAGCTGTACCGGGGGAATCTCCATATGGTACAGATATAATGGGAGGCTAATCGATGCCCGGGTGCGGTCAAGGGATGGCTCCCTATTGCTCAACCACGTTATGTATGCTGATGACTTGGTAATAGCTGCTCAGTCAGAGGAGGAGTTGGAGACGCTGCTGCTGAGACTGGAGCGTGCCACTAAGAGGTGGGGCCTTACCATCAGCCCCACCAAAACTAAGCACCTGCCTGGGTATTTTGTACCATCGGACACTCCACCCCCACAACTCCCAATCGGTGATGGGGCAGTTGTGGAGAGAGTGGAGAGTTTCCCATACCTGGGCAGTGTGCTTATGACTGGCTCCAGTTTAACAGCAGAGGTCTCACTCCGAATCAGTCGAGCGGCAATATCTTTTCATCGGTTGCGTAACGCTGTGTGGAAGCTACCTGGTCTGTCGCTCCGCACTAAGCTTCAGGTCTTCTCGGCCACGGTCATTCCCTCCCTTCTCTACGCTTGCGAAACGTGGACCCCCCTAATGGAACATCTTCGCCGGTTAGAAACATTTAGGCTGGCCTGCCTACGATCCATCCTGGGTTTAACCAGACTGGATTGTGTGAGGAGCTCACAAATCCTTGAAAGATCTGGGCAGGGTCCCATCGGTGAGCTCCTCCGGCAGGCAAGGCTGCGATGGCTGGGTCATGTAGCCCGCATGCCCAGCCACCGCATGCCGAAACAGCTTTTGTTTGGCCGGATTGAGGGGGCTAAGCGGGCGCGGCACGGGCTAGAGAAGAGATGGAGTGATGTGGTACAGGAGGACGTGGAGCTGAGTGGACTTGCCGATGACTGGTACCAGCGGTGTCAAGATCGGCCTCCGTGGAGGAGGCTCGTGAAGGATGCTACTGGGCAGTTGGAGGCAGTCGCCCTCCAACAACAACAGAGGGCGGAGGAGCGACGCTCACAACAGCGAGCGGAGCGCCGGGTGGCTAAAGCACAGCAGGTTGGCACAGTAGGGGGCACAGGTGGTGCATCAGCCAGTCATCTCAGTCAGTCGACCCGTGGCACCTGGGTCTGCCCCGTGACCTCCTGCCAGCGGGCGTTCGACACTTCACGTGGCCTCAGGGTGCACATAGCCTGGCACAAGCGTCGTGGTGACGTCACCGCCACTTAGTGGCGAATGGCGGTTGTTGTTTTTGTTGTTGTATGAGTGAGTGTATGAGTGAGTGAGTGTGAGTGAGTCTATGAGTGAGTGTGAGTGAGTGTGAGTGAGTGAGTGTGTGAGTGAGTGTGAGTGAGTGTGAGTGAGTGTATGAGTGAGTGTATGAGTGAGTGTATGAGTGAGTGAGTGTATGAGTGTAGGAGTGAGTGAGTGTATGAGTGAGTCTATGAGTGTATGAGTGAGTGAGTGTAAGAGTGAGTGTATGAGTGAGTGAGTGTATGAGTGAGTGAGTGTATGAGTGAGTGAGTGTATGAGTGAGTGAGTGTATGAGTGAGTGAGTGAGTGTATGAGTGAGTGAGTGTATGAGTGAGTGAGTGTATGAGTGAGTGAGTGTATGAGTGAGTGAGTGAGTGTATGAGTGAGTGAGTGTATGAGTGAGTGAGTGAGTGTATGAGTGAGTGAGTGTATGAGTGAGTGAGTGAGTGTATGAGTGAGTGAGTGTATGAGTGTCTGAGTGAGTGAGTATATGAGTGAGAGTGAGTGAGTGTATGAGTGAGTGAGTGTAGGAGTGAGTGAGTGTATGAGTGAGTGAGTGTATGAGTGAGAGTGAGTGAGTCTATGAGTGAGTGAGTATATGAGTGAGTGAGTGAGTGTATGAGTGAGTGAGTGTAGGAGTGAGTGAATGTATGAGTGAGTGAGTGTATGAGTGAGTGAGTGTATGAGTGAGTGAGTGTGAGTGAGTGTGAGTGAGTGTGAGTGAGTGTATGAGTGAGTGTATGAGTGAGTGTGTGAGTGAGTGAGTGTATGAGTGAGTGTAGGAGTGAGTGTATGAGTGAGTGAGTGAGTGTATGAGTGAGAGAGTTTGCTCACCAGTGTGAGCGCTGTGCCGAGGCTGCTCCACTCTATCCTTGAGCAGCAGGCCCAGGGGGGTGAGGCCCTCATGGTCACGTGCCTGCAGGCTGGCGCCCAGCTGGGACGCCACAAAGACAAAGTTCCCCCGTGTAGGCTCTTAACGGACAGTCCGGGTGGAGGGACAAGTGCTGTTTAGCAGTGGCGGGTAGCACCGAGAACGTACACACACACACAGACACACACACAGACAGACACACACACAGAGACACAGACATATATACACACACAGACACACACAGAGACACACACACACAGACACACACACACAGACACACACACACAGAAACACACACACAGAGACACACACACAGAGACACACAGAGACACACACAGACACACGGAGACACAGAGACACACACAGAGACACAGACATATATACACACACAGACACACACACACAGAGACACACACAGACACACGCATACAGAGACACACACAGACAAACACACAGAGACACACACAGACACACGGAGACACAGAGACACACACAGAGACACACACAGATGCACATACACATACACACACAGAGACACAGACATATACACACACATACAACAACAACAACTGCCATTCGCCACTAAGTGGCGGTGACGTCACCACGACGCTTGTGCCAGGCTATGTGCACCTTGAGGCCACGTGAAGTGTCGAACGCCCGCTGGCAGAAGGTCACAGGGTAGACCCAGGTGCCACGGGTCGACTGACTGAGATGACTGGCTGATGCACCACCTGTGCCCCCTACTGTGCCAACCTGCTGTGCTTTAGCCACCCGGCGCTCCGCTCGCTGTTGTGAGCGTCGCTCCTCCGCCCTCCGTTGTTGTTGGAGGGCGACTGCCTCCAACTGCCCAGTAGCATCCTTCACGAGCCTCCTCCACAGAGGCCGATCTTGACACCGCTGGTACCAGTCATCGGCAAGTCCACTCAGCTCCACGTCCTCCTGTACCACATCACTCCATCTCTTCTCTAGCCCGTGCCGCGCCCGCTTAGCCCCCTCAATCCGGCCGAACAAAAGCTGTTTCGGCATGCGGTGGCTGGGCATGCGGGCTATATGACCCAGCCATCGCAGCCTTGCCTGCCGGAGGAGCTCACCGATGGGACCCTGCCCAGATCTTTCAAGGATTTGTGAGCTCCTCACACAATCCAGTCTGGTTAAACCCAGGATGGATCGTAGGCAGGCCAGCCTAAATGTTTCTAACCGGCGAAGATGTTCCATTAGGGGGGTCCACGTTTCGCAAGCGTAGAGAAGGGAGGGAATGACCGTGGCCGAGAAGACCTGAAGCTTAGTGCGGAGCGACAGACCAGGTAGCTTCCACACAGCGTTACGCAACCGATGAAAAGATATTGCCGCTCGACTGATTCGGAGTGAGACCTCTGCTGTTAAACTGGAGCCAGTCATAAGCACACTGCCCAGGTATGGGAAACTCTCCACTCTCTCCACAACTGCCCCATCACCGATTGGAAGTTGTGGGGGTGGAGTGTTCGATGGTACAAAATACCCAGGCAGGTGCTTAGTTTTGGTGGGGCTGATGGTAAGGCCCCATCTCTTAGTGGCACGCTCCAGTCTCTGCAGCAGCGTCTCCAACTCCTCCTCTGAATGAGCAGCTATAACCAAATCATCGGCATACATAACATGGTTGAGCAATAGGGAGCCATCCCTTGACCGCACCCGGGCATCGATCAGCCTCCCATTACATCTGTACCATATGGAGATTCCCCCGGTACAGCTATTGAAGGCTTCACGAACTACGTGGTCAAAATAGATGTTAAATAATGTGGGAGCCAGAGGACATCCCTGTCGCACCCTAAGGTGTACAGGGAATGGCTCTGACTCCCGGCCACGTAGTTTTACCCGGGCCCGCTCACCATCATGAAGGTCCTCAATGATCCTGAGCAGAGGGTCAGGTACTCCAAAAGCACGAAGAACGACCCAGAGCCCAGGCCTACTGATGGTATCATAGGCCTTGACCAGGTCAATAAAGCAGAGATGTAGGTCTTGTTGGAATTCCCTACACCTCTGCTGTAGCAGACGGACAGAAAATATGGCATCTGTGCAGGACCGCCCTTTCCTGAAACCGCATTGGGGCTCCGCAAGCCTCTCCTCAGCGTGCCTGGCAAGGCGATGCTGAATAATCCTTGCCAGGACCTTTCCCGGCACACTGAGGAGTGAGATGCCCCTGTAGTTGTTACAGTCTGTGCGGTCCCCCTTCCTTCCAATCCTGCGGAACCCGTCCAGTGGTCCAGACTGTTGTTATGATGTCATATAGGGCAGTCTGTGCACAAACGCCACCCTCCCTCAGCATTTCGCTTGGGAGATCATCTCTGCCCGCTGCCTTTCCTGGTCTCAGACTCCGGATCGCCTTCAGTACTTTCTCAACAGATGGCACCTCAGCCAGCCACTCATAGGGGGTGACTTCTTCCAATATTTGAGGCACCGCAGCCTCAGCAGGGTCATCCTCACTTTGTGCCACGATGTTTTCCTAGCCGAGGGATTTTCCCTCCCCCAGGACCTCACAGAAATGCTCAGCACATCTGCAAACCTGTTCCTGGGGGTCGGAGATTGGATCACCGTTTTTTCCCCTAATGATGGTAATAGGTGTGGCGCTGCAGGTTACTTTTTTGATGGAGTTAAATAGAGATTTGTGATCACGGGCCACTGAGGCAGACTCCATCTCCTCAGCAACCCGCGACCACCACCCATCCTTGCAGCGCCTCACGGCTCTCCGATCCTCCGAGCGAAGGCTGCGGTAAGCCTCCTCATTCTCTGACGTGGGATTCTGTAGCCGATGACAGTGGGCCTGTCGCTTTTTCTCAACCATCCTGAACACCTCCTCTGTCAGCCAGGGTCTCTGGGGAGGTCTGGACTGCGTACCCAAAGCAGCCATTGCAGCTGCATGAGTCACAGTCCTAAACCTCGCCCATTTACCCTCGACATCAGGAGGAGTCGGGGACGATGCCAATCCCAGCCGCAAGCGATGATGAAATTCTTGCTTGCAACTTTCATCAGATAACTGAGACCAGGCCACTTTAGGTTGGAATGGGGTCCTGGGTGTACACCCACCACCGGAGTGGAAGAATGGCAGGCGCATCTTACAGATGACTAGTCAATGGTCAGAGGGCAGATCAGCTCCACGGTAGGTCCTGGTGTCAAGGACATGGGCTCGCATTCGCTGGTCCGTCACTATGTAGTCCAGCAGATGTTCTTGCTTGGACCCGGCATGCTTCCATGATGTTGTGTGGATGCGCCGATGCCGGAACAGCGTGTTGGTAATTACAAGTCCATGGGCTGCACAAAAATCTAGCAGCCTCCTACCGTTGTTATTGAGCTGATCTGGCCCATGCCCTCCAATCACTCCAGACCAGGTGCCAGTATCATGACCAACTCGGGCATTGAAGTCACCCAACATGAGGACTCTATCCCAAGGGGCCACTTTAGCCAGCACCTGTGACAGGAGGTCATAGAAGGCATCTGACTCATCGGCTTTGCCTGCATCCCTCCACGGATGTTCAACTTCGGTGGGGGCATAAGTAACCACGACCACCATTCCTCGCCTCCGGTTGATGGGAAGGCGAGCCCAAAGTAGCCTGGGGCTTACAGCTTCCCACACCTCACCGCCACGCTCCCACGCCCCCTTCATTCTTTTGTTCAAAAGAAGAGCCACACCCTGTTGTTTGGCAGTCTGCTGCCCCGAGTAGAGGACTGTCCACCCCTCATGGTGGCAGGAGCCAGAGCCGGTCCACCGGACCTCCCGAATGCCGCATAGATCCAGGCGGTACCCGTCCAGCTCCCGACAGAGGAGTGGCAGCCTCTCCTCCGCAGTGAGCGTTCGAACATTCCACGTGGCCACCCGTAGTGGCTTTTCGTTGTTTCTGGAGTAGCCCCGAGGGTAGGTATTCAATCTCCTGGCTCAGACACAGACACACACACCGACAGAGACACACACACAGACAGAGACACAGACAGAGACACACAGACAGACAGAGACACACATACAGAGACACACAGACAGACAGAGACACACACACACAGACACGGAGACACAGAGAGACACAGAGAGACACACACAGAGACACACACAGACACACACAGAGACACACACAGACACACATATACAGAAGATCCCCCATATAGCCTTAACAGACTGTAGGGGCAAGTGCTGTTAGCGAGCACCTATGAAAGCCGGAACGGTACACGAGGGGGTGGGTGGCCAGCACCACGCCCGACCGCCTTTGTCTCCCTAGTGGCAATGTTTACACACCGCACCAGGTACTCATTTGAGGCTGAGTCGACCTAAGGGAGGCCCGGGACCGGTTCAGATAATCGTCACTGGTGTTGGCCGTGAGCGGGAATCGAACCCAGGTCGCCAGGTTCATAGCGCAGCGTAGCGCTAACCGCTACACTATCGCTCCCCACACATATACACACACAGAGACACACACAGAGACACACACACAGAGACACACAGTCACAGACAAACACACACAGAGACACACACACACAGACACACACACACAGAGACACACACACAGACAGAGATAGACAGACATAGACACAGACAGACAGAGACACACAGAGACACACACACAGACAGAAACACACAGACAGAGACACACACAGACACATGAGACAAAAAACACAGACACACACACACACACAAAGATGCCCCGTGTAGCCTGTAACAGACTCATGATGCTGCTGCTTCTCATACTGATGAGAATGTTTCTGATGCTGCTGATGATGCCGATGATTCTGCTGCTCATGCTGCTGCTGATGCTGCTGATGCTGCTGATGCTGCTGCTGCTGATGATGCTGATGGTGCTGCTGCTGCTGCCACGATGGTCACCTGCAGCAGGGTCTGTGCGACGTCGATGTTGCCGTAGTAGACGCTGCGGTGCAGCGCAGTCCAACCAGACTCCACGTCCTGCATCTCGAGTGCAGCTGAGAGACGTGCACACCGTGAACCACACACACACACACCGTGAAACACACACACACACCGTGAAACACACACAGTGAAACACACACACCGTGAACACACACACACACACACCGTGAACCACACACACACCGTGAAACACACACACACCGTGAACCACACACACACACACCGTGAAACACACACACACACACCGTGAAACACACACACACACACCGTGAACCACACACAGTGAACACACACACCGTGAACCACACACAGTGAACACACACACACCGAACACACACACACCGTGAAACACACACACACACACACCGTGAAACACACACACCGTGAACACACACACCGTGAAACACACACAGTGAACACACACACCGTGAACCACACACAGTGAACACACACACCGTGAAACACACACACACACACCGTGAACCACACACACACACCATGAACCACACAGTGAACACACCCACACACAGTGAACACACACACACACAGTGAACACACACACACACACCGTGAAACACACACACCGTGAAACACACACACACACAGTGAACACACACACACACAGTGAACACACACACACACCGTGAACACACACACACACCGTGAAACACACACACCGTGAACCACACACACACACACACCGTGAAACACACACACACACCGTGAAACACACACACACACACACCGTTAAACACACACACACCGTGAAAAACACACACACACACACACCGTGACAAACACACACACCGTGAAACACACACACACCGTGAAAAACACACACACCGTGAAAAACACACACGCACACACCGTGAAAAACACACACGCACACACACCGTGAACCACACACACGCACACACACCGTGAACCACACACACGCACACACACCGTGAAACACACACACACCGTGAAACACACACACACACACCGTGAAACACACACACACACACACACACCGTGAAACACACACACGCACACACCGTGAAAAACACACACGCACACACACCGTGAACCACACACGCACACACACCGTGAACCACACACACGCACACACACCGTGAACCACACACACACACACCGTGAAACACACACACACACACACCGTGAAACACACACACAGTGAACACATACACACACACAGTGAACACACACACACACAGTGAACACACACACACCATGAACCACACACACACACCGTGATCCACACACACACACACAGTGAAACACACACACACCGTGAAACACACAGTGAACACACACACACAGTGAACACACACACAGTGAACACACACACAGTGAACACACACACAGACACACACACACACCATGAACCACACATGCACACCGTGAACCACACACACACACACACATACCGTGAAACACACACACACACACACCGTGAAACACACACACACACCGTGAACCACACACACACCGTGAAACATACACCGTGAAACACACACACGGACAACGTGAACACACGCACACCGTGAACACACACACACACACACACACGCACAACGTGAACACACGCACACCGTGAACACACACACACACACCGTGAACCACACACACACACCGTGAAACACACACACACACCGTGAACCACACACACACCGTGAAACACACACACACACACCGTGAACCACACACACACACCGTGAAACACACACACACACAGACACACACACACCGTGAACACACACAGACACACACACACACAGACACACACACACCGTGAACCACACACACACACCGTGAAACCGTGAAACATACACCGTGAAACACACACACGCACACCGTGAACACACACACACCGTGAACACACACACACCGTGAACACACACACACACACCGTGAACACACACACACACACCGTGAAACACACAAACACACAGACACACCGTGAACACACACAGACACACACACACACACCGTGAACCACACACACACACCGTGAAACACACACACCGTGAACCACACACACACACCGTGAAACACACACACCATGAAACACACACACACCGTGAACACACACACCTTGAAACACACACACACACACCGTGAACCACACACACACCGTGAAACATACACCGTGAAACACACACACGCACAACGTGAACACACGCACACACACCGTGAAACACACAAACACACAGACACACCGTGAACACACACAGACACACACACACACACAGACACACACACACCGTGAACCACACACACACACCGTGAACACACACAGACACACACACACACACAGACACACACACACCGTGAACCACACACACACACCGTGAAACCGTGAAACATACACCGTGAAACACACACACGCACACCGTGAACACACACACACCGTGAACACACACACACCGTGAACACACACACACACCGTGAAACACACAAACACACAGACACACCGTGAACACACACAGACACACACACACACACACCGTGAACCACACACACACACCGTGAAACACACACACCGTGAACCACACACACACACCGTGAAACACACACACCATGAAACACACACAGTGAACACACACACACACCATGAAACACACACACACACCGTGAACCACACACACACACCGTGAACCACACACACACACCGTGAAACACACACACCGTGAAACACACACAGTGAACACACACACCGTGAAACACACACACCGTGAAACACACGCACCGTGAAACACACACACCGTGAAACACACATACACACACCGTGAACCACACACGCACACCGTGAACCACACACGCACACCGTGAAACACACACAGTGAACACACACACCGTGAAACACACACACACACCGTGAAACACACACACCGTGAAACACACACACACACAGTGAACACACACACACACACACAGTGAACACACACACACACACACAGTGAACACACACACACACACACACCGTGAACACACACACACACACCGTGAAACACACACACCGTGAAACACACACATACACCGTGAAACACACACACCGTGAACCACACACACACACACACCGTGAAACACACACACACACCGTGAAACACACACACACACACACCGTGAAACACACACACACCGTGAAAAACACACACACACACACACCGTGACAAACACACACACCGTGAAACACACACACACACACCGTGAAAAACACACACACACACACACCGTGAAAAACACACACGCACACACCGTGAAAAACACACACGCACATACACCGTGAACCACACACACGCACACACAACGTGAACCACACACACGCACACACACCGTGAACCACACACACGCACACACACCGTGAAACACACACACACACCGTGAAACACACACACACACCCCGTGAAACACACACACACACACACCATGAAACACACACACGCACACACCGTGAAAAACACACACGCACACACACCGTGAACCACACACGCACACACACCGTGAACCACACACACGCACACACACCGTGAACCACACACACACACACCGTGAAACACACACAGTGAACACACACACACACAGTGAACACACACACACCATGAACCACATACACACACCGTGATCCACACACACACACACACAATGAAACACACACACACCGTGAAACACACAGTGAACACACACACACACAGTGAACACACACACAGTGAACACACACACAGACACACACACACACCATGAACCACACATGCACACCGTGAACCACACACACACACACACATACCGTGAAACACACACACACACACACCGTGAAACACACACACACACCGTGAACCACACACACACCGTGAAACATACACCGTGAAACACCCACACGCACAACGTGAACACACGCACACCGTGAACACACACACACACACCGTGAACCCCACACACACACCGTGAAACACACACACACACCGTGAACCACACACACACACTGTGAAACATACACCGTGAAACACACACACACAGTGAACACACACACACACCGTGAACCACACACACACACACAACGTGAAACACACACACACACAGACACACACACACACCGTGAACCACACACACACACACCGTGAAACCGTGAAACATACACCGTGAAACACACACACGCACACCGTGAACACACACACACCGTGAACACACACACACCGTGAACACACACACACCGTGAACACACACACACACACACCGTGAACACACACACACAGACACACCGTGAACACACACAGACACACACACACACCGTGAACCACACACACACACCGTGAAACACACACACCGTGAACCACACACACACACCGTGAAACACACACACCATGAAACACACACAGTGAACACACACACACACCATGAAACACACACACACACACACCGTGAACCACACACACACACCGTGAACCACACACACACACCGTGAAACACACACAGTGAACACACACACCGTGAAACACACGCACCGTGAAACACACGCACCGTGAAACACACACACACACACCGTGAAACACACACACACACACCGTGAACCACACACGCACACCGTGAACCACACACGCACACCGTGAAACACACACAGTGAACACACACACCGTGAAACACACACACACCGTGAAACACACACACACCGTGAAACACACACACACCGTGAACCACACACACACCGTGAACCACACACACACACCGTGAACCACACACACACCGTGAACACACACACACACACACCGTGAACACACACACACCGTGAACCACACACGCACACCGTGAACCACACACGCACACCGTGAACCACACACGCTTACAGACACACACACCGTGAACACACACAGACACACACACACACACAGACACACACACACCGTGAAACACACACACACACTGTGAACCACACACACCATGAACCACACACAGTGAACACACACACACCGTGAAACACACACACACACCGTGAAACACACACACACAGACACACACACACACACCATGAACCACACACGCACACCGTGAACCACACACACCGTGAACCACACATACACAGACACACACACACATACACAGTGAACACACACACACAGTGAACCACACACACACAGACACACACACATACAGTGAAACACACACACACCGTGAACCACACACACACACACACACCGTGAAACACACACACACACACACCGTGAAACACACACACGCACACACCGTTAAAAACACACACGCACACACACCGTGAACCACACACACGCACACACACCGTGAACCACACACACACACACCGTGAAACACACACAGTGAACACACACACACACAGTGAACACACACACACCATGAACCACACACACACACCGTGATCCACACACACACACACAATGAAACACACACACACCGTGAAACACACAGTGAACACACACACACACAGTGAACACACACACAGTGAACACACACAGTGAACACACACACAGACACACACACACACCATGAACCACACATGCACACCGTGAACCACACACACACACACCGTGAAACACACACACACACCGTGAACCACACACACACCGTGAAACATACACCGTGAAACACCCACACGCACAACGTGAACACACGCACACCGTGAACACACACACACACCGTGAACCACACACACACACCGTGAAACACACACACACACACACACCGTGAACCCCACACACACACCGTGAACCACACACACACACTGTGAAACATACACCGTGAAACACACACACACACAGTGAACACACACACACACCGTGAACCACACACACACACCGTGAAACACACACACACACAGACACACACACACACCGTGAACACACACAGACACACACACACACACACAGACACACACACACACCGTGAAACACACACACACACCGTGAAACACACACACGCACACACCGTGAAAAACACACACGCACACACACCGTGAACCACACACGCACACACACCGTGAACCACACACACGCACACACACCGTGAACCACACACACACACACCGTGAAACACACACAGTGAACACACACACACACACAGTGAACACACACACACCATGAACCACACACACACACCGTGATCCACACACACACACACAATGAAACACACACACACCGTGAAACACACAGTGAACACACACACACACACAGTGAACACACACACAGTGAACACACACAGTGAACACACACACAGACACACACACACACCATGAACCACACATGCACACCGTGAACCACACACACACACACACACCGTGAAACACACACACACACCGTGAACCACACACACACCGTGAAACATACACCGTGAAACACCCACACGCACAACGTGAACACACGCACACCGTGAACACACACACACACACACCGTGAACCACACACACACACCGTGAAACACACACACACACACCGTGAACCCCACACACACACCGTGAAACACACACACACACCGTGAACCACACACACACACTGTGAAACATACACCGTGAAACACACACACACACAGTGAACACACACACACACCGTGAACCACACACACACACCGTGAAACACACACACACACAGACACACACACACACCGTGACACACACAGACACACACACACACAGACACACACACACACCGTGAAACACACACACACACACACCGTGAAACACACACACGCACACACCGTGAAAAACACACACGCACACACACCGTGAACCACACACGCACACACACCGTGAACCACACACACGCACACACACCGTGAACCACACACACACACACCGTGAAACACACACAGTGAACACACACACACACAGTGAACACACACAGACCATGAACCACACACACACACCGTGATCCACACACACACACACAATGAAACACACACACACCGTGAAACACACAGTGAACACACACACACACAGTGAACACACACACAGTGAACACACACAGTGAACACACACACAGACACACACACACACCATGAACCACACATGCACACCGTGAACCACACACACACACACACACCGTGAAACACACACACACACCGTGAACCACACACACACCGTGAAACATACACCGTGAAACACCCACACGCACAACGTGAACACACGCACACCGTGAACACACACACACACACACCGTGAACCACACACACACACACACCGTGAACCCCACACACACACCGTGAAACACACACACACACCGTGAACCACACACACACACTGTGAAACATACACCGTGAAACACACACACACACAGTGAACACACACACACACCGTGAACCACACACACACACCGTGAAACACACACACACACAGACACACACACACACCGTGAACACACACAGACACACACACACACACACAGACACACACACACACCGTGAACCACACACACACACCGTGAAACCGTGAAACATACACCGTGAAACACACACACGCACACCGTGAACACACACACACCGTGAACACACACACACCGTGAACACACACACACACCGTGAACACACACACACACACCGTGAAACACACAAACACACAGACACACCGTGAACAAACACAGACACACACACACACCGTGAACCACACACACACACCGTGAAACACACACACCGTGAACCACACACACACACCGTGAAACACACACACCATGAAACACACACAGTGAACACACACACACACCATGAAACACACACACACACACACACCGTGAACCACACACACACACCGTGAACCACACACACACACCGTGAAACACACACAGTGAACACACACACCGTGAAACACACACACCGTGAAACACACGCACCGTGAAACACACACACCGTGAACCACACACGCACACCGTGAACCACACACGCACACCGTGAAACACACACAGTGAACACACACACCGTGAAACACACACACACCGTGAAACACACACACACACCGTGAAACACACACACACCGTGAACCACACACACACCGTGAACACACACACACACACACCGTGAACACACACACACCGTGAACCACACACGCACACCGTGAACCACACACGCACACCGTGAACCACACACGCTTACAGACACACACACCGTGAACACACACAGACACACACACACACAGACACACACACACCGTGAAACACACACACACACTGTGAACCACACACACCATGAACCACACACAGTGAACACACACACACCGTGAAACACACACACACACCGTGAAACACACACACACAGACACACACACACACCATGAACCACACACGCACACCATGAACCACACACGCACACCGTGAACCACACACACCGTGAACCACACATACACAGACACACACACACATACACAGTGAACACACACACACAGTGAACCACACACACACAGACACACACACATACAGTGAAACACACACACCGTGAACCACACACACACCGTGAACCACACACACAGACACACACAGTGAACACACACACAACAACAACAACAACCGCCATTCGCCACTAAGTGGTGGTGACGTCACCACGACGCTTGTGCCAGGCCATATGCACCTTGAGGCCACGTGAAGTGTCGAACGCCCGCTGGCAGGAGGTCACGGGGCAGACCCAGGTGCCACGGGTCGACTGACTGAGATGACTGGCTGATGCACCACCTGTGCCCCCTACTGTGCCAACCTGCTGTGCTTTAGCCACCCGGCACTCCGCTCGTTATTGTGAGCGTCGCTCCTCCGCCCTCCGTTGTTGGAGGGCGACTGCCTCCAACTGCCCAGTAGCATCCTTCACGAGCCTCCTCCACAGAGGCCAATCTTGACACCGCTGGTACCAGTCATCGGCAAGTCCACTCAGCTCCACATCCTCCTGTACCACATCACTCCATCTCTTCTCTAGCCCGTGCCGTGCCCGTTTAGCCCCCTCGATCCGGCCGAACAAAAGCTGTTTCGGCATGCGGTGGCTGGGCATGCGGGCTACATGACCCAGCCAACGCAGCCTTGCCTGCCGGAGGAGCTCACCGATGGGACCTTGCCCAGATCTTTCAAGGATTTGTGAGCTCCTCACACAACCCAGCCTGGTTAAACCCAGGATGGATCGTAGGCAGGCTAGCCTAAATGTTTCTAACCGGCGAAGATGTTCCATTAAGGGGGTCCACGTTTCGCAAGCGTAGAGAAGGGAGGGAATGACCGTGGCTGAGAATACCTGAAGCTTAGTGCAGAGCAACAGACCAGGTAGCTTCCACACAGCGTTACGCAACAGATGAAATGATATTCCCGCTCGATTGATTCGGAGTGAGACCTTTGCTGTTAAACTGGAGCCGGTCATAAGCACACTGCCCAGGTATGGGAAACTCTCCACTCTCTCCACAACTGCCCCATCACCGATTGGGAGTTGTGGGGGTGGAGTGTCCGATGGTACAAAATACCCAGGCAGGTGCTTAGTTTTGGTAGGGGTGATGGTAAGGCCCCATCTCTTAGTGGCACGCTCCAGTCTCAGCAGCAGCGTCTCCAACTCCCCCTCTGAATGAGCAGCTATTACCAAATCATCGGCATACATAACGTGGTTGAGCAATAGGGAGCCATCCCTTGACAGCACACGGGCATCAATCAGCCTCCCATTATATCTGTACCAAATGGAGATTCCCCCGGTACAGCTATTGAAGGTTTCACGCACTATGTAGACAAAATAGATGTCAAATAATGTGGGAGCCAGAGGACATCCCAGTCGCACCCTAAGGTGTACAGGGAATGGCTCTGACTCCCGGCCACGTAGTTTTACCCGGGCCCATTCACCATCATGAAGGTCCTTAATGATCGTGAGCAGAGGGTCAAAGACTCCAAAAGCATGAAGAACAACCCAGAGCCCAGGCGTACTGATGGTATCATAGGCCTTGACCAGGTAAATAAAGCAGAGATGTAGGTCTTGCTGGAATTCCCTACACCTCTGCTGTAGCAGACGGACAGAAAATATGGCATCAGTGCAGGACCGCCCTTTCCTGAAACCGCATTGGAGCTCCGCAAGCCTCTCCTCAGCGTGCCTGGCAAGGCGATGTTGAATAATCCTTGCCAGGACCTTTCCCGGCCTCACACTGAGGAGTGAGATGCCCCTGTAGTTGTTACAGTCTGTGTGGTCCCCCTTCTTAAAGAGGGGGACCACCAGGGTATCCTTCCAATCCTACGGAACCCGTCCAGTGGTCCAGACTGTTGTTATGATGTCATATAGGGCAGTCTGTGCACAAACGCCACCCTCCCTCAGCATTTCGCTAGGGAGATCATCTCTGCCCACTGCCTTTCCTGGTCTCAGACTCCGGATCGCCTTCAGTACTTCCTCAACAGATGGCACCTCAGCCAGCCACTCACAGGGGGTGACTTCTTCCAATATTTGAGGCACTGCAGCCTCAGCAGGATCATCCCCACTTTGTGCCAAGATGTTTTCCTGGCTGAGGGATTTCCCCTCCCCCAGGACCTCACAGAAATGCTCAGCAAATCTGCAAACCTGTTTCCTGGGGGTCGGAGATTGGATCACCGGTTTTCCCCGAATGATGGTAATAGGTGTGACGCTGCAGGTTACTTTTTTGATGGAGTTAAATAGAGATTTGTGATCGCGGGCAACTGAGGAAGACTCCATCTCCTCAACAACCCGTGACCACCACCCATCCTTGCAGCGCCTCACGTGTCTCCGAACCTCCGTGCGAAGGCTGCGGTACGCCTCCTCATTCTCTGACTTGAGATTCTGTAGCCGATGACAGTGGGCCTGTCGCTTTCCTCAACCATCCTGAACACCTCCTCTGTCAGCCAGGGTCTCTGGGGGGGTCTGGACCACGTACCCAAAGCAGCCATTGCAGCTGCATGAGTCACAGTCCTAAACCTCGCCCATTTACCCTCGACATCAGGAGTGAGGGACGATGCCAACCCCAGCCGCAAGCGATGATGAAATTCTCGCTTGCAACTTTCATCAGTTAACTGAGACCAGGCCACTTTAGGTTGGAATGGGGTCCTGGGTGTACACCCACCACCGGAGTGGAAGAATGGCAGGCGCATCTTACAGATGACAAGTCGATGGTCAGTGTGCAGATCAGCTCTACGATAGGTCCTGTTGTCAAGGACATGGCCTCGCATCTGCTGGTCCGTCACTATGTAGTCCAGTAGATGTTCTTGCTTGGACCCGGCATGCATCCATGATGTTGTGTGTATGCGCCAATGCCGGAACAGCGTGTAGGTAATTACAAGCCCATGGGCTGCACAAAAATCTAGCAGCCTCCTACCGTTGTTATTGAGCTGATCTGGCCCATGCCCTCCAATCACTCCAGACCAGGTGCCAGCATCATGACCAACTCGGGCATTGAAGTCACCCAACAAGATAACTCTATCCCGAGGGGCCACTTCAGCCAGCACCTGTGACAGGAGGTCATAGAAGGCATCTGACTCATCGGCTTTGCCTGCATCCCTCCACGGATGTTCATCTTCGGTGGGAGCATAAGTAACCACGACCATTCCTCGCCTCCGGTTGATGGGAAGGCGAGCCCAAAGTAGCCTGGGGCTTACAGCTTCCCACACCTCACCGCCACACTCCCACGCCCCCTTCATTCTTTTGTTCAAAAGAAGACCCACACCCTGTTGTTTGGCAGTCTCCTGCCCCGAGTAGAGGACTGTCCACCCCTCATGGTGGCAGGTGCCAGAACCGATCCACTGGACCTCCTGAATGCCACAGAGATCCAGGCGGTACCGGTCCAGCTCCCGACAGAGGAGTGGCAGCCTCTCCTCCGCAGTGAGCGTTCGAACATTCCACGTGGCCACCCGAAGTGGCTTTTTATTGTTTCTGGAGGAGCCCAGAGGGTAGAGATTCAATCTCCTGGCTCCGCCAATTGGGGTTTGGCCAGGAGACGTCATAGACGCCTGTCCCCCCCGGGGCCTTCGGCACAAGCTTATTAGTTACATTTTTAATTCATGGTTTAGTGGTAATTAATTGAAGGTGGAGGGGTTACCAGCCCCTCGCACCCGTCCAGAGCCCCCGTTTAGCCACTGTGGTGGACACAGACGCCATGAGGGGAAGAGCCAGGAATTAGCCCTCCCCCCACAGCACTGTCTACGACAGAGTTGCCCGTCCGGCACCGCGAGGAGGTAGGGGGTTGTTTTGCCAGACACACACAGACACACACACAGACACACACACAGACACACACACAGTGAACACAGACACACACACAGTGAACACAGACACACACACAGTGAACACAGACACACACACAGTGAACACAGACACACACACAGTGAACACAGACACACACCGTCACCCACACCACTTTACCTCTCCCGTTCTTGCTGCGTCTCACCAGCCGGGACACCAGCGCCGATGCACCACCACCGCCTTCACCACCACCACCGCCGCCTTCACCACCACCACCGCCGCCGCCTTCACCACCACCGCCGCCGCCTTCACCACCACCACCACCGCCTCCCGCGGCCGCTCCCACCTGCCACCGCGTGGCCGCGCCATGCAGCGCCGTGCGCCCCCGGGAGTCGGCGCAGCTCGCCGCGTTGGCGCAGAGGCGCCGGCAAAGGGCGGCCACCGCCGCCGGCCGCAATCCGGCGGCGGCGGTGACGCCGCCGCTGGACACCCAGTAGAGGGCCCCGCCGTGCCGGTGGGAGCGGCACGCCGGCGTGCAGTCCGGTGGTGCCGGCGGCGGCGGCGGTGCCGGCGGTGCCGGAGGGGACGACGAGGAGGAGGAAGACATCGGCGGAGGCGGTGCCGGCGATCGTGGTGATGGTGGCTGCGCTGGCCGTGGCGTCGATGTTTGTCGTGGTGGTGGTGACGGTGGTGACGGTGGTGACGGTGGTGGTGATGTTCGTAGCGGCGGAGGGGGCTGTAGCATTGAGGACGTTGATGATGGTGTTCGCGGTGGTGGCGATGGTGGTGATGGTGGTGATGGTGGTGGTGCAGATGGTGATGTTGACGATGTTTACGATGGTGTTCGTGGTGGTTGCGATGGTGGTGATGGTGGTGATGGTGTTCGTGGTGGTGGCGATGGTGGTGGCGATGGTGGTGATGGTGGTGATGGTGGTGATGGTGATGTTGACGACGTTGAAGATGGTGTTCGTGGTGGTTGCGATGACGGTGATGTTGATGATGCTTGCAGTGCGGATTCTACGGAGGATGACATCTGCTGTGTTTTCACTGCCAAGGTGGAACTGTTCAGCTCCCTCTCTGCCAAAGCATCTACACCACCCAGAGCAGACAATTTACATAACACCCATCAATGTACGTGTACGTATGTGTATATATTATGCAAGGCCGTAGCCATGAGGTCAACATTGGGGGAGACCAAATCTTCCAGGGTGTCTGGGGGTCCCCAAACCCAGAAAAATATCTAAATTATAAAACTAATTTCCTGCCTAAAATAGAAAAAAATCACTAACACGTGGGATGAACTTTTTATTTATTGTTTACAATGTCTAATTGTGTATATTGTATCGCATTGCTGTTCTTACTTTTATAACATTTCTTGATTCATTGTATGTAATGGCAGATATTAGGGATTAATAAAGTCCAACCATAACCACAATCATATAAACATAAATCTATGCGTTGATTTATATGAAGACAAGTCCAGTTACATAGCATAGCAATTATTTCTTTTATAGCAATATATTGGGGGAGACATTTTGATCATATTTGAATATTGGGGGGGGGGGGTGTGTCCCCCAATATTTAATTCGGGCCTTGATATTCTGTAACATACATCAATGTGTCTTACCTATAATAGTATCAGTCAATGTGCCAGTCAGTGTGTGTGAGTTAATTAGTGTCTGTGTATCCGTGTGGGTGATACACTCAGTTACACACCAGCTTACACACCAGTAAGTACACCAGAGAGACAAAGGCGGCCGGGCGTGGTGGTGCTGTCCACCCACCCCCTCTGTGTGTGCCACAGTGCCGGTAGCCTTCATAGGCGCTGCTGCTGCTGCCACTCGCTACTACTAACAGCACTTGCCCCTACAGCCCTGGCAGAGGCTACCTGGGGTAGCTTTGTCTTTGAATGAGATGGTGGGTGGGTGAGTAGGTCAGTGAGTGGGTGGGTGAGTGGGTCAGTGGGTGAGTGGGTGGGTAAGTGGGTCATTGAGTGAGTGGGTGAGTGGGTGGGTGAGTGGGTGAGTCAGTGGGTGAGTAGGTCAGTGAGTGGGTGGGTGAATCAGTGGGTGAGTCAGTGGGTGAGTGGGTGGGTCAGCGAGTGGGTGAGTTGGTCAGTGTGCGCTCACTAGGGAGAGACAAAGGCGGCCGGGCGTGGTGGTGCTGTCCACCCACCCCCTCTGTGTGTGCCACAGTGCCGGTAGCCTTCATAGGCGCTGCTGCTGCTGCCACTCGCTACTACTAACAGCACTTGCCCCTACAGCCCTGGCAGAGGCTACCTGGGGTAGCTTTGTCTTTGAATGAGATGGTGGGTGGGTGAGTAGGTCAGTGAGTGGGTGAGTGAGTGGGTCATTGAGTGAGTGGGTGGGTCAGTGGGTGGGTGAGTGGGTCAGTGGGTGAGTGGGTGGGTCAGTGGGTGAGTGGGTGGGTGAGTGGGTCAAGTGAGTGGGTCAGTGGGTGAGTGGGTCAGTGAGTGGGTGAGTGGGTCAGTGGGTGAGTGGATGAGTGGGTGAGTGGGTGGGTCAGTGGGTGAGTGGGTCAGTGGGTGAGTGGGTCAGTGAGTGGGTGGGTGAGTGGGTCAGTGGGTGAGTGGGTGGGTAAGTGGGTCATTGAGTGAGTGGGTGAGTGGGTGGGTGAGTGGGTGAGTCAGTGGGTGAGTAGGTCAGTGAGTGGGTGGGTGAATCAGTGGGTGAGTCAGTGGGTGAGTGGGTGGGTCAGCGAGTGGGTGAGTTGGTCAGTGTGCGCTCACTAGGGAGAGACAAAGGCGGCCGGGCGTGGTGGTGCTGTCCACCCACCCCCTCTGTGTGTGCCACAGTGCCGGTAGCCTTCATAGGCGCTGCTGCTGCTGCCACTCGCTACTACTAACAGCACTTGCCCCTACAGCCCTGGTAGAGGCTACCTGGGGTAGCTTTGTCTTTGTGTCGATGGGAGTTGAAATGACACGCACGGGGCCACGTGGCCACTCACCGCTGCGCTCCCCCCCCTAACACCAATGCCTCTTCAACCTGCGACGCTGGTGCCAGGCTAGGTGCACCTAGATTCACAGAGACAAAGATCCCCCGTATAGCCTGTAACAGGCTGTAGGGGCAAGTGCTGTTAGCGAGCAGCAGCACCCTATGAAGGCCGGCACGGCACACGAGGGGGTGGGTGGCCAGCACCACCACGCCCGGCCGCCTTTGTCTCCCCAGTGCTAGCGATGTTTACTACGCTACACCGCTACACCAGGTACTCATTTTAGGCTGAGTCGACCTAGGGGAGGCCCTGGACCCGTTCAGATAATCGTCACCGGTGTTGGCCGTGAGCGGGAATCCAACCCGGGTCGGCGGGTTCGTAGCGCTAACCGCTACACTACCCCACTGCCCACACACACAACACACATAGACACATAACACACAGACACATAACACACACACACAACACACATAGACACATAACACACAGACACATAACACACAGACACATAACACACAGACACATAGACACATAATACATAGACACATAACACACAGGCACATAACACATAACACACAGGTACATAGACACATAACACACAGACACATAACACACAGACACATAACACACAGACACATAGACACATAATACATAGACACATAACACACAGGCACATAACACATAACACACAGGTACATAGACACATAACACACAGGCACATAGACACATAACACACAGGCACATAACACACAGACACATAACACACAGGCACATAGACACATAACACACAGGCACATAGACACATAACACACAGGCACATAGACACATAACACGCAGACACATAACACACAGGCACATAACACAGACACATAACACACAGACACATGGACACAACACACAGACACATAACACATACATAAAACAGACACATAACCACACACACACAGACACACAACACACACATAGACACACAACACACAGACACATAACACACACAGACACATAACACACACAGACACATAGACATAACACACAGACACATAACACACAGACACACACACACAACACACATAGACACATAACACACAGACACATAACACACAGACACATAGACACATAATACATAGACACAACACACAGGCACATAACACATAACACACAGGTACATAGACACATAACACACAGGCACATAGACACATAACACACAGGCACATAACACACAGACACATAACACACAGACACATAACACACAGACACATAGACACATAATACATAGACACATAACACACAGGCACATAACACATAACACACAGGTACATAGACACATAACACACAGGCACATAGACACATAACACACAGGCACATAACACACAGACACATAACACACAGGCACATAGACACATAACACACATGCACATAGACACATAACACACAGGCACATAGACACATAACACGCAGACACATAACACACAGGCACATAACACACAGGCACATAACACAGACACATAACACACAGACACATGGACACAACACACAGGCACATAACACACAGACACATAACACATACATAAAACAGACACATAACCACACACACACAGACACACAACACACACATAGACACACAACACACAGACACATAACACACACAGACACATAACACACACAGACACATAACACACAGACACATAACACATAGACACACACATAGACACACAACACACAGACACATAGACACACAGATAACATAACCCATAGACACACAACACACAGACACGCTATAACACACGCACCTTGACACATCCGCCGAGATCTCGCTAGCACTCTGCGTCTGGTTGAAACACAAAAAACTAAAACTTTGTGAGCTTTAAATTTGCTCAAAATAATGATAAAAAATAAAGATATTTTAAATAAAAACGTGCGACATCCACTTTCCTCCCTCTCACCTAGGCCCGACCTCAGGCCTAGGTGTGAGGAGAGACTGACAAGGCCGCACGCCTATATCTTCCGCAGATCAGTCACGTGACATCAACAACACACCCTCCCCCCCGCTGATTGGTTGAGATTTAAGGGGGAGGGGGAGATAGGGGAGCTGATTGGTTGAATTTCCGGGAAGAGTTGGAGGGGAGAGGGTAGCTGGTTGGTTAAATTTCGGGGCGGGGCCGGGGAGAGAGGGGCGCTAATTGGTTGAATTTTGGGGAGGGGCCGGGGGGAGAGAAGGGAGCTGTGGGTTGGATTTCATAGACACCCCTACAGACCCATAGACACCCATACAGACCCATACTCATAGAGACCCACAGAGACCCATAGAGACCCACAGAGACCCATACTCATAGAGACCCACAGAGACTCATAGAGACCCACAGAGACCCATACTCATAGAGACCCAGACTCATAGAGACCCATAGAGACCCATACTCATAGAGACCCACAGAGACCCATACTCATAGAGACCCACAGAGACTCATAGAGACCCACAGCGACTCATAGAGACCCATACTCATAGAGACCCATACTTAGAGACCCATACTCATAGAGACCCACAGAGACTCATAGAGACCCACAGAGACCCATACTTAGAGACCCATACTCATAGAGACCCATACTCATAGAGACCCACAGAGACCCATACTCATAGAGACCCACAGAGACTCATAGAGACCTACAGAGACCCATAGAGACCCATACTCATAGAGACCCATACTCATAGAGACCCACAGAGACCCATACTTAGAGGCCCATACTCATAGAGACCCATACTCATAGAGACCCACAGAGACTCATAGAGACCAACAGCGACCCATACAGACCCATACTCATAGAGACCCACAGAGACCCATACTTAGAGACCCATACTCATAGAGACCCAGACTTATAGAGACCCACAGAGACCCATACTCATAGAGACCCACAGAGACTCATAGAGACCTACAGAGACCCATAGAGACCCATACTCATAGAGACCCATACTCATAGAGACCCACAGAGACCCATTCTCATAGAGACCCACAGAGCTTCATAGAGACTTACAGAGACCCATAGAGACCCATACTCATAGAGACCCATACTCATAGAGACCCACAGAGACCCATACTTAGAGACCCATACTCATAGAGACCCAGACTCATAGAGACCCACAGAGACCCATACTCATAGAGACCCACAGAGACTCATAGAGACCTACAGAGACCCATAGAGACCCATACTCATAGAGACCCAGACTCAAAGAGACCCACAGAGACCCATACTCACAGAGACCCGTACTCATAGAGACCCATAGAGACCCACAGGGACCCATACTTAGAGACCCATACTCATAGAGACCCATACAGACCCATAGAGACCCATAGAGACCCATACTCATAGAGACCCACAGAGACCCATACTCATAGAGACCCATACTCATAGAGACCCATAGAGACCCACAGAGACCCATACTTAGAGACCCATACTCACAGAGACCCATACTCAGAGACCCACAGAGACCCATACTTAGAGACCCACACAGACCCACAGAGACTCATAGTCATAGAGACCCATACAGACTCATAGAGACCCACAGAGACCCATACTCATAGAGACGCATACTCATAGAGACCCATACTCATAGAGACCCACAGAGACCCATACTTAGAGACCCACACAGACCCACAGAGACCCATACTCACAGAGACCTATACTCACAGAGACCCATACTGACAGAGACCCATACTCACAGAGACCCATACCCACAGAGACCCATACTCACAGAGACCCACAGAGACCCATACTCACAGAGACCCATACTCACAGAGACCCATACTCAAAGAGACCCATACTCATAGAGACCCATAGAGACCCATACTCACAGAGACCCGTACTAAAACTAAACTAAGTTTACGTTACCAGCAGGGCCGAATTAAGATGTTGTAGGCCCCTGAGCTACAGGTACGGTGAGACCCCCGGTAATATTTTCAAAAGCAAAACAAAGTTAAAGAAAAATAGAATAGATTTTTACAAGGCTAACAACAAATACAAAACTCAGCATTGACAAATGAAGCAACTTTTCACTTTATATTTAAAGCTTTCGTGACTGCAGGGATTCATATTCTTGGTTCTTTCGGTAAAGTCACGTAGAAGGGAAAAAATAAAATAATAAAAATATAAAACAATAACATTCTCACAAACTTTTCACTTAATCTCTGGAGGCCCCCACGCCTTGATCCGGCCCTGGTCAACAGGTGTGAGACCCCACTCAGCTGCTGTGTAGATATTTAATAAGAAGCGAGCTGGGACATCACTAATGACAGCAGCTCCACCACGTGGCTGATATCATCATCACGTGGACATTGATAGCAGCAGACAAACTCTCTAAACGTGTGGATCTACAGACTCACAGAGAGCCATAGAGACCCATATAGACCCATGGACACCCAGAAGCCCACATAGACACCCACAGATAACCACATAGACACCTACAGATAACCACATAGACACCCACAGATAACCACATAGACCCACAGATAACCACATATAACCACATAGACCCACAGATAACCACTTAGACCCACAGAGACCCATAGACACCCACAGATAACCACATAGACCCACAGAGACCCATAGACACCCACAGATAACCACATAGACCCACAGAGACCCATAGACACCCACATAGACCCATAGACACCCACAGATAACCACATAGACCCACAGAGACCCATAGACACCCACAGATAACCACATAGACTCACAGAGACCCATAGACACCCACAGAGACGGAGCTGTGACTTGGGCTAACAACGGTGAGGATTAAACTCTGTGTGAGTGTGTAAGTGTGTGTGTGTGAGTGTGTAAGTGTGTGTGTGTGTACGTGTGTGTAAGTGTGTGTGTGAGTGAGTATGTAAGTGTGTGAGTGTGGACGTGTGTGAGTGTGTAAGTGTGTGAGTGTGTGTGTAAGTGTGTGAGTGTGTAAGTGTGTGAGTGTGTAATTGTGTAGTGTGTGAGTGTGTAAGTATGCGAGTGTGTCAGTGTGTGAGTGTGTGTAAGTGTGTGAGTATGTAAGTGTGCGAGTGTGTGTCTATGTGTGAGTGTGTGTGTATGTGTGAGTGTGTGAGTGTGTACGTGTGTGAGTGTGTAAGTGTGTGAGTGTGTAAGTGTATGTGTAAGTGTGTGAGTGTGTAAGTGTGTGTGTGTGTAAGTGTGTGAGTGTGAGTAAGTGTGTGAGTGTGTGTGTGTGAGTGTGTGTGCAAGTGTGTGAGTGTGTAAGTGTGAGTACGTGTGTGAGTGTGTAAGTGTGTGTGTGAGTGTGTAAGTGTATGTGTAAGTGTAAGTGTGTGAGTGTGTAAGTGTGTAAGTGTGTGAGTTTGTAAGTGTGTACGTGTGTGTGTGTAAGTGTGTGAGTGTGTAAGTGTGTGTGTGAGTGTGTGTAAGTGTGTGAGTGTGTGAGTAAGTGTGTGAGTGTGTAAGTGTGTGTGTGTGAGTGTGTGAGTGTGTAAGTGTGTGAGTGTGTAAGTCCGGCAAAACAACCCCCTACCTCCACGCGGTGCCGGACGGGCAACTCTGTCGTGGACAGTGCTGTGGGGGGAGATCCAATTTTGATTGGCTCCTCCCCTCATGGCATATGTGTCCACCACAGGGGCTAAACGGGGGCTCTGGACGGGTGCGAGGGGCTGGTAACCCCTCCACCTTCAATTAATTACCACGAAACCACGAGTTAAACTGAAATATGTAACAAATAAGCTTGTGCTGGAGGCCCCGGGGGGCCAGGCGTCTATGACGCCTCCTGGCCAAATCCCAATTGGCGGAGCCAGGAGATTGAATACCTACCCTCGGGGCTACTCCAGAAACAACGAAAAGCCACTACGGGTGGCCACGTGGAATGTTCGAACGCTCACTGCAGAGAAGAGGCTGCCACTCCTCTGTCGAGAGCTGGACCGGTACCGCCTGGATCTATGCGGCATTCAGGAGGTCCGGTGGACCGGCTCTGGCTCCTGCCACCATGAGGGGTGGACAGTCCTCTACTCGGGGCAGCAGACTGCCAAACAACAGGGTGTGGCTCTTCTTTTGAACAAAATAATGAAGGGGGCGTGGGAGCGTGGTGGTGAGGTGTGGGAAGCTGTAAGCCCCAGGCTACTTTGGGCTCGCCTTCCCATAAACCGGAGGCGAGGAATGGTGGTCGTGGTTACTTATGCCCCCACCGAAGATGAACATCCGTGGAGGGATGCAGGCAAAGCCGATGAGTCAGATGCCTTCTATGACCTCCTGTCACAGGTGCTGGCTAAAGTGGCCCCTCGGGATAGAGTCATCATGTTGGGTGACTTCAATGCCCGAGTTGGTCATGATACTGGCACCTGGTCTGGAGTGATTGGAGGGCATGGGCCAGATCAGCTCAATAACAACGGTAGGACGCTGCTAGATTTTTGTGCAGCCCATGGGCTTGTAATTACCAACACGCTGTTCCGGCATCGGCGCATCCACACAACATCATGGATGCATGCGGGGTCCAAGCAAGAACATCTGCTGGACTACATAGTGACGGACCAGCGAATGCGAGCCCATGTCCTTGACACTAGGACCTACCGTGGAGCTGATCTGCCCTCTGACCATCGACTAGTCATCTGTAAGATGCGCCTGCTATTCTTCCACTCCGGTGGTGGGTGTACACCCAGGACCCCATTCCAACATAAAGTGGCCTGGTCTCAATTATCTGATGAAAGTTGCAAGCGAGAATTTCATCATCGCTTGCGGCTGGGATTGGCATCGTCCCCGACTCCTCCTGATGTCGAGGGTAAATGGGCGAGGTTTAGGACTGTGACTCATGCAGCTGCAATGGCTGCTTTGGGTACGCGGTCCAGACCTCCCCAGAGACCCTGGCTGACAGAGGAGGTGTTCAGGATGGTTGAGAAAAAGCGACAGGCCCACTGTCATCGGCTACAGAATCCCACGTCAGAGAATGAGGAGGCTTACCGCAGCCTTCGCTCGGAAGTTCGGAGAGCCGTGAGGCGCTGCAAGGATGGGTGGTGGTCGCGGGTTGCTGAGGAGATGGAGTCTGCCTCAGTGGCCCGTGATCACAAATCTCTATTTAACTCCATCAAAAAAGTAACCTGCAGCGCCACACCTATTACCATCATTAGGAGAAAAAACGGTGATCCAATCTCCGACCCCCAGGAACAGGTTCGCAGATTTGCTGAGCATTTCTGTGAGGTCCTGGGGGAGGGAAAATTCCACAGCCAGGAAAACATCGTGGCACAAGGTGAGGATGACCCTGCTGAGGCTGCGGTGCCTCAAATATTGGAAGAAGTCACCCCCTGTGAGTGGCTGGCTGAGGTGCCATCTGCTGAGGAAGTATTGAAGGCGATCCGGAGTCTGAGACCAGGAAAGGCAGCGGGCAGAGATGATCTCCCAAGCGAAATGCTGAGGGATGGTGGCGTTTGTGCACAGACTGCCCTATATGACATCATAACAACAGTCTGGACCACTGGACGGGTCCGCAGGATTGGAAGGATGCCCTGGTGGTCCCCCTTTTTAGGAAGGGGGACCGCACAGACTGTAACAACTACAGGGGCATCTCACTCCTCAGTGTGCCGGGAAACGTCCTGGCAAGGATTATTCAGCATCGCCTTGCCAGGCACGCTGAGGAGAGGCTTGCGGAGCCCCAATGCGGTTTCAGGAAAGGGCGGTCCTGCACAGATGCCATATTTTCTGTCCGTCTGCTACAGCAGAGGTGTAGGGAATTCCAACAAGACCTACATCTCTGCTTTATTGACCTGGTCAAGGCCTATGATACCATCAGTAGGCCTGGGCTCTGGGTCGTTCTTCGTGCTTTTGGAGTACCTGACCCTCTGCTCACGATCATTAAGGACCTTCATGATGGTGAGCGGGCCCGGGTAAAACTACGTGGCCGGGAGTCAGAGCCATTCCCTGTACACCTTGGGGTGCGACAGGGATGTCCTCTGGCTCCCACATTATGTAACATCTATTTTGACCACGTAGTTCGTGAAGCCTTCAATAGCTGTACCGGGGGAATCTCCATATGGTACAGATATAATGGGAGGCTAATCGATGCCCGGGTGCGGTCAAGGGATGGCTCCCTATTGCTCAACCACGTTATTTATGCTGATGATTTGGTAATAGCTGCTCAGTCAGAGGAGGAGTTGGAGACGCTGCTGCTGAGACTGGAGCGTGCCACTAAGAGGTGGGGCCTTACCATCAGCCCCACCAAAACTAAGCACCTGCCTGGGTATTTTGTACCATCGGACACTCCACCCCCACAACTCCCAATCGGTGATGGGGCAGTTGTGGAGAGAGTGGAGAGTTTCCCATACCTGGGCAGTGTGCTTATGACTGGCTCCAGTTTAACAGTAGAGGTCTCACTCCGAATCAGTCGAGCGGCAATATCTTTTCATCGGTTGCGTAATGCTGTGTGGAAGCTACCTGGTCTGTCGCTTCGCACTAAGCTTCAGGTCTTCTCGGCCACGGTCATTCCCTCCCTTCTCTACGCTTGCGAAACGTGGACCCCCCTAATGGAACATCTTCGCCGGTTAGAAACATTTAGGCTGGGCTGCCTACGATCCATCCTGGGTTTAACCAGACTGGATTGTGTGAGGAGCTCACAAATCCTTGAAAGATCTGGGCAGGGTCCCATCGGTGAGCTCCTCCGGCAGGCAAGGCTGCGATGGCTGGGTCATGTAGCCCGCATGCCCAGCCACCGCATGCCGAAACAGCTTTTGTTTGGCCGGATTGAGGGGGCTAAGCGGGCGCGGCACGGGCTAGAGAAGAGATGGAGTGATGTGGTCCAGGAGGACGTGGAGCTGAGTGGACTTGCCGATGACTGGTACCAGCGGTGTCAAGATCGGCCTCTGTGGAGGAGGCTCGTGAAGGATGCTACTGGGCAGTTGGAGGCAGTCGCCCTCCAACAACAACGGAGGACGGAGGAGCGACGCTCAGAACAACGAGCGGAGCGCCGGGTGGCTAAAGCACAGCAGGTTGGCACAGTAGGGGGCACAGGTGGTGCATCAGCCAGTCATCTCAGTCAGTCGACCCGTGGCACCTGGGTCTGCCCCGTGACCTCCTGCCAGCGGGCGTTCGACACTTCACGTGGCCTCAGGGTGCACATAGCCTGGCACAAGCGTCGTGGTGACGTCACCGCCACTTAGTGGCGAATGGCGGTTGTTGTTGTTGTATGAGTGAGTGTGTAAGTGCACCCAGCCTGGCACAGGTGCCGTGGTGACGTCACCGTCACATAGTGGTGTCGGTATGGATGTTGGACTTCTTTCGCACCGTACGTAGCCAACCGTGGCTAATCGCAGTTGCGTGTGAAGGACAACAATCTCAGCACGCTTTGAGATGCCCAGAAGCGGTGTGTGTGTGTGTAGGTCGACTCAGCCTCAAATGTTCGTAAACATCGCCACTGGGGATACAAAGGCGGCCGGGCGTGGTGGTGCTGGCCACCCCCCCCCCCCTCTGCGTGTGCCACAGTGCCGGTAGCCTTCACAGGTGCTCGCTACTACGAACAGCACTTGCCCCTGCAGCCCTGCGAGAGGCTACCTGGGGGGATCTTTGTCTTCGCGCAGGTGAGCGGGTAGAGAGCTCTTTGATCTTTGAACTTTGTGTGGGCGATGGGGAAGTGACGGCGAGTTTCACTTCGCAGCTCTGCCACGGACCCCCCCGGGGTCCCGCACGAGTTCGGCTCCCGCTCCTCCTCCTCCTCGTCGTGGCTCGCGGGTGACGATGATCTGAGCCGGTCCCGGTCCCGGGCCCCTGTCCCCGAGGTTGACTCAGCCTCAAATGAGCACCGCCTGCGGTACGTCGCGAGATCAAAGGGGGCCGGACGCGGTGCTTGGCCACTCACTTCCTCGTGTGCCACAGCGCAAGCCTTGTGGGCGCTACAGGTCAACAACAACGCTTGCACCACCACCACCACACAGCCTGTTGCTGGGAGTGAGACTGGGATCGTGAGTTTGGTATTTCACGCGGCGCGTGCCTGCAAGGTGAGTGAACGAACACGGGCAGGTGGTGAGAGGCGTGCAGTGGCGGTGCTGCGGTGCCCTTCACCCAAGGCCCTAGCCATGGAGTCAACTGTGGGGGGCCCGATCTTCCTGGGGGGGGGGGGGGGGGTCCCAACCCAGAAAAAAAATCTACATTTTAAAACTAAGGGGTGCCTCTGCGGATGTGTATACTTTAACTTTTAACATAGCTATTTCTGTGACCAGTCACAAGCTAATCACTCAGCCATTTCAATGCTAAATTCTATGCTAATTCCTTTGTCAAGGCGCTTTGTTTCCTCTCACACAGCTTAAAGGTCGTGATCTGAACGTGGCTTTTTCACTCCAGCGCTGTCCTACCAGACAGTCTCGTCCCTTCACCTGATGAGGGCCGCTTGTGTTGTGGCCGAAACGTCGTGAGAATATTACTGTGTTATTTTATTTTATCAATTTATTATTTTATTTTCATTCTACGTGACTTTACCGAAAGAACCAAAAAAGATGAATCCTTGCAGTCACGAAAGCTTTAAATCGAAATTTTAAAACTAATTTCCTGCCTAAAATATAAAAAAAATATTCACGAACACGTGGGATGGACTTTTATTTTTTTACAATAATGTCTAATCGTGTATATTGTATCACATTGCTCTGTGTTTACTCTTTTTTACATTTCTTGATTCATTGTATGTAATGGCAGACATTAGGGATTAATAAAGTACAACCATAATGATATAAACATAAATCTATGCGTTGATTTATATGAAGACAAGTCCAGATATTGTGGCCAAGGTTTAGAAAATTGTTGTTTTTTATTTACATAGCATAGCAATTATTTATTTTATAGCAATATATTGGGGGGGGGGGACATTTTGAGCATATTTGAATATTGGGGGGAGATGTGTCCCCCAATATTTAATTACGGCCTTGGTGTCACCAGTTGAGGGACCGGTTGGACTGCGCTCTGTGGTTACCGGTTTTATCGGGAGATTTCATCCCAAATTTCATTAACTCGCTCCGAGATTCAGATCCCATTGAGATTCACTGTCCCTTGTTGATTGAGGTCCTTTATTAACCACCAGCTGAGAGAGCTCCCGTTGAGATTCACTGTCCCATGTGATTGAGGTCCTTTATTTAAGTACCAGCTGAGAGGGCTCCCGTTGAGATTCACTGTCCCTTGTGATTGAGGTCCTTTATTTAACTACCAGCTGAGAGGGTTCCCATTGAGATTCACTGTCCCTTGTTGATTGACGTCCTTTATTTAACTACCAGCTGAGAGAGCTCCCATTGAGATTCATTATCCCATGTGATTGACGTCCTTTATTTAACTACCAGCTGAGAGAGCTCCTGTTGAGATTCACTGTCCCTTGTGATTGAGGTCCTTTATTTAACTACCAGCTGAGAGATCTCACATTGAGATTCACTGTCCCATGTGATTGAGGTCCTTTATTTAACTACCAGCTGAGAGAGCTCACATTGAGATTCATTGTCCCTTGTGATTGAGGTCCTTTATTTAACTACCAGCTGAGAGAGCTCACATTGAGATTCATTGTCCCTTGTGATTGAGGTCCTTTATTAACCACCAGCTGAGAGAGCTCACATTGAGATTCATTGTCCCTTGTGATTGAGGTCCTTTATTTAACTACCAGCTGAGAGAGCTCCCGTTGAGATTCATTGTCCCATGTGATTGAGGTCCTTTATTTAACTACCAGCTGAGAGAGCTCACATTGAGATTCACTGTCCCTTGTGATTGAGGTCCTTTATTTAACTACCAGCTGAGAGAGCTCCCATTGAGATTCACTGTCCCATGTGATTGAGGTCCTTTATTTAACTACCAGCTGAGAGAGCTCCCGTTGAGATTCGCTGTCTCGTGTTGATGAGTCTTCCCCAGTGACGTGCGGTGACGTCAGTGTCTGGGGAGGCACTGGCTCGTGTCAGAGACAGATTCACACACTGAGGGGGCGTGGTGTCACGTGGGGCCTGGCCTCACGGAGGGCGTGGCCTTACCGAGGGGGGCGTGGCCTCACCAAGGGGGGCGTGTTAGACACATCCCCCTCAATCTTGATTTGAAGCTTTCGTGACTGCAGGAATCCAAGCTCTTTGCTTCTGTCGGTAAAGTCCACGTAGGTAGACAAATCAATAGATCACGACGTTTCGATCGCAACACAAGCAATCGTCATCAGGTGAGACAACCACAGCAAGAACAAACCGCTGAGGTAGGCGCGAGATCTGCCGTGGCACGAGGTTATAGTAGTAGGCGGCCTCGCCAGTAGGGGGGGAGAGAGAAGGAGGGGAAGCAGGCGGGGCAGAACGCGGGTCACTGGAGTCAAGTGGACGTCGTGATTCATTATCTTTATACCTACTGGACGTCCCCCTCAGTGAGGCAGATGTGATAGCTGCCTCACTGAGGAGGCGTGGCCTCACTAAGGGGGCGTGGCCTCATTGAGGGGGGCGTGTTAGACACGTCCCCCTCAGTGAGGCAGATGTGACAGCTGCCTCACTGAGGGGGCGTGGCCTCACTGAGGGGGGCGTGTTAGACACGTCCCCCTCAGTGAGGCAGATGTGACAGCTGCCTCACTGAGGGGGCGTGGCCTCACTGAGGGGGCGTGGCCTCATTGAGGGGGCCGTGTTAGACACATCCCCCTCAGTGAGGCAGATGTGATAGCTGCCTCACTGAGGGGGGCGTGGCCTCACCGAGGGGGCGTGGCCGTACCGAGGGGGCGTGTCCTCACTGATGGGGGCGTGTTAGACACGTCCCCCTTGGTGAGGCAGATGTGATAGCTGCCTCCCCTGGTGCTTTTTCATTGCAGTTTCATGACGAGACCAGCGAGCCTAAATATCTTTAAACACAAACGTGAAATAAGTTACCTGGAGTATGGAAGGCGAGGACATGAAATGAAGGGGTCTACAAACATTACATTGGTGACACGCTGAGATAGTAACAGGCACGTGCTTATTGCCCGCGCTCCATCCAGTTACTGAGGGGTTGCGCAATCAGAGGGGAGGCTGAGCTCGTCACTGCCTCACCTCTCGTCTCTTTCTGTATTTGCAGCGGAGCGCCGCAAATTTGGCGACTTTGACCCTGAAAATGATTGGAGTCGTACAGGAATGGCATTTATAACACAGATCAGTGGAAAAGTATTCATATTTATTTTATTTGATTGTTCTTTTTATTTATTTTTTCGTAACAGCTGTTTCGATTGGAGTTTGGCAGCTGAGGCTCTGCCTCCCCTTGCCTCCCCTCACCGCACGTCCCTGGTCTTGCCGCACGGTGAGGTGGGGAGATTTGTGACCCTTCCAAACGAAGGCATTCATTTGTAAATCGCTGGTAACTTAACAATAGGGTTTTCCTCCTTTTTTTCTGGCAACAAAACTGGAACCTTTTGCTGCCAGAAAAAAGGGGGAAAACCCTATTATTATATTTTGTTACTGGCAAAGGAGGTCTAATGACGTTGGTAACTTGTTCATTTTACAGAATTCCTGTCCTCCGTTCGTGAAGGAATCGCCCCGACTCCTCCACTCGGAACAACAAAAGCAACAACAATATTAACAATATTCGTACTATTATTAATTGGTAAGTAGCACCACCGCCACCGCCACCACCACCACCACCACCACGTGTAGGCTGTTGTACTCTTTGGTTCTCTCGGTAAAGTTACAGAGGTAGAAATCCTGCCCAACCCGTCCAGTGGTACGGTGCGAACGAAATTCAACAT
Source organism: Petromyzon marinus (assembly GCF_010993605.1). Classification (NCBI taxonomy): domain Eukaryota; kingdom Metazoa; phylum Chordata; class Hyperoartia; order Petromyzontiformes; family Petromyzontidae; genus Petromyzon; species Petromyzon marinus. The sequence goes on along the minus strand of NW_022638155.1, from coordinate 762,944 downwards.
GCATACATTAGCACAGGTGGCTACGTACGGTGTGAAAGAATTTCGATTTAAAGCTTTCGTGACTGCAATGATTCATCTTCTTTGGTTCTTTCGGTAAAGTCACCACGTAGAATGAGAATAAAATAATAAATTGATAAAATAAAATAACACAATAATATTTTATTTTATCAATTTATTATTTAATTCTCATTCTACATGACTTTACCGAAAGAACCAAAGAAGGCGTGAAAGAATTTCAATACATACATTAGCACAGGTGGCTACATACGGTGTGAAAGAAGTTCAACACATACATTAGCACAGGTGGCTACGTACGGTGTGAAAGAATTTCAACATGCGTACATAGATACAGCAACGAGCAGGACAGTACAAGGCCGGCTATGATGCTTGCCTTCATCAACTCACATTGACCAGAATGGTGAAGTATGTCACTTGGCCATCAGGAGCCGACATGTCGTGATGAGGCGCTCATCCAGCAGTGGATTGACGAGAGGGGCGTAGGGGCACAACGGAGGCTCAGTAATGCCTCCCTGTGCTGAATCAAACACACGCACGCATTGTGCGCTATAACGACAGTCGGTGATACGATCTCTCTCCACTTTGCACGCATTCGTGAAAGCATCTTCCACAGAAGCATCTCGACGTGATCTAAACACGAAACTAAACTATTGTTATTCCACCAGGTAAGGCCCACTGAGATATGTAGACCTAACCACAAGTGACAGCTCAAGAAAGTGGCTGATCGTCATCATCATCATCATCACGTGGAAATGTAAAGCAGCCAAATACTCTAAAGGTGTGATGTTGATTCGAAATGCGGAGGTAAAAACCGGAGGATCCAGAGTAAAATCCACGAGACCACGGGGAAAACACGAAATCTCCAAATATACAACAGGCGTCAGGGTTGGGATCGAACCCATGACCTCCTGTATACCATGCGAGGTAGTTAACATCTAGCCACCGTGGTGTTAGGGCTGGGATTGAACCCACGACCTCCTGTATACCAGGCGAGGTAGTTAACATCTATTAGCCACCGTGGTGTTAGGGCTGGGATTGAGCCCACGACCTCCTGTATACCAGGCGAGGTAGTTAACATCTCCTCACCACCGTAGCACCCCTAATGCAACCGTCATCAATGTAACGTTCTTACCCCATGGCCCTACTGGATCAACTGTGAAATAGAGCTTCATAGCTCATCGGATTCCTCCATTATCAATAAATAAATTCTGATTCTGAGATTCTGATTTATCCGCAGGAACGGTGTTTGCTGACAGCGCGGGAGTTGGGAATGGCTCGGAGTCCGGAGTGCAGCACCAAGGAAGAACACCACGTGGTGAGTTCAATAGCAGGTCGTGGTCAACTCGAATTCATCACCACCACCACCATCGCCATCATGACCATAACCACCATCACCACTATCATCGTCACCACCATCGTCACCACCACCAACAACATCATCACCACCACCATCTTCATCATTGCACCACCATTATCATCACCACAACCACCATCATCATCACCACCACCACCATCATAATCACCACCATCATCATTATCACAACCACCATCATCACCATCATCACCACCATCATAATCACCACCATCATTATCATAACCACCATCATCACCATCATCACCACCATCATAATCACCACCATCATTATTATCACAACCACCATCATCACCATCATTACCACTACGACCATCATCACCACCACCATCATGACCATCATCACCACCATCGTCATCATCACCACTTTCATGACCACAATCATCATTACCACGGTCATCATCACCACCATCATCACTACCACTACTATCAGCATCATCATCACAATCATCATTACCACCTTCATCATCGTCACCACCACCAAAACCATCATCATCTTACTCTTTGGTTCTTTCAGTAAAGCCACGTGGGTAGAAAAGTAAAATAAAATATCACGACATTTCGATCGCAACACAAGCGATCATCATCAGGTGAAAGCAACATCCAGTAGTAGAAGTGCTGAACCAGGAAGAACACAGCGAGAGAGCTGCCACAACAAGGGGGTTATTTATGTCTGAGGGGGGTGTAGCCCAAGGGCAAGCAAGCGGGGTCCGAGATGGAATGGATTTCCATCCCCGCACGCAAGCCCATCAGCTGTGTTAATGGGGGAGATTAGGGAGAGAGAGATTAGGGAGAGAGATTAGCGTGTCAAGTAAATGAGCTTCCGTCGCTTCGTAAGAGCACCGTCGCCGCACATACGCACGGCAGCAGTGTTAATGGGAGATTAGCACCATGTTAATGGGAGAGATTAGGGAGAGAGATTAGGGGGATTAACAAGTTAATGTCACGTCTATGTGTAACACAAGCTGTGGCCAGGCCTGCGCTGTGAGAGGCAAGCTCGTCAATGCAAGAAAACCACTGCAACGGTGGCCGTGCCAGTGACACACACAGCCCATCACACAGCAAGAACCATCGATACATCGAGGTTAAGGAAGCAGAGGTGGCCATGTTAGTGAGACCCCAGCCCGTTAATGCAAAGGCATCCAACAGGGCAATGCAACTCAGAGAATCGGAGAGAACAGCCAAACGGCAGGAAGGATGGAAGCATCACAACGAGTTATGACTTTACCTGGTTAATAACGTCCTGCCAATGATTGCTCAGCTTATACCCATCTTCTCGGTTGAAATTGTCTCTGTGTTTATATATCTGGATGACTTCATGGACAAATCTTTGATGGTAGCCCGAAGGTTTGCAGAGTACTTTGGTCTCGGAAAAAAACAATATCATGCGAGCCCATCGTGTGATGGACTCAGCCACAGCAGAGGTATTGGTTCTGCCGTGTTTCACTAACATGGCCACCTCTGCTCCCTTAGCCTCGATGTATCGATGGTTCTGGCTGTGTGATGGGCTATGTGTCTCACTGGCACGGCCACCGTTGCAGTGGTTCTCTTGCATTGACGCGCTTGCTTCTCACAGCGCAGGCCTGGCCACAGCTTGTGTTACACATAGACATGACATTAACTTGCTAATCCCCCTCATCTCTCTCCCTAAAGTCTCCCATTAACATGGTGCTAATCTCCCATTTACACTGCTGATGTGCGTATGTGCGGCGACGGTGCTCTTACGCAGCGACGGAAGCTCATTTACTTTGACACGCTAATCTGTCTCCCTAATCTCTCTCTCCCTAATCTCCCCCATTAACACAGCTGATGTGCTTGCATGCAGGGATGGCAATCCATTCCAGCTCGGACCACGCTTGCTTGCCCTTGGGCTACACCCCCCTCAGACATAAATAACCCCCTTGTTGTGGCAGCTCTCTCGCTGTGTTCTTCTTGGTTCACCAGTTCTGCTGCTGGATGTTGTTTTGCCTGAGGACAATCGCTTGTGTTGCGATCGAAACGTCGTGATATATTATTTAATTAAATTTTTCTAGCTATGTGACTTTACCGAAAGAACTAAAGAGTATGGATTCCTGCAGTCACGAAAGCTTCAAATCAACACCATCATCTTCATCATCATCATCATCACCTTCATCATCATCACTAGTATATCGTTTATTGTTAAATTTTCATCACAGTTCCTATGATCACTGTTACATTGTTTTTATATCTTTATTTTGGTGATATTCGAAACCATATGGTTAAGCCAGGTTTGTTTGTTGAAGTACGGAGTTAGCCTGATAACTTGATCTAAATTTCGATTTAAAGCTTTCGTGACTTCAGGGACTTCTTGGTCCTTTCGGTAAAGTCACGTAGAATGGAAATAAAATAATAAAAATAAAACATAATAAAATAAAATTCTCACGACATTTCGGCCACAACATAAGTAGCCTTCTTCAGGTGAAGGAACAGAACTGTCGGGACGACAGCTCTTCATTGAAGCGCTGTCAATGAATGACAGTGCTTCATTTAAGCGCTATCGTTCACAAGTAGCCTTCTTCAGGTGAAGGAACAGAACTGTGTTGTGACCGAAACGTCGTTAGAATTTTATTTTACTATGTTTTATTTTTATTATTTTATTTACATTCTACGTGACTTTACCGAAAGAGCCAAGAAGTTGATCTAAATTGTCTCATGGTTGTTATTGTGTCGACTTGTGTCCCATTGGGATTTTTGCACACAGAGTTGATATACAGTGCTTTTTTCTGGAAGATTTTCCTGGATGTTTCTGTCGCGCATCGTCACTCTAAGATGTTCTTTGTTTATATTTTGTTTGTTGCAGTTGCACCCGAGTCAAGAGCCTCATGGCTCACAGGGCTATACCTAATAAATGAAACTGAAAAACTGAAAAAAAACCTATTTTCTGGGCAGTGACAAAAGATATGGACCGCCTGAGAAAGCTAATTTAGTGATCTAACAAAAGTAATGCTTAACTAACAACCGTAGTAGCATTAAATAACTGTTTCATTTTTCGTAAAAGCAATACATTACTTAACTACCAAGAGGTGACATCTAACAATCTCTCTCATTAACCTGACGTCGCTATTGTAACTAACTATAACCCCTTGGTTCTTTCGGTAAAGGCACGTAGAAATAGAAAATAAGAAATTACATAATATCATACGACGTTTCGATTGCAAAGCAAGCAATCATCATCAGGTACAAATGAAAGAGAAACAAACCTAGTAAATTTTGATTTAAAGCTTTCGTGACTGCAGTAATTCATATTCTTAGTTCTTTCGGTAAAGTCACGTTGAAGGGAAACAACAAAATAATAAAAAATATATAAAACAATAAAAATTCTCACGACGTTTCGACCATAACACAAACGGTCGTCTTCAGGTGTGTTGGTTTGCATAAATTTATTTTAAACGGTGCATTTATTTATTTATAAAAAACGTTAGCGCCACGCGCAGCGATTTGGCAGTTTATTTAGGACTAGTCCATCTATATTCTGAAAAGAGGAGGGGGGAGACGAAATTTTATAATGTATGCTGTCTGAAAGCCACTGTAAGCGTGAACAATCAATTAAGACCTGAAATGGTTTATCAAATCTTTCCAATGATTGCTAAGATAGAATCAATCTTCTCGGTTGAAATTGTCTCTGTGCTTGTATATGTGGATAGCCTCATGAACGAATCTCTCATGGTAGCCAGATGGCTTACAAAGAACCTCTGTCTTGGAAAAGTCAATGGCATGTGAGCCTACTGAATTATAACAATGATCTGCCACGGCCGAGGTGTTGGTTCTACCGTGTTTAAGGTCTGCTTTGTGTTCACGAATGCGGTCCGAGACATGGCGTTTGGTTTCTCCAATGTAACTACTACCACAGAGGCAGCTTAGTTTGTAGACACCAGGGTATTGTATGTCCGGAATCACATCTTTTACAGACGGAACCAGATCACGGATTTTATGTAATGTGTTGAAACGGACCTGGATCTTGTGTTTATTCAAGATTTTGGAGATCTTTTTTGTGATCCCCGCAATGTAGGGTAAAGTGATGGTTTTGAAAGGCTCCTCAAGAGGGTTCTTCTTCATGGTTTGAGTGATAGCTTTGCGGATTGTATAGTCGGAGTAACCATTAGCCCTAAGAGCTTGGTGTACGTGCTTGAGTTCACTGCCTATGTGTTCCTGGTCGGATATGCATTGGGCTCTATGATACAGAGTCTTGATGAGAGAATTCTTCTGTGATGGATGGTGGTAGGAATCTGGTTTCAGATAAGCATCCGTATGGGTAGCTTTCCTGTAGACAGAGTGGCTCATTGAACCATCAGGTCTCTTTTTAATTAGGAAATCCAAAAAAGGTATCTTGCCATCTATTTCGACTTCCATGGTAAATCTGATGGCTGGGTGTATGGAATTAATGTGGTCGAAGAATTGGTCTAGTGCAGGCCGGCCATGTGGCCAGATGACAAAAGTGTCATCCACGTACCTCTTCCATAAGGTTGGGCGCAGAGTGGCAGTCTGGATGGCGTCAGTCTCAAATTTCTCCATGAAAATGTTAGCTATAACCGGAGAAAGGGGGGAGCCCATTGGGGTGCCCTCAGTTTGTTTGTAGAAAGTTCCATTCCAAGTAAAGTATGTATTGGTTAAACAGTGTCTCACCAGGGGGGGTACCTCAGTGTTTAGTCCTTGATGAACCAAGTCTTCAATGATTGCAATGGTGTCAGGTACAGGAACCTTGGTGAATAAGGAAACTACATCAAAACTGACAAGCAGGTCGTCTGGGGACAGGGAAATACCCTTGATTGTCGATACCAGGTGAGTAGAATTTTGTACCGCAGAGGTGGTTTTTCCATGGAAAGGACGCAGGATTTCAGACAAAAAACGAGCTAGTTTGTAGGTGGGGGAGTTGATAGTAGAGACGATGGGACGAAGGGGTGTATCTACTTTATGTATTTTTGGTAAGCCGTATATTCTTGGTGGCCTGGCAGCAGAAGGTTTCAACGAAAACTGTTTAGATTGATCAATTAATGCGGTTGAATCAGAAATTATTTTATTGGTTTGTGTGACGAGGCTGTTGGTGGGATCTCTTTTTATTTTTGTATAACTACCATCGTCGAGTAATTCTTTAATTTTGTTGTTGTATTCTATTTTATCCATGATGACAGTAGCATTGCCTTTGTCAGCTGAGAGGACTACAATATCATTCTTCTTTTTTAATTTATATAATTCAAAACGCTCATCTTTGCTGAGGTTGCTAGCTGGCATCTTAGCGTTTTTGAGGGTTGCAGCGATTTCAGATCTTGCTACGTCTGTAGCGATGTGACCCAGGCCCCTGAGAGCAATGTCTACTTGGGCAATTATATCATTAACTGGTATTTGTTTAGGTGTGACTGCAAAGTTTAGACCTTTAGCTAAAACGGATTTCAGACCATCGGAAATAGAACTGTTACTGTGATTAATTACGACTTTGTTAACGTCTAACTTTTTGGTGTGTGGGTCCGGTCTTTTGTTGAAGAGGAGGTTAAATTTGGAAATCAGGTTTTCCTTACATTTGGTCGACATAGTAGCAGCTGAAGAGGCAGTCATATTGTCTACATGTTCCCAATCCGATGTGGACATTGTTGCCATCAATGATAAGTGTGATTTGTAGAGTGTCTTGTCTAACTGATCTAGTTCGGTGCGTATAAGTCTGATTTTTTCTGAGATAAGAGCTAAGCTAGTTTTGAAAAGAATTCGTTTCGCATTAGAAGAAGTTACACCAGCAGAGGTCAGTGTAAATGCGATTGGTATTACCCCAGAGTCGCGGCATCTCTTCAGGAAGGTGAGAGACTCGATCAGCTGAGCTTTCTTATCCCGGAGTTTGTTGAAGGATCTTAAAGTTATGTGAAAACCCTCCCCGTAGAGGCGGTTAAATTTTGATTTAAAGCTGTCGTGACTGCAGTGATTCATATTCTTAGTTCTTTCGGTAAAGTCACGTTGAAGGGAAACAACAAAATAATAAAATATATATTTTTATTAGGATGTCCTAATTAAAAAGAGACCTGATGGTTCAATGAGCCACTCTGTCTACAGGAAAGCTACCCATACGGATGCTTATCTGAAACCGGATTCCCACCACCATCCATCACAGAAGAATTCTCTCATCAAGACTCTGTATCATAGAGCCCAATGCATATCCGACCAGGAACACATAGGCAGTGAACTCAAGCACGTACACCAAGCTCTTAGGGCTAATGGTTACTCCGGCTATACAATCCGCAAAGCTATCACTCAAACCATGAAGAAGAACCCTCTTGAGGAGCCTTTCAAAACCATCACTTTACCCTACATTGCGGGGATCACAAAAAAGATCTCCAAAATCTTGAATAAACACAAGATCCAGGTCCGTTTCAACACATTACATAAAATCCGTGATCTGGTTCCGTCTGTAAAAGATGTGATTCCGGACATACAATACCCTGGTGTCTACAAACTAAGCTGCCTCTGTGGTAGTAGTTACATTGGAGAAACCAAACGCCATGTCTCGGACCGTATTCGTGAACACAAAGCAGACCTTAAACACGGTAGAACCAACACCTCGGCCGTGGCAGATCATTGTTATAATTCAGTAGGCTCACATGCCATTGACTTTTCCAAGACAGAGGTTCTTTGTAAGCCATCTGGCTACCATGAGAGATTCGTTCATGAGGCTATCCACATATACAAGCACAGAGACAATTTCAACCGAGAAGATGGATTCTATCTTAGCAATCATTGGAAAGATTTGATAAACCATTTCAGGTCTTAATTGATTGTTCACGCTTACAGTGGCTTTCAGACAGCATACATTATAAAATTTCGTCTCCCCCCTCCTCTTTTCAGAATATAGATGGACTAGTCCTGGGTAAACTGTCAAATCGCTGCGCGTGGCGCTAACGTTTTTTTAAATAAATAAATAAATGCACCGTTTAAAATACATTTATGCAAACCAACACACCTGACGACGACCGTTTGTGTTATGGTCGAAACGTCGTGAGAATTTTTATTGTTGTATATATATTTTATTATTTTGTTGTTTCCCTTCAACGTGACTTTACCGAAAGAACTAAGAATATAAACCTAGTAAACCTAGTAAACTATTTCTACGTGACTTTACCGAAAGAACCAAAGAATAATTCCTGCAGTCACGAAAGCGTCAAATCAAGTTTAACTACAACTCGTTTCGCCTGACAATGAATGCCAGATTCACGAGTGCATTGCTCTCCAAGGCGGTCACCACAGTGAGTGCACAAAATCCCCTCCCCATCAACGTTGGTGCAGCGCCTAAATTCTCGCTCCGAGAATGACGAAAAAATCGTTCCGACTGCCATGCAACATGAACTCTCTGTAGCAGAATAGATGGGAACGTACTGCCCTCTACTGCCTGAGTCGTGACGTAGCCAACACCGTGGCGTGTAGCCAGGTACAGTAATATCGTCAAGGCTCGAATATTGCAACTCACTACTCTACGGGATGTCTGGAAAAAAACCTTTGCAAACTGCAGCGTGGACAAAACTGTCTGGCACGCGTCGTGACGGGTACTGCAAGATGGGGCCGTGTCTGTCGAGTGCTTGCCGAGCTGCATTGCCGAACTCGTTCATTCTAAAGGTCGCACTTGTGGGGGCTACCATCCCCCGCCATCACTGAATTGTCGGGGCCGTTGCCCACCGACTCCCCCGTTCCATTCATACCGCAACCTCCCCGGCTGCTCTGTCAGGTCCAGACCACCGACCCCTAATGCCTCGCCCCCCTCTACCTCTGCCTGGGATGTCGACCGCGTTTGCGTAGCTTAATTAGCGGCTCGTGCGCTCTGCGCTCGCGATGCGCTACCCCGTTCAACGGCGGCGTGTCGCGGTGAGCGCGCTCGCAAAGTAAAACCCCGTGCTGCACGGGAACAAACAGGCGCGGCGCGCCCCCGTGGGATTCCCTCCCACCCACGCTCCACGCACTTAAGCAAAAACAAACGCGCCGCGATTACTTTGCTCCGATTTAAAGGGCTGTTTACACAGCTGCGTATTCGCGCACGCCAGGCGCTTAATTCGCTATTAGACAATAGCGCGAGTGCGCGACCACCACCCCGTCACACAGGCGCGCGAGTGCAAAGCGCTACTGTAGGCTATTGCTACTCTAGGCTATTGCTACTGTAGGCTATTGCTACTGTGGGCTATTGCGCAGGTACGCGAGCGCTGGGCACCACCGAAGATATTCGTGTAGGTACGCGCGCGCTGAACAATACTGTAAACGATCGTACAGGTACGGACACTAAGCACGTTCTACTCCCTTATTCGCCGCAAACAGCCGCGTATGCGCGCGAACACAAAACACTCTGTACACACTCGTACCGATATGCGAACACCAAACACTGCGTCTCCCTCCTCGCACTCGCAGTGACCACGACACAGCTTTATCCTATTAGTGGTTTTATCCCCCGCGAGTATCGAACTAGACTGTGTGTGTCAGTACGGACCAGCAGGACAGGTCTAACCTATCTCGCTACTGCCTGATACTTAATGGACCTGTCTGCCCTCTATTTTCTCTCCGAATTTCGTCCCTTTGTCTTACCTCTCTCCCTCGTACTTACGGTCCGACCTCGCAGCGATGGAGGTCGCGGATAGACGATGCTGTAAACAGAATCTGGCTGTTCTCTGCCCCGTCTCACGGACGTGCGAGTAACAGTCAGGTGACGGCTCCCCGATCCCTCACTCCTTTTGATCTCCAGTCAAATAATAAATGGCCCCGTGCTTCCCCAAAGCGTCCCTTTTTATCCTCCTTTCAAAGCCCTCGCACCGCCCATCCGCGGTGCATCACGGGTCAGGCCGTTAATCCGCGGTGCATCATGGGTAGGGCCGTTAATCCGCGGTGCATCATGGGTAGGGCCGTTAATCCGCGGTGCATCATGGGTAGAGACGCTAGCCCACGGTGCACCATGGGTAGAGACGCTTAACCCACGCTGCCCCGCTCCCCACCTGTCTGCTGGTCCGTGTGTGTCTTGAGCATCTCCTCACTGCGGTTCTCAGTGAGTTCGCCGTGGTCATTTAATTCTAAGTTAAGCCACGGCGCCGCAGTGCCATTTGGCCTGGGGGCGGGGGGGTGCCTGCCAATTCCCTGACCCTGAGAAACCGTGGAGCACCCCCACGAGGGGGCCTCTCGGGTAAAAACTCAGGGCAGGTGCCCCCCTCCCCTCCCCATGAGGCCCTACTTGAGTGTGTGTGTTTAGGTGGGGGGGGGGGGGTGGCGGGGGAAGTGCTGTGACGGGAGCCGGGTGTCTTCTCGGTCGCAGCAGCACAGCGACGGGCCCGGTTTCGACAGAGCGGCTTCGCTGTTGTGGCACCACACACTCATTACACGCAAAGTTCTTGCCACAAATGAACCACAGTACCACCTTGCTGAGATCGTCAAGGAGCATGAACCATCGTCACGTGATCTCTGGTTATCCTCCCAGCGGCTTTTGGCTCGCCATCGGTCACTGCGCCACGCGCTCTCAGATGCGCTTCAGCGACCGTCTGGAATGCACTGCCTTCCGGTGTTAGGAAGCTGCTGAGCTGTGCACTTTTACATAATCTGAATTGACAAACTAACTTCTTTATAACTGTTTTCTTGTGTTTAGTTTGTTGTCGTTTCCTCACACCTCCGATTAGCACAGTTGATCTACGTATGGTGCGAAAGAAGTTCAACACACACACACACACATGGACCAGAGGTCACTTCATGGGATGTCAGAGGTAGTTGTGTGATATCTACATCTGTGGTCCATACTCTTAACACGAAAGGTTGCGCTGCACTTTGAGGGATCCAATGGATTCTGCATCTCATGACATGTTGCCACTATAAGGGTCACAAATATCTGGGTTCAATGCCTGGCTATAAATCTCATCAACACCGATGTCCAATTGCCATCAGAACGTGATACAGCTGCTCACTCCCAGATATAAACGCTCTGAAAGTGCATTGTCTTTGTAATGTTCGCCTTTAGGCATTAGCTGGTCTGACACTGGTGAGACTAGGCCATAGAGAAGCCTGTCCTATGGAGTAGAACAATCAGTTTCAAAGACAATGCCATGTAACATCATAGTTACATTATTATTAAAGACAATTCATATATTATCAGAGCCACATCTGTTTGCATGTTCACCACAAGTACTGTGCGTGGTCAATGTGATACTTAATGTCATTAAAAAGGTTTCTATTCGGCGTTTGAACATCTTAACACACCTCCTGTTCTATTCCAGAAAGGGTAAAACCTATTCTCATTTTCTATACGAGATGTACTAAAGTGGGCGCTGTGTGTTGTTGTTTCCTTAGAATTTATGGTCGTCACCCCAGGGAAAATGAACGCCGTAGCAGGCAGCAAGATTCTCCTGCCATGCTCCTACACCTGTACAATCAGCGGCGTTACCCACACGCTGGTGGAGTGGTTCAGAAGGGATGGACGTGAAGAAGAGAGGGTGAGTTACAAATCTCTATATCATATTAAGACATCTAAATGTGGGAAACCTTGCCTAACGCGGCTTTTTTCGAAAGCGTCGGTTTGTCGGAACATGGTGGGTGATCCATAATCGAGGTTGTTTTGGATTAGTACGCTTAAATATATAAATGTGTCTTCAAACCCGCCACCAACCGACACAGATGATAGTAAGGTTTGTCACCTAAACAGAACGTGCCAGTTCGTTTCGAGTACAGCACACCGGTGTGTTGCAGAGCATAGCCACAACATTTACAATCTGAGTACGACGTTTCGCAAGTAATTACAACTTGCTTCATCAGGCGACAGCCAGATTTGTAGATGTGATGGCATCACTTGTGAGCACTTATTGAGTGATGGGGGGGGGGGATTAATGAACGCATATAAATGAGAATGGGTTATTTATATGGTAGTCAACGTAATCTCTGCATATTTTGAGGAACGGCAGTGAAAACAACAGCTTCATCCACTTAATTCGGAGTTTCTCCAATTTTCTGGTTTGAAGAAAAGTATCCTCCCCATAGAGGTTAGTCAGTTTAACATGCAGGCTTTCGTGACCAACATCATCGTGAGTGCCGTGGTGATGGGATTAGTAATGGAGACCGGGGTTTTGTGTTGAGGCGATATTGAAAACCAAAAAATCGTACACACACAACAGGAAGAAGACAACCTGATGATGCAGGCATTGATGAGAAGGAAACGGGCGCTATTTGGACACATCTGCAGGATGGACAACAACAGGAAAATTCAAAGTCACGTCGTTCAGAAACATGGAAGGAACCGGAAAGAGAGGAAGACCTGATGGAGAATGGCTTGATGAGGACATAAGAAGAGATTGGTGCCAGAAAGACGTGGCCACTATTTAAGCAGATTGGCACGACAAGACAGAGCGAAGTGGAACTGAATGATAAAATGTGCAGTTGACACCTTAAGGGCCATCTGCCCATAGATCGCGATGATGATGATGGCACACAAGACATGAAGAGCAACTCAGCATCTGTTAGTACAATAACAAGGGCAGAAATCGTGCAGAATTAGTTATAGCAAACAGGGAGGGGGTGATCGTTTAGGACCCAGGAAGGCAACCAGAGCTGTCTCACGAGGTCTGTTACTTTTTCGAAGGTGATTTTGCCGAACCCGGCATTTCTCAGAAATGTTTGGCGAGGTCTGCGTGCACTGAGCTAAGGGGTGCGGTGCCCCAGTGTAATATTAGTGAACACCTATTTAATTCTCAGAAAGGGTAAAACCTATTCTTATTTTGCATACTTTTGTAGGGGACTAATTTAGAGAAACGTTAAGGATTCAATAAATAGAACGGGCCAGGTGGCTAAACATGTGGAGAGTAAAGCACTGTCTAATTAAGGGCAGGGAGAGAGGAGATATGAAAGGGGAGCGTTGCGAACAGTCGGGCGCTTGCATGGGGTGAAGACGAGTTGGTGGCTCCACAGGGGCAGTACTCGTAGGAGAGATGTGAACCTCCCACACACGAAAACAAAGATCTACCTTCATCTTCAAGAGCGTCCTGTTGGAGCTTCTTTACAATTTGATAATGGCAAAAAGGTCCTGTAGATCTAACTGCTCAAACCCGAGCTATAAATCCTCTGATACTTGCATCGTCTTTGTACTGTTCACCTTTTGGCGTTGTTCTCTGGTCTAAATCCAGTGGTAAACAAGGCCATGCAGATGGCTGTCTCTGGTGTAGGCCAATCAGTGTCAAAGACTGTAAGTGTTTATCAGAGCACTAGCAGGAAGTACCCAATTTTGGTCTTCTATTTAAAAACACAACATATATATACACAAATACTAAGATATCATAAACGCCCGGCATTCTGTTTGTCTGTCCATTTGTCCGTCAACTAAACTTTAACAAACTTTCAGTAGTCCTGAATCAAAAAGTTTCAGAAAGTGGGGGTAAAGAGTTGATCTAAATGGTTTCCAATAATTGTCGACCCTCGCCTAATTTTATTTTTCCCCTCCCCCCACCCAATTTTTATTCTTTATTTTGTAGGCATATATACAGTGAGGGAAAAAAGCATTTGATCCCCTGCTGATTTTGTACGTTTGCCCACTGACAAAGAAATGATCAGTCTATAATTTTAATGGTAGGTTTATTTGAACAGTGAGAGACAGAATAACAACAACAAAATCCAGAAAAACGCATGTCAAAAATGTTATAAATTGATTTGCATTTTAATGAGGGAAATAAGTATTTTACCCCTCTGCAAAACATGACTTAGTACTTGGTGGCAAAACCCTTGTTGGCAATCACAGAGGTCAGACGTTTCTTGTAGTTTGCCACCAGGTTTGCACACATCTCAGGAGGGATTTTGTCCCACTCCTCTTTGCAGATCTTCTCCAAGTCATTAATGTTTCGAGGCTGACGTTTGGCAACTTGAACCTTCAGCTCCCTCCACAGATTGTATATGGGATTAAGGTCTGGAGACTGGCTAGGCCATTCCAGGACCTTAATGTGCTTCTTCTTGAGCCACTCCTTTGTTGCCTTGGCCGTGTGTTTTGGATCATTGTCATGCTGGAATACCCATTCACGACCGATTTTCAATGCCCAAGATTTGACACTACATGGCCCCGTCCATCGTCCTTTTGATGCGGTGAAGTTGTCCTGTCCCCTTAGCAGGAAAACACCCCCAAAGCATAATGTTTCCACCTCCATGTTTGACGGTGGGGATGGTGTTCTTGGGGTCAAAGGCAGCATTCCTCCTCCTCCAAACACGGCGAGTTGAGTTGATGCCAAAGAGCTCCATTTTGGTATCATCTGACCACAACATTTTCACCCAGTTGTCCTCTGAATCATTCAGATGTTCATTGGCAAACTTCAGACGGGCATGTATATGTGCTTTCTTGAGCAGGGGGACCTTGCGGGCGCTGGAGGATTTCAGTCCTTCACGGCGTAGTGTGTTACCAATTGTTTTCTTGATGACTATGGTCCCAGCTGCCTTGAGATCATTGACAAGATCTTCCCATGTAGTTCTGGGCTGATCCCTCACCGTTCTCATGATCATTGCAATTCCACGAGGTGAGATCTTGAATGGAGCCCCAGGCCGAGGGAGATTGACAGTTCTTTTTTGTTTCTTCCATTTGCGAATAATCGCACCATCTGTTGTCACCTTCTCACCAAACTGCTTGGCAATGATCTTGTAGCCCATTCCAGCCTTGTGTAGGTCTACAATCTTGTCCCTGACATCCTTGGAGAGCTCTTTGGCCTTGACCATGGTGGAGAGTTTGGAATCTGATTGATTGATTGCTTCTGTGGACAGGTGTCTTTTTTACAGGTAACAAGCTGAGATTAGGAGCACTCCCTTTAAGAGTGTGCTCCTAATCTCAGCTCGTTACCTGTATAAAAGACATCTGGGAGCCAGAAATCTTTCTGATTGAGAGGGGGTCAAATATTTATTTCCCTCATTAAAATGCGAACCAATTTATAACATTTTTGAAATGCGTTTTTTCTGGATTTTTGTTGTTGTATTGTGTCTCTCACTATTCAAATAAACCTACTATTAAAGTTATATACTGATCATTTCTTTGTCAGTGGGCAAACGTACAAAATCAGCAGGGGATCAATTATTTTTTTCCCTCACTGTAGCTACACACCCTACATACAACTGCATCAGTAGTATCCAGTGACTCTACAGTAGTATCTAGTGAATATAGTAGTATCTACTGACTATATTAGTATCTAGTGACTCTATAGTAGCAATTGCACACATTAGGGTGGGTGGGGGAGAACAGGACATCACGCTGCTCTGTCGTTTCCTCAGCCTGTGCTGCAGCAGTAACTGTGCAGACTCTGGCTTGTCTTGATGCACGCTGCTCTGTAGTTTTCTCAGCTCGTGCTGCTGAGGTGCCTTCGTTGTTTGTTTGATGTTGAGACAGCCGCTGCCTCTCCACTGTTTGTTTTGCTTGCCACAGCGCCGCTCTCTTTGTGTTTGTTTTTGTCTTGGAGAGGCTTAATTTTTTTCTTTTCAGGATTTTTAACGCGACAAACCTCCCTCCCGTTGTCGCTCAGAAAGTGTGTTTGCATTGCTAGGGACAACCTCGTGGAACCTTCCCAATGGTTCCTGAACATCTTCTCCGACTCCGCCCGTCACTTTTGGCCCAGATATTATCCCCGCTAAGGATTGGATGCCGATTACGGTACCCAATAGTGCCCGTACAGTTACCCTCTGGCACCCACTAGATGGCGCTCTCTCATTACATATGTAAATGTTTCGTTTGCATGTTTTGCCACAAAGACGTGTGGTTAATGCAGATTTGATTCCTTGCAAAAGGTATCTATTTGGTGTTTGAATATCTTAACACCTCCTGTTTTATTGCTCGAAAGGGTAACACATTTTTCATACTTTGATACTGGCAAAAAGGTCCCATAGATTTAACCAATTATTTCAATTAATACATACTTGTTTCCCTATTCATAGTAATTTATCTCGATCATGAGAGTATATTTAAAAACATTTACCAATGAAATAAAAATGACATCACTTGAACCATGTACATGCAGTCATCAACTTACAAACATCCAACTTACGAACGGGTCACAGGAACTAATTCTATTCGTAAGTTGAGGACTGCCCTATAGTGCGCTACAGCTACTGCTGTATCTGTATCTGCTCACGTTCATTCTAGGACTCTAGGCATACGTAGCCAGTGGTGAAGGGTGCGTGGGTGATCCAAAACCCCATCTCAAAATATTATCTCCCAGGGTTATTTTAATATACATTTTGGTAGACAATGCAATTAGTATGCGTGTG
Source organism: Petromyzon marinus (assembly GCF_010993605.1). NCBI lineage: Eukaryota > Metazoa > Chordata > Hyperoartia > Petromyzontiformes > Petromyzontidae > Petromyzon > Petromyzon marinus. The sequence continues at coordinate 746,323 of NW_022638155.1, read as the reverse complement.
CTGGTAGACTGTTTGATATGTACAAAAGCTATGATGTCACATGACATTGTGATGTCATAACGTCCGCATATATTACTGCGAATGTATAGCTCGTATTCAGGTCTCGTGTATGTATGTACGTTGAACTTATTTCGCACGATACGTAGCCAACCCTGCTAACTCTACATCTTACCACCTCCTGTATTTTCATTCCGGTGAAAGGCGTCCAACATATGACAAAGACATTCTTATTCATTCTAGGCGCGAACTCCGGTTATCATCGCAGCGGCTTTTGGCTGGTATCACATGCTGTGGCCATCTGGAACCCTCTACATTCCATTCCAAATATTAGGAAGCCACTGGAGCTACGCACTTTTAAATCATCATCTAGATTGAAAACTCGTTTCTTTAAAACTGATGTGTTTAGTTTGTCCTTCCCCGCACCTCCGATTAGCACGGTTGGCTATGTATTGTGCCAAAGAAGTTCTACATACATACAACATACAACATACATACAACATACATGCAACATGCATACAACATACATACAACATGCATACAACATGCATACAACATACATACATACATCATGCTTACAACATACATACAACATACATATGTAGTGCCGTGAATTTACTCGGACGACAACCGTCTCTTTTTCCGCCGTCACTTTTATTACATCGTTCTGTACACACAGTAATTCTCTCCGTGCTCCGCCAACTCGGACACTCCGATTTACTTCAGCATCGTCCGTGGATCCCCTTCCACACACAGTGTTTCTTCGCCTATCTCTTCCCACACAGTGACTTCCCTTCCACACACAGTGGTTCGTCTTCTATCTCCTCACACACAGTATCGCCGCTATCTCTTCACACGCAGTGACTTCCCTTCCACACACAGTGGTTCTTCTTCTATCTATTCACACACAGTATCCTGTCTGTCTATTCACACACAGTGACTTCTATCTATTCACACACAGTGACTCCATCTATCTATTCACACACAGTGACTCTATCTATCTCCGCTAACGCTGACTCTCCCTATCGCTATTTACTGTCTTTGGGGTCCGGCTCTCTATCTATTCTTCCCTAACATTTCCAGCTGTCTTCTTCGTATCTCTTCACCTCTCGCCAACAACTGCCCAGCAACAACTCTCCAACAACAACTCCCCAGCAACAACTCCTCTCCGTTCAAACCACCTCGCGTTTTATCCCCTCTCGCATTAGCCTTAATTAATTGCTACGTGGCTCGCTGGCCGTTTTCCGCCAGCTCGCACCTGTCCCCTTCATCAGACATCCAGACGCCACCACTTAACGCTAACAGCCTCTCGACCAATCACAGCTCTCGTGCCAACGATTCCCTTAATTACTTCGGGTTGTTTACGCCACCTGCGACTCGACCACCTGTTCGACCTCATGTGACCCGTTCTCCTTGTCTGTCTGTATGTACTGTGTATGGCCAATTCCTATGCATATTATTTACTCCACTACACATACAACATACATACAACATACATACATTTTTTATCTGTGCATGCTCTCGTTTTTGTTGACCACAGATTTATCAATACCCCAATGGAGATATACAATGGCCTTTACAGGCCACCTGGCTGGGTGATGTGTCCAAGTGCGACGCCTCCATCACCGTCAGTGACATCCAAACCCACGACTCTGGGCGATATCGCTGTGAGGTCACGGTGTATCCACAAAACATCCACGACATTGGGTATCTACAGCTGAATGTCACCAGTCCATCAGGTTTGTGTTATTTCCTTCAAACGTCATCTACATTACCACCCACAACTCTATCATCTATCCTATAGACCTGATATAAAACTCAACATGCACACTTTAGAGCCATGGGCCCAGTGCCACGGTGAACTGGGTTCAACCCCTGGCTACGATCTCGTCACCACCAATGTACATCAGAACCTTTGACTGCTCCTCACCGACATTTATGCGATCTTAAAACAACTTCGCATAGAAGGTGACTCAAAGGTCAGAGTGCTGAGCTAGCGCCACTCAGAAGCATGGGGTCAAGTGCAGACATTTGCCTGCGAGTTAACCGAGTCCTAAGTTGAGTCAGTTGATAGACTAAGCTTCCCCCTTTCTGCAATTCTGCACTTAATTGACGAAATTGAAACTGAGAATTAAAACATATCTAGTTCATTGTCACGTGATAAGCGCTGTTCCATGTGGAAGAGCAATTTGGGAAAGTCCTGCTCCCAACTGTGTGTGAGCGAGATTTTACAATTAATGTGAATATTAGTGACGGGACACAGGGATAACATTTGCTAAAAAAATATAGAGCAAAAACCCTTGCCGAACGCGGTTTCATCTAACGCTTGTTTTGGATTTAGACGGTTGTGGCTGATGAGGTTTGTGTTCCACACAAGGGGGTGATATTTCGGTGAAACGCAGTTTGTTGCTGCTAACATTTTCGTATCTGCATTAAAAAAGGTAGTGTGAATCGATGTATTTACCGTGCATGTCTGTGTGTACTTGTGGGTTTGTTTTTGTGTGATAATGTAATGCACTCAAAACGCACTGCAGCAGCACAACGTAAATGTTCACACATTACAGCATGATTCTAGTTATTGAGAATGTTAGTCATACGGACGACTGGATGGTGAATCATTAATGTTCAAGTGAGAGTGTTAGTGGCGAGCGTAGGGTGTGAGTGCTGTGGTGCAGGTAGAATGGAGACGGGGGTTTTGTGTTGCGTTGAAATGGACAAAGAGTGTACACACACACAAGACGTGAGAACGACTCAACATCCATTAGTACAATAACGAGGGCGGGCATCTTGTAGTATTAGTTCAACAAAGAGGGAGCGGGGAATCATTTTGAAGGCAGGAAGGCAACCTGAGTTTTCCCACGAGGTCTGTTTTGTGTCCAACAAAGTTTTTCCCAACATGGCATTTTCCAGGAACGTAACCCCGCCGCGTTCGACGAGGTCTGCCTGTTCTGTACTTTTAAAACGCATTGTTACTGGCAAATGTTTCGCGTTTATACATTTATATTAGATAAGAAAATATATTAATGTGGGCATTGTGTGTGGTTTCCGTAGAACTCGTGGTTGTGACCCCAGATAAAATGAACGCCATGGCAGGCACTACATTTCTGCTGCCCTGTGTCTACACCTGCACAATCAGCGGCGTTACCTACACGCTGGTGGAGTGGTTCAGGATCATAGACGGGCGAGAAGAGAGGGTGAGTTACTCCTCTGTCCGTTCTGTGCGCCATTTGCCACTAAATTGCAGCAAGTGCAAGCGCGGAATTGATAAGTCTTGTTAGTAAACCTGGTCACATGACCCTTGAGCATTTAAAATAACCAATGCAGATGAACAGGTTTGGTATTCATAGTCTTAGTTTTTTCAGTAAAGTCACGTTATTGCTCTTCCATATGGAACAGCGCTTATCACGTGACAATGAACTAGATATGTTTTAATTCTCAGAATTTCAATTTCGTCAATTAAGTGCAGAATTGCAGAAAGGGGGAAGCTTAGTCCATCAACTGACTCGACTTTAGGTCTCGGTTAACTCGCAGGCAAATGTCTGGACTTGACCCCATGCTTTTGAATGGCGCTAACTCAGCACTCTGACCTCTGAGTCACCTTCTATGCGAAGTTGTTTTAAGACTGCGTAAATGTCGGTGAGGAGCAGTCAAAGGTTCTGATGTACATTGGTGGTAAGAAAATACAATACAAAAAATTAGAAAATAATAAAAGCAAAAAACCCATGACGTTTCGATCGCAACACAAGCGGTCTTTATCAGGCGGTTGAAGACCGCCTGATGAAGACTGCCTGATGAAGACCGCCTGATGAAGACCGCCTGAAGAAGACCGCTTGTGGTGCGATCGAAACGTCCAGAGGCAGAGCCAGGATTTTCAGGTAGGGGGGGCAACCCCTCTAGCAATGAAAAATGATAGAGGAGTTGTTAGTAAATAAGGAGTTGTTAGTAAGGAGTTGTTAGTAAATAAGGAGTTGTTAGTAAGTAAGGAGTTGTTAGTGAGTAAGGAGTTGTTAGTAAGGAGTTGTTAGTGAGTAAGGAGTTGTTAGTGAGTAAGGAGTTGTTAGTGAGTAAGGAGTTGTTAGTAAGGACTTGTTAGTAAGGACTTGTTAGTGAGTAAGGACTTGTTAGTAAGTAAGGACTTGTTAGTAAGTAAGGACTTGTTAGTAAGTAAGTGGTTAGTAAGTAAGAACTTGTACCCGGGCGCTTCTGCAGCCATCGATCGAGGGTCGAATTTGAACCATGTGTGATCGGCATCGCGCTCGCTGAAGGTGTTTGCCTTCAGGGAAGTCGTGTACCGTATACGCAACTGTGCACAATTCTGAGTCACTTAGAACCACTTTGCCGTTACTTATTGCCAATTTTGGACTCAGACTATTGTCCTATCATCTCATATGCTACACAGTGGGGGTCACAAAATGCCGATTTATTACTAATAAACCCCAATGATCCGATCAAAATTAAGGATTTCTAATCATTCTCGGGTTTTATCTGAACGAATTTTATACTGAAACAATATAACGCATTTGATCTCTGTGTTGCTTTCACCTTTATTGACCACAGATTTATCAATGCCTCGATGGAAGGAGCAGCCACTGGCCTTTACAGGCCACCTGGATGGGTAATGTGTCCACGTGCGACGTCTCCATCACCGTCAGCGACATCCAGACCCACGACTCTGGGCAATATCGCTGTGAGGTCTCGGTGTATCCACAAAGCATCCAAGACATTGGGTATCTACAGCTGAACATCTACCCACAAACAGGTTGGTATCACGTCCTTTATAGGTCTGTCCTACCACTCACTACTCCCATCATCTCAATACCACCCGACAAATCCACGTTTTGCCTTTCGTGTTTGGTTTGTTGTCCTTCCCCCGCACCTTCGTGCCGGGCTACGTACGGTGTGAAAAGAGTTCAACACGAATATGTACATGTGACAGAACCATGCACCTAGAACCATGGTCATCTCCTGCCTGTGACTCTTCACTTTCAGTGTCCAATTAGCAAACAATCCGGATGTCAAGTAGCGTGAGTTTGTCATCTTAGCCTGGTCACCTGGGCACCTTTGCAAAACAGATGTTTATTCTCAACGGATTATCCAGGTGAAATTATTCAATAAATAAAAAAATACTACGCAAACATCATAACATTATATTTGGTTATCTGACGTTGCACTTAATTTGGCTAATTCCAAGCTCTTGGCAGTTAAACCAGGCAAAGCTCGTCTAACGCGGGGGTTACGTTCCGGGAAAATGGCGCGTTGGGCTAAACCTCGTTCGGCAAATAAAATACCTAACGGGAAAACTATGGTTGCGTTCCTGGGTTCAAAATTATCACCCCCTTCCTCTTTGTTTTACAAATTCTAAATAATTTGGGTGCTTGTTTTTGTACTTAAGGATGCTGAGTCGCTCTCCATTTCTTGTGTGTGTGTGCACTCTTTAGTTTTCACTATCGCCTCAACACAAAATCCCCATTTCCACTCCCCTTCCCTTACCACGGCACTCACACCTAGTGCTCATCCTTAACACTGTCACTTGAACGTTAAATGATTCGCCATCTAGGCATTCATTTGACATTGGACGGCTAGATGTATGCGGCAATATGTAAACATTTGCGTTGTACGTATTGATTCTAGATTTAAAGCTTTCGTGACTGCAAGGATCCATACTCTTTGGTTATATTCGGTAAAGTCACGTAGGTAAAAAATAAAACAACAAAAATCACGACGTTTCGGCCACAACACAAGCGGCCTTCATCAGGTGAAGGGACCAGATTGTCTCGAGGACAGCGCTGGAGTGAAACACAGCCACGCTCAGACCGCGACCTTTAAGCTGTGTGAGAGGAATTAAGGTGCCTTGACAAAGGAATTAGCATAAAAATTATCATTTGATTGGCCGACTTAGCATGATGAACGGTGTAGAGGTGGTGTACATGCGGGTGAACATGCCAGTCGGCGAGGGGGGGAGGGGGAGTTTACCTATTGATGGTGTGAAAAGGGAATTTTAAGAGCTGCAAATGTTTGGGGTACCACTGCTTGAAAAATATACTGTACCATTGAAAATTAGTTTAATGTTTGGTTCGATTTAGAACATCTTTCCAATGGTTACTTAATTTGAAATCATCTTCTCGGTTGAAATTGTGTCTGTGTTTGTAGATCTGAATTGCCTCGTGAACAAATCTATGATAAAAACCCGTGGGTTTGCAAAGAACCTTGGTATCGGAGAAAATTATATCGTGATCACCCACAGCGTTGTAACAGTGATCAGCTACGGCAGAAGAATTCGTTCTGCTGTGTTTCAAATCTGATTTGTGCTCGCGAATTCGGTCAGAGACATGTCGCTTCGTCTCCCCGATATAGCAATTACTGCAGGTACAACTCAATTTGTAAACGCCGGGGTACTGTAAGTCAGAAATGACATCCTTCACAGATGGGATCAGATCACGAATTTTGTGTACTGTATTGAACCGGACCTGGATCTTGTGTTTGTTTAGAATTTTGGAAATCTTTTTAGTAACGCCTGCTATATATGGTAGTGTGATGGTTTTGACCGGAGTATCAAGTGGTTGTTTCTGTATGGAGGGAGAAACAGCTTGGCGGATGGTACGGTCAGAGTATCCATTCCTTTTGAGGGCCAGGTGTACATGTTTTAATTCACTGGTCAGGTGGTGTTGGTCCGAAATGCAATGAGCCCTATGGTATAAAGTTTTGATGAGATAATTCTTGAAACCTGATTCCCACCACCACTCAGCCCAAAATAATTATCTCATCAAAACTTTATACCATAGGACTCATTGCATTTGGGACCAACACCACCTGACCAGTGAATTAAAACATGTACACCTGGCCCTCAAAAGGAATGGATACTCTGACCGTACCATCTGCCAAGCTGTGTCTCCCTCCATACAGAAACAACCACTTGATACTCCAGTCAAAACCATCACACTACCATATATAGCAGGCGTTACTAAAAAGATTTCCCAAATTCTAAACAAACACAAGATCCAGGTCCGGTTCAATACAGTACATAAAGTTCGTGATCTGATCCCATCCGTAAAGGATGTCATTCCTGACTTACAGTACCCCGGGGTTTACAAATTGAGTTGTACCTGCGGTAATTGCTATATCGGGGAGACGAAGCGACATGTCTCTGACCGAATTCGCGAGCACAAATCAGATTTGAAACACAGCAGAACGAATTCTTCTGCCGTAGCTGATCACTGTTACAACGCTGTGGGTGATCACGATATAATTTTCTCCGATACCAAGGTTCTTTGCAAACCCACGGGTTTTTATCAGAGATTTGTTCATGAGGCAATTCAGATCTACAAACACAGACACAATTTCAACCGAGAAAATGGTTTCAAATTAAGCATCCATTGGAAAGATGTTCTAAATCGAACCAAACATTAAACTAATTTTCAATGGTACAGTATATTTTTCAAGTAGTGGTACCCCAAACTTTCGCAGCTCTTAAAATTCCCTTTTCACACCATCAATAGGTAAACTCCCCCTCCCCCCTCGCCAACCGGCATGTTCACCCGCATGTACACCACCTCTACACCGTTCATCATGCTAAGTCGGCCAATCAAATGATAATTTTTATGCTAATTCCTTTGTCAAGGCACCTTAATTCCTCTCACACAGCTAAAGGTCGCGGTCTGAGCTTGGCTGTGTTCACTCCAGCGCTGTCCTCGAGACAGTCTGGTCCCTTCACCTGATGAAGGCCGCTTGTGTTGTGGCCGAAACGTCGTGATTTTTGTTGTTTTATTTTTTACCTACGTGACTTTACCGAATAGAACCAAAGAGTTGTACGCATTGGTCACGAAAGACTACGTGTTAAACATTACTTGATTTTGCAATGCATTATCTGAAAAGAATCCTCCCTGCTGTGTGGATCCAATGTCACTTAAACGAAACTATTTTTATTTTACCTGGTAAGGCCCACTCAGCTATGCGGCTTTTTTTCAGATGCGACAAATGATAGCTCAACGAAGTGGCTTATCATACAGACATTTAACATAGACAAATACTCTAAACAGATCTTCCTATATATGGAAGGGAAATCCGGATGACCCAGAGAAAAATCCACGCGACCACGGAGAGAGCAAACTCCCAAACACAGCAGCAGGTGTCAGGATCGGGCTCGAACCCACGACCCCTGTCTACCAGGCTAGGTAGTTAACATCTCACCACCTCGGCTCCACATGATGGGACCTCAGAGGTAGCTCTAAGATATCCCCTTCTGTGGACCGTTCTCAAACATGCAGCATTGCACTGCTCTGCTAGAGACCTAAAGAGATGCTTCGTCTAACGGAAAGTATTTGCCCGCTTTCTCTGTCCTAATTGTCACCACTGCGTTGTGAGACCAGCACCTCCTCCTCCTCCTCCTCCAGAGGTTCATTCCCACTGCTAATGTGACCATCGTGGGTTTGTCCACAGACCTGGCCGTTGTCACCCCGGATGCAAAGGACGCCACAGTAGGCAGCACGGCTATCCTGCCCTGCTCTTACACCTGCAACATCACGGGTATTAGACACACGCTGGTGGAGTGGTTCAGGACCATAGATGGGCGCGATCAGAAGGTGCGTTACTGTCACACTTGCACACTATGACTTACACCCTCCTGCTCGCAATGATGAGTAAATGTTCTTTATTAACGCCCGTTCATGCTAATTTATTTCAATGGCGGTCACCCCCCCCTCCTTTTCTGGTCCCATTGTCAACTTTAAAGTTTTTCAGACACCATTATAGTATTGCATATTTCTGCTACAATGAACTCAAATTATCTCTCTTCTCTCTACTCTAAAGAAGGGTAATTTCCTAGATGTATTATATTTTATCTGTTATAATTCAATGTCATTTACATAATATGTCAGTTTTCGGAATATAAGCACGTGTATTATGTGGACACACAGTCATGCCCTGTCGTGTTCTCACGTTTGCCGTCAAGGTTTATGAGATCGCACACAGAAAGAGAAGCCTCAGGCCGATGCAGGTGACTTGGCTGGGTGATGATTCCACGTGTAACGCCTCCATCACCATCAGCGACATCCAGACCCACGACGCTGGACGATATCGCTGTGAGGTCACGGTGTATCGATACGACAAGCCAAGCATGCAAGACATCGGGTATCTGCAGCTGAACGTTCACAATGAACCAGGTGTGCATTATGTCCTCCCTAGATCTATTTAACACCCACCGCTTTATCATTCTCGCCAAGCGAGAATGCCAATTCTTCTTCTTTGGTGCTTTCAGTAAAGTCACGTAGAATGGGAATAAAATAATAAAATAAAATAAGACAATAAAATTCTCACGACTTTTCGGCCACAACACAAGTAGCCTTTTTCAGGTGAAAGAACAGAACTGTCGGGACGACAGTGCTTCAATGAGCGCTGCTAAGATTTGTAGCGTCTTTTTAAGCTCAGTGAGAGGGGTGAAGCACCTTGACAAAGGAGTTTACATATCAAAGCAGGAGAATTTTGCATTGAAATAGCTGAGGGATTAGCTTGTGACAGAAATAGCTATATTCTTAGTTTTTTCGGTAAAGTCACGTTGAAGAGAAACAACAAAATAACAAAATATATATAAAAAATTCTCACGACGTTTCGACCATAACTCAAACGGTCATCATCAGGTGTGTCGGTTTGCAAATTTATGCAAACCGACACACCTGATGATGACCGTTTGAGTTATGGTCGAAACGTCGTGAGAATTTTTTATTGTTTTATATATATTTTGTTATTTTGTTGTTTCTCTTCAACGTGACTTTACCGAAAAAACTAAGAATATGAATTACTGCAGTCACGAAAGCTTTAAATCAGAAATAGCTATGTTAAAGTCAAAGTTTACATATCAACAGAGGCATTTAGTATATGGACGCTAAAGGCCTCCAACTACCCAACTATCGTACAGGAAACCGATGTGAGAAAAAAACTAAGTCTATATTACATCAATATAATAAATGTACTTAATATATTCTTCAATTGCTGAGCTATTGATCACAAAGCAACTGGGTATACACTACACTATATAATGAATACCATATAGTAAACCAATAAAAAACTAAAATATAAACTACCTCAATGTTATAATCTTAGTTTTTTCGGTAAAGTCACGTTGAAGGGAAACAACAAAATAATAAAATATATATAAAACAATAAAAAATTATCACGACGTTTCGACCATAACTCAAACGGTCGTCTTCAGGTGTGTTGGTTTGCATAAATTTATTTTTAAACGGCGCATTTATTTTACATCTGTAAAAGATGTGATTCCGGACATACAATACCCTGGTGTCTACAAACTAAGTTGCCTCTGTGGTAGTAGTTACATTGGAGAAACCAAACGCCATGTCTCGGACCGCATTCGTGAACACAAAGCAGACCTTAAACACGGTAGGACCAACACCTCGGCCGTGGCAGATCATTGTTCTAATTCAGTAGGCTCACATGCCATTGACTTTTCCAAGACAGAGGTTCTTTGTAAGCCATCTGGCTTCCATGAGAGATTCATTCATGAGGCTATCCACATATACAAGCACAGAGACAATTTCAACCGAGAAGATGGATTCTATCTTAGCAATCATTGGAACGATTTGATAAACCATTTCAGGTCTTTATTGATTGTTCACGCTTACAGTGGCTTTCAGACAGCATACATTATAAAAAATGTCGTCTCCCCCCTCCTCTTTTCAGAATATAGATGGACTAGTCCTAAATAAACTGCCAAATCGTTGCCCGTGGCACTAACGTTTTTATAAATAAATAAATGCGCCGTTTAAAAATAAATGTATGCAAACCAACACACCTGAAGACGGCCGTTTGAGTTATGGTCGAAACGTCGTGAGAATTTTTTTATTGTTTGATATATATTTTATTATTTGTTGTTTCCCTTCAACGTGACTTCACCGAAAAAACTAAGAATATGAATTACTGCAGTCACGAAAGCTTTAAATCAAAATTTTATCGCCTCTACGGGGAGGGTTTTCACATAACTTTAAGATCCTTCAACAAACTCCGGGATAAGAAAGCTCAGCTGATCGAGTCTCTCACCTTCCTGAAGAGATGCCGCGACTCTGGGGTAATACCAATCGCATTTACACTGACCTCTGCTGCTGTAACTTCTTCTAATGCGAAACGAATTCTTTTCAAAACTAGCTTAGCTCTTATCTCAGAAAAAATCAGACTTATACACACCGAACTAGATCAGTTAGACAAGACACTCTACAAATCACACTTATCATTGACGGCAACAATGTCCACATCGGATTGGGAACATGTAGACAATATGACTGCCTCTTCAGCTGCTACTATGTCGACCAAATGTAAGGAAAACCTGATTTCCAAATTTAACCTCCTCTTCAACAAAAGACGGGACCCACACACCAAAAAGTTAGACGTTAACAAAGTCGTAATTAATCGCAGTAACAGTTCTATTTCCGATGGTCTGAAATCCGTTTTAGCTAAAGGTCTAAACTTTGCAGTCACACCTAAACACATACCAGTTAATGATATAATTGCCCAAGTAGACGTTGCTCTCAGGGGCCTGGGTCACATCGCTGCAGACGTAGCAAGATCTGAAATCGCTGCAACCCTCAAAAACGCTAAGATGCCAGCTAGCAACCTCAACAAAGATGAGCGTTTTGAATTATATAAATTAAAAAAGAGGAATGATATTGTAGTCCTCTCAGCTGACAAAGGCAATGCTACTGTCATCATGGATAAAATAGAATACAACAACAAAATTAAAGAATTACTCGACGATGGTAGTTATACAAAAATAAAAAGAGATCCCACCAACAGCCTCGTCACACAAACCAACAAAATAATTTCTGATTCAACCGCATTAATTGATCAATCTAAACAGTTTTCGTTGAAACCTTCTGCTGCCAGGCCACCAAGATTATACGGCTTACCAAAAATATATAAAGTAGATACACCCCTTCGTCCCATAGTCTCTACTATCGGCTCCCCCACCTACAAACTAGCTCGTTTTTTGTCTGAAATCCTGCGTCCTTTCACTGGAAAGACCACCTCTGCGGTACAAAATTCTACTCACCTGGTATCGACAATCAAGGGTATTTCCCTGTCCCCAGACGACCTGCTTGTCAGTTTTGATGTAGTTTCCTTATTCACCAAGGTTCCTGTACCTGACACCATTGCAATCATTGAAGACTTGGTTCATCAAGGACTAAACACTGAGGTACCCCCCCTGGTGAGACACTGTTTAACCAATACATACTTCACTTGGAATGGAACTTTCTACAAACAAACTGAGGGCACCCCAATAGGCTCCCCCCTTTCTCCAGTTATAGCTAACATTTTCATGGAGAAATTTGAGACTAACGCCATCCAGACTGCCACTCTGCGCCCAACCTTATGGAAGAGGTACGTGGATGACACTTTTGTCATCTGGCCACATGGCCGGCCTGCTCTAGACCAATTCTTCGACCACATCAATTCCATACACCCAGCCATCAGATTTACCGTGGAAGTCGAAATAGATGGCGAGATACCTTTTTTGGATGTCCTAATTAAAAAGAGACCTGATGGTTCAATAAGCCACTCTGTCTACAGGAAAGCTACCCATACGGATGCTTATCTGAAACCGGATTCCCACTACCATCCATCACAGAAGAATTCTCTCATCAAGACTCTGTATCATAGAGCCCAATGCATATCCGACCAGGAACACATAAGCAGTGAACTCAAGCACGTACACCAAGCTCTTAGGGCTAATGGTTACTCCGACTATACAATCCGCAAAGCTATCACTCAAACCATGAAGAAGAACCCTCTTGAGGAGCCTTTCAAAACCATCACTTTACCCTACATTGCGGGGATCACAAAAAAGATCTCCAAAATCTTGAATAAACACAAGAGCCAGGTCCGTTTCAACACATTACATAAAATCCGTGATCTGGTTCCGTCTGTAAAAGATGTGATTCCGGACATACAATACCCTGGTGTCTACAAACTAAGTTGCCTCTGTGGTAGTAGTTACATTGGAGAAACCAAACGCCATGTCTCGGACCGCATTCGTGAACACAAAGCAGACCTTAAACACGGTAGGACCAACACCTCGGCCGTGGCAGATCATTGTTCTAATTCAGTAGGCTCACATGCCATTGACTTTTCCAAGACAGAGGTTCTTTGTAAGCCATCTGGCTTCCATGAGAGATTCGTTCATGAGGCTATCCACATATACAAGCACAGAGACAATTTCAACCGAGAAGATGGATTCTATCTTAGCAATCATTGGAAAGATTTGATAAACCATTTCAGGTCTTAATTGATTGTTCACGCTTACAGTGGCTTTCAGACAGCATACATTATAAAAAATTTCGTCTCCCCCCTCCTCTTTTCAGAATATAGATGGACTAGTCCTAAATAAACTGCCAAATCGTTGCGCGTGGCGCTAACGTGTTTATAAATAAATAAATGCGCTGTTTAAAAATAAATTTATGCAAACCAACACACCTGAAGACGACCGTTTGAGTTATGGTCAAAACGTCGTGAGATTTTTTTTATTGTTTTATATATATTTTATTATTTGTTGTTTCCCTTCAACGTGACTTCACCGAAAAAAACTAAGAATATGAATTACTGCAGTCACGAAAGCTTTAAATCAAAATTTACCTCAATGTTATCAATAGACTCTATATACTCTCCAATCAGCTGAGCCACCAACAATAAGTCGTTATACATTACAATGCCATATGGCGAAAAATGGCGGTTTTCTTCCCCTCGACGCCAGCATCACGGACAGCGACGTTCAGGCGGACGAGTCAATCCATGCTCGGAACGGAGGAGGGGGGAGAGAAACAGCCACAATGCGCTGTTATACTCCACGTTATAAACCATACCATTAACCGTGGTGTGAGAGGTATTAAGAGGCAATGCCAGCGAAAGAGCTGCGGTCTGACGGTCACTGTAAAATACAATTAATTAAGAACCGAAATGGTTTAAAACATCTTTCCAATGGTTACTAAGCCAGAATCCATCTTCTCGGTTGAAATTGTGTGTAGTGCTTGTATATGTGAATGACCTCATGAACGAATCTCTCATGGTAGCCGGTTGGCTTGCAAAGAACCTCTGTCTTGGAGAAGTCAATGTCATGTGAACCCACTGAATTATAACAGTGATCTGCCACGGTAGAAGAGTTCGTCCTACCGTGTTTCAAGTCTGCTTTATGTTCGCGGATGTGGTCCGAGATATGTCGTTTGGTTTCTCCAATGTAGCTGCTACCACAGAGGCACTTTAGTTTGTAAACGCCCGGGTACTGTATGTCTGGAACAGCATCTTTTACAGATGGAACCAGAACACGGATTTTATGTACTGTGTTGAATCGGACCTGGATCTTGTGTTTAATCCGGATTTTGGAGATCTTTTTAGTGACCCCTGCAATGTAGCGTAAGGTGATGGATTTGAGTGGCTCCTCAAGAGGATCCTTCTTCATGACTGGAGTGATGGCCATCACCTTACCCTCCATTGCAGGGGTCACTAAAAAGATCTCCAAAATCCTGAATAAACACAAGATTCAGGTCCGATTCAACACAGTACATAAAATCCGTGATCTGGTTCCATCTGTAAAAGATGCTGTTCCAGACATACAGTACCCGGGCGTTTACAAACTAAAGTGCCTCTGTGGTAGCAACTACATTGGAGAAACCAAACGACATATCTCGGACCACATCCGCGAGCATAAAGCAGACTTGAAACACGGTAGGATGAACACTTCTTCCGTGGCAGATCACTGTTATAATTCAGTGGGTTCACATGACATTGACTTCTCCAAGATGGAGGTTCTTTGCAAGCCAACCGGCTACCATGAAAGATTCGTTCATGAGGCCATCCACATATACAAGCACAGAGACAATTTTAACCGAGAAGATGGATTCTGGCTTAGTAACCATTGGAAAGATGTTTTAAACCATTTCGGTTCTTAATTGATTGTATTTTACGGTGACCTTCAGACCGCAGCTCTTTCGCTGGCATTGCCTCTTAATACCTCTCACACCACGGTTAATGGTATGGTTTATAACGTGGAGTATAACAGCGCATTGTGGCTGTTTCTCTCCCCCCTCCTCAGTTCCGAGCATGGATTGACTCGTCCGCCTGAACGTCGCTGTCCGTGGTGCTGGCGTTGAGGGGAAGAAAACCGCCACTTTTTGCCATATGGCATTGTGATATATAACGACTTATTGTTGGTGGCTCAGCTGATTGGAGAGTATATAGAGTCTATTGATAACATTGATGTAGTTTATATTTTAGTTTTTTTATTGGTTTACTATATGGTATTCATTATATAGTGTAGTGTATACCCAGTTGCTTTGTGATTAATAGCTCAGCTTATTGAAGAATATATTAAGTACATTTATTATATTAATGTAATATAGACTTAGTTTTTTTCTCACATCGGTTTACTGTATGATAGTTGGGTAGTTGGAGGCCTTTAGCGTCCATATACTAAATCCCTCTGTTGATATGTAAACTTTGACTTTAACATAGCTATTTCTGTCACAAGCTAATCCCTCAGCTATTTCAATGCAAAATTCTCCTGCTTTGATATGTAAACTCTTTTGTCAAGGTGCTTCACCCCTCTCATCGAGCTTAAAAGACGCTACGAATCTTAGCAGCGCTTATTTAAGCACTGTCGTCCCGACAGTTCTGTTCTTTCACCTGAAGAAGGCCACTTGTGTTGTGGCCGAAAGGTCGTGAGAATATTATTGTCTTATTTTATTATTTTCTTCTCATTTTACGTGACTTTACCGAAAGAACCAAAGAAGATGAATCCTTGCAGTCACGAAAGCTTTACATCGAAATGCCAATTCTCTTTATTGTCTAGATTTACCACTAAAATTAATTCTTTGGCACAGGCATAAAGTGTCTTTGTTATTCCTCACAGATATCACATCACGTAGTATAATAAACTCGACTCTTTGTTGAGTTGTCTTCACGAGCCAATGACAGCTTAAGTTCCTGTCTCTGTCTGTCTGTGTCCCATGAGATTGTTGTCCACTTGTGGGATGTGGAATGCTTTGATGTCAGAAAAAATAGTTTCTTAGCTCAAAGGGCTTTACTCAGGAAATAAGTTTCTGATTCGGATTCACTTCAAGTGCCGATGTGGGAGCTGCAAAGCGATTTACGGCATCAACAGGAAACCGGCACAGCGATGATTGACCTCTCCTGCTGGCTGCCATGACTCCATTTGGCGTCATTGCCTGCTGCCAACATTGGCCCAATAAGTCATCAAAAGCTGTTCTACCGTTCACCTAATGAACACGATGATGGGCAAACCATGCATTGAGGGTGAACACCTCGCCGGTGAACACAGCCGCAGGAGAATCATGAACAATGGCCTCCCTCTAGGCTGGGTTATTATAGCACCATCACTATTTAACATTCACAGGCAAGCCTCGCCCGACGCGGGGGGTTACGTTCCTAGAAAATGACGCGTTAGGCAGAACCGCATTCGACAAATAATTATTGACATTGTGGGAAAACTTGGGTTGCCTTCCTGGGTCTGAAATGATCACCCCTCCCTCTGTGTTACTAATTCTACAAGATTTCTGCCCTTGTTATTATACTAAAGGATGCTGAGTTACTCTCCATTTCTTACGTGTGTACACTCCTGAACATGAAACCCCCGACTCATTCCCGCACCACAGAACTCGCGTCCAATGCTCTCCTCTAACAATGATTTCCCAGCCCCACGCTCACCTCCAACTCTGTCGCCGATTCGCCATCTAAAGTCCTCCATTAATGGACGGCGAGATGCTTGCGGCACTGTGAACATTCCCATTGCATCGCTGTGCATGTCGAGTGCGTTACTTTATCACACAAAAGACTCTCAAAAACACACACGCACTAAAACATGCAAGGTAATTAAATAGTTCTTACAGTCGATTCATTCACACCTTGAAATGGATGGATCATCCTCACGGCACTAGTTTTAGACACGGAGATGAGAGTCTTAGCAGCATCCAGCCGAAACATCACCTCCCGTGTTCTGTAAAACAGACCTCATTAGGTCTTGTACCGCGTAGATCCAGAACGCGCGTTTGATAAAGCCACAGCGCATCTGTTCCTCCTGACAACCAGGAGTAGCAGACGCTGTGCATCACAGAAACGAGGATGGTGCGACGGATCTCAGCGATCACAGGACTGGATCGGTCAGAAGTGAAGAGCTGGGGAAGGAGGCGGGAGTGGCGGTGCTCATCTCACTCGAGCGGAGAGAGGGAGTCGGCTCACACGGCTGGGGCTGCCTTAGTAGAGGAGGGGGCAACCACAAGGGCGATGAACGTGGAGGCACCAGGACAGAGACAGAGGGGCAGGCCGAGAGCGAGAGGAGTAGAAGTGGCGAACGCGGCGGATTCGAGGGACTGGGGAGTAGACGCGGAGGTGGCCCAAGGCAGCAACGAGCAGAGCAGGAGGAGCTGCAGGGCAGAGACCGCACGAGAGGAGGGGGACAAGGCAGGAAGAGGAAGAAGACGTTGACTGTCTGCATCTCTTGAGTACTCATTGTTTTTTTTTCGGTAAAGTCACGTATGTAGAAATACAATAAAATTATATTAAAACAAAACAATCACGACGTTTCGATCACAACGCAAGCGATCTTCATCAGGTGTCAAGAACAAATCATGGAGGTAAATAAAACAAGAAGATGAGAGACAAGAATTCAACAAACCTAAGAAAAATTATGTGAAGCACAACCAGTCAGGCCAACAACACAGTTAGACACTTCCTGGCGGACCACGAATTTCAGGAGAGTGTTAAATTTCGTGATCAACCTCTGGATTGCACATACCAACATCGACAGAGTGAACAAATACGAGGTACAAAGTCAGCAGAAATACATATACAGGCCTGTATATACGAGGTACAAAGTCAGCAGAAATACATATACAGGCCTGTATATGTATTTCTGCTATACGAGGTACAGAGTCAGCAGAAATACATATACAGGCCTGTATATGTATTTCTGCTGACTTTGTACCTCGTATTTGTTCACTCTGTCTATGCTGGTATGTGCAATCCAGAGGTTGAACACGAATGTAACACTCTCCTGAAATTCGTGGTCCGCCAGGAAGTGTCTAACTGTGTTGTTGGCCTGACTGGTTGTGCTTCACATAATTTTTCTTAGGTTTGTTGAATTCTCGTCTCTCATCTTCTTGTTGTATTTACCTCCATGATTTGTTCTTGACACCTGATGAAGATCGCTTGTGTTGTGATCGAAACGTCGTGATTGTTTTGCTTTAATATAATTTTATTGTATTTCGACATGCGTGACTTTACAAAAAAAAAACAATGAGTAATTTTATGCGGTCACGAAAGCTTTAATACTTTAATCTCTTGAGTGTTCACGTGTTTCTGTGTCGTCTGCGTTTATGTTTAATAGAACCGACAGACGCAAGACCCACACCAACCCCAACCCCAGTTCCAACCCCAGCTCCATCACCTGCAGTTGGCATCGTCTTGGGAGTCGTTATTCCTCTGGTTGTTGTTGCTGGAGTTGTTTTTTGCTGCAGGAGGAGGATGAAGAGACCACGTCTGCCAAGAGAAGCAGAAGCCCCGTGAGTATCGACCGCACTTGCACCAGAACCTCACAGTGAGTGATAGAACACGGCTCACAATGGCCACGCCAGAGACCCTAACCGGCCCTCTCCAAGGGCCTCAGTTTGACTCCAGCTCCCTGCCTGCCCGTGACTCAGAGCTGTGCTCAGTGGAGCCTGCGTGAGCTCGTGGCAGCTGGGACCCCTGAGTTAGACTCCCAGCCGTGGCTGCTGTCAGTGACGGGGGCTCGATATGAGTGGGGGTGGTGATGTGAGACTGCATCAGTAATAGGAGATGGTGAACTCAATGGGCTCTCACGTCGTTAAATAAAACACATCAATCACAAGAGACAGTGATCTCAATGGGCTCTCACGTGGTTAAACAAAGGATATCTGTCAAATCAGGGTCAGTGATTGCTGTGGTCAGTGGTTCCATGCAGGTGTCAGGCAGGTGTGAGGCCGTGGGTTAGACTCCCAGCCGTGCCAGTGTCACAGGCTGCATGTGAGAGATGGGGATGTGTGATCGACGCATGTCCACTTCTCTCTCAACAGGCCTCACGAAATGCACGGATTAAACCCAAATGGAGAAAATGGAGGAGCACGATCAGGTGAGACCGACAGAGGTATGAAGCAGGAACCACTCTCGTCAAGGTCATTCTTCTTGTGTGTGTGTTTGTGTGAACTGTGCTAAGAACCAGCGACCTGGGTTCAATTCCCTAACCTATCTGCGTTGTGTAAACGCCAGCACTGCTGAGACAAAGGCGGCCGGGCGTGGTGCTGGCCACATCACCCTCTCGAGGTGTTACGCGCTAGCAGCACTTGCCTCGACTGACTGGTCAAGGCTACATCATGGGGGACCGTTGTGTTTGTTACGCAAGTTTGTCATGACACGAGAAGGGACTTTGATTCATGAGCCGGGTGCTTCCGGCTAGAATGAAGTCCCCCCCCCCCCTTATGATGCATGTAGTGGCACGTGCAGGACGATAGGAATCACGTGGCCAGGATAGGGTAGGCAACTTGGAGACAGTGTTTGATGAAGCTCGTGCAGGGCCTGTAGCATTTGATGTAGTAAAAAGGCCCTACATTTTTTTGTAAAAAAACACGTAAATATTAAAACACGTACATTTTGTACTTGGGTACTAAAGTAATTGGATACTCTATGGTTCTGTCGATAAAGTCACGTAGGTATAAAATAAAATGAATCACGACGTTTTGATTGCAACACAACCGGTCGTCCTCAGGTGGAAAAATATAATCCAGCAGTGGAACTGCTGAACTAACGAGAAAGCAGCTACAACAAGGCTATGTACAGTGAGGGAAAAAAATATTGGATCCCCTGCTGATTTTGTACGTTTGCCCACTGACTAAGAAATGATCAGTTTATAATTTTAATGGTAGGTTTATTTGAACAGTGAGAGACAGAATACCAACAACAAAATCCAGAAAAACGCATGACAAAAATGTTACAAATTGATTCGCACTTTAATGAGGGAAATAAGTATTTGACCCCTCTGCAAAACATGACTTAATACTTGGTGGCAAAACCCTTGTTGGCAATCACAGAGGTCAGACGTTTCTTGTAGTTGGCCACCAGGTTTGCACACATCTCAGGAGGGATTTTGTCCCACTCCTCTTTGCAGATCTTCTCCAAGTCATTAAGGTTTCGAGGCTGACGTTTGGCAACACGAACCTTCAGCTCCCTCCACAGATTTTCGATGGGATTAAGGTCTAGAGACTGGTTAGGCCACTCCAGGACCTTAATGTGCTTCTTCTTGAGCCACTCCTTTGTTGCCTTGGCCGTGTGTTTTTGGTCATTGTCATGCTGGAATACCCATCCACGACCCATTTTCAATGCCCTGGCTGAGGGAAGGAGGTTCTCACCCAAGATTTGACGGTACATGGCCCCGTCCATTGTCCCTTTGATGCGGTGAAGTTGTCCTGTCCCCTTACGAGAAAAACACCCCCAAAGCATGTTTCCACCGCCATGTTTGAGGGTGGGGATGGTAAATAAATGCAAACCGCCACTTCTTTCAAATGTTTCTTGCCGTTGGTTTTCACACCTGATGATGCCCGTTTGTGTTATGGTCGAAACGTCGTGAGAATTTTTATTGTTTTTAATTGTTTTTTTAAATATATTTTATTATTGTATTGTTTTCCTTCAACGTGACTTTACCGAAAGAGCTAAGAATACGGCGAGTTTAGTTTATGCCAAAGAGCTCCATTTTGGTCGCATCTGACCACAACACTTTCATCCAGTTGTCCTCTGAATCATTCAGATGTTCATTGGCATACTTCAGACGGGAATGCATATGTGATTTCTTGAGCAGGGGGACCTTGCGGGCGCTGCAGGATTTCAGTCCTTCACGGCGTAGTATGTTACCAATTGTTTTCTTGGTGACTATGGTCCCAGCTGCCTTGAGATCATTGACAAGATCCTCCCGTGTAGTTCTAGGCTGATTCCTCACCGTTCTCATGATCATTGCAACTCCACGAGGTGAGATCTTGCATGGAGCCCCAGACCGAGGAAGATTGACAGTTCTTTTGTGTTTCTTCCATCTGCGAATAATCGCACCAACTGTTGGCAATGGTCTTGTAGCCCATTTCAGCCTTGTGTAGGTCTACAATCTTGTCCCTGACATCCTTGGAAAGCTCTTTGGTCTTGGCCATGGTGGAGAGTTTGGAATGTGATTGATTGATTGCTTCTGTGGACAGGTACCTTTTATACTGGTAACAAGCTGAGATTAGGAGCACTCCCTTTAAGAGTGTGCTCCTAATCTCAGCTCGTTACCTGTATAAAATACACCTGGGAGCCAGAAATCTTTCTGATTAAGAGGGGGTCAAATACTTATTTCCCTCATTAAAATGCAAATCAATTTATAACATTTTTGACATGCGTTTTTCTGGATTTTGTTGTTGTTATTTTGTTTTTCACTCTTCAAATAAACCTACCATTAAAATTATAGACTGATCATTTCTTTGTCAGTGGGCAAACGTACAAAATTAGCAGGGGATCAAATACTTTTTTCCCTCACTGTATGTGGCAATGGACAAGCAAGCAGGGTCTGAGCTGGAAAGGAATTCCACCCCCGGACGTAAGCACCTCAGTTGTGTTAATGGGGGATTAGGAAGATAGGGACTAGAGCTTCCGTCGCCGCATAACAGTATCATGCCTTCATATGTGCACAACAGCAGTGCTAAAGAGAGATTAGCACCATGCGAGTGCAATGCAAAGACGTGAACATGAGAGTGCAATCCAAAGAGAGAGACACAGAGAGTCGGAAATAACAGCTGACATTGTCAGGTAGGATGGAGACATCACAGTCAGTTAAGACTTTACCTGGTTAATTACGTCCTTTCGATGTTTTGTTTGAGAAGAGACCTGATGGCTCTCTGTGACATTCTGTCTACAGGAAAGCCACCCACACAGATTCCAACCTGAAACCTGATTCCCACCACCACCCGGCACGGAAGAATTCCCTCATCAAAACACTACACCATAGGGCCCACTGCATTTCTGACCAACACCACCTAGCCAGTGAACTGGAACACGTACACCAGACCCTTAAGATGAATGGATATTCAGACAGTATTATCTGCAAAGTTGTCTCTCCAACCAGGGAGAAACTACCCCTTGAGACACCGATCAAAACCATCACGTTACCATACATAGCTGGCATTACCAAAAATATTTCCAAAATCTTAAACAAACACAAGATCCCGGTCCGATTTCGTACAGTACACAAAATCCGTGATCTAATTCCACCTGTGAAGGATGTCATTCCTGATTTGCAATACCCGGGAGTCTACAAAATAAGCTGCATCTGTGGTGATTGTTACATTGGGGAAACGAAACGTCATGTCTCTGACCGTGTCCGCGAGCACAAGGCAGATTTGAAGCATGGAAAAATTAATTCCTCCGCCGTAGCTGATCATTGCTATAATGCTGAGGGCTCTCATGATACTGTTTTCCCCGATACCAAGGTGCTCTGCAAACCTTCGGGCTACTATCAAAGGTTTGTTCATGAAGCCATCCAGATATATAAACATAGACATAACTTCAACTGAGATGATGGATACAAATTGAGCAATCATTGGAAGGATTTTATTAAACAGGTAAAACCTTAGCTGCTTTACAGTTTGCTTTCATATCCACATCTCCAGTCTCTTACTCCTAGCCCTGATCATACCCATTATTAGGAAATTTGACGTTGCATGTCAATCTTACAGCGTAGGTCATTTACTGCCCCCTGTCATCAACAGGCTATTTGCCGTTTCATGTCATATTTGCTCTCCCCCTCCCCCATCCTCTCTATCCTTGGCTCCGCCCCCCTCCCTCATCTATTTAACCCTCTGTTACTAGCAGCTCTCTTGCCTACTTTGCTGTGGTTTCCCACCTGATAACGGACGCTTGTGTTGCGTCCGAAACGTCGTGATTTAATTTTTTTTATTTTTTACCTACGTGACTTTACCGAAAGAACCAAAGAGTATGGATCCTTGCAGTCACGAAAACTTCAAGTCTAGAATAATAACGTCCTTCCAATGATTGTTCAGTTTGTACCCATCTTTTCGGTTGAAGTTGTGTCTGTGTTTATATATCTGGATGGCTTCATGAACAAATCTCTGAAGGTAGCAGGTAGGTTTGCAGAGTACCTCCGTCTTGGAAAAATCAATTTCGTGTGAGCCCAAATTGATTTTTCCAAGACGAAGGTACTCTGCAAACCTACCGGCTACCTTCAGAGATTTGTTCATGAAGCCATACAGATATATAAACACAGATACATATTAAAACCGAGAAGATGGGTATAAACTGAGCAATTATTGGAAGGACGTTATTAACGAGGTAAAGTCTTAACTGACTTTGATGTCTCCATTCTACCTGCCTATGTCAGCTGTTATTTCCGACTCTCTGTGTCTCTCTCTTTGGATTGCACTCTCATGTTCACGTCCTTGGATTGCACTCGCATGGTGCTAATCTCTCTTTAACACCGCTGTTGTGCACATATGCGGGCATGATACTGTTATGCGGTGATGGAAGCTCTAATCCCTATCTCCCTAAGCCCCCATTAACACAAGTGAGGTGCTTACGTCCGGGGGTGGAATTCCTTTCCAGCTCAGACCCCGCTTGCTTGCCCATTGACACATACAGTATATATCCTCCTTGTTGTAGCTGCTCTCTCGTTAGTTCAGCAGTTCCACTGCTGGATTATATTTTTCCGCCTGAGGACGACCACTTGTGTTGTGATCGAAACGTCGTGATTCATTTTATTTTATACCTACGTGACTTTACCGAAAGAACCAAAGAGTATGGATTCCTGCAGTCATGAAAGCTTCAAATTAAGAAAGTAATTGTACGTTTCAATTTACTATACAGCCAGATAATACGACAAATCGCTAGCCTCTAACACCCAGTAGATTCATCAAAGTAGAAGGCAGTATAGCACTATTGTAATAGAGCAAGTGCAGAATCTCTGAACCGGAATTGATAGCTTGAAAGCATTTAACGCCGGGCCGTTGAAAGTGCAGGGCCCGTAGCATTTGCGGCTTTTGCTACTACGATAATAAGACACTTATAAGTAGCATATTCTACTTTTGCTACTAGGATAATACGGCACTGCTTAGAGGTTGTGAATGCGAGAAGGATGCTCCAGACCGTCTGGGAAGAGTAGGAGAGTGCTCAACAAATTACTTAAATTCGGGCTCGCAGCTCGAGTCAATAATACTTTTGTAAAGTTTTGGTGAATGTCAATTTTTCTGTTATGATCTTTTAAAGCAATAACATTACAAGCAGTAATTAGGCTTGGTTTGGTCTTCATATAACTTACATTTTTTCGAAAATTAGCGCGGTATTTGAGTGGCACACTGGGCGCGTGAGTGTGTGCTAAATGTAGACTTGCCGATGAACGCTACCAGCGGTGTCAAGATCGGCCTCTGTGCCGGAGGTTCGTGAAGGACGCTGCTGAGCAGCTGGAGGCAGTCGCCCTCCCAACAACAACGGAGGGCAGAGGAGGCGGCTAAAGCGCAGAAAGTTGTCACAGTAGGGGGCACAGGTGGCGCGTCTGCCAGCCATCTCAGTCATCCCACGAGACCTGGGTCTGTTCCGTGACCTCCTGCCAGCGAACCTTTGACAAATCACGGAACCTCAAAGTGCACCGAGCATGGCACAACCGCGGTTGTGACGTCACTGCCACGTTGTGAATGGCTGTTGTTATTACGTTGTTTTTATACACGTACAGTGAGGGAAAAAAGTATTTGATCCACTGCTGATTTTGTACGTTTGCCCACTGACAAATAAATGATCAGTCTATAATTGTAATGGTAGGTTTATTTGAACAGTGAGAGACGGAATAACAACAAAAGAATCCAGAAAAACGCATGTCAAAAATTTTATAAATTGATTTGCATTTTAATCAGGGAAATAAGTATTTGACCCCCTCTCAATCAGAAAGATTTCTGGCTCCCAGGTGTCTTTTATACAGGTAACAAGCTGAGATTAGGAGCACTCTCTTTAAGAGTGTGCTCCTAATCTCAGCTCGTTACCTGTATAAAAGACACCTGTCCACAGAAGCAATCAATCAATCAGATTCCAAACGCTCCACCATGGCCAAGACCAAAGAGCTCTCCAAGGATATCAGGGACAAGATTGTAGACCTACACAAGGCTGGTATGGGCTACAAGACCATTTCCAAGCAGCTTGGTGAGAAGGTGACAACAGTTGGTGCGATTATTCGCAAATGGAAGAAACACAAAAGAACTGTCAATCTCCCTCGGCATGGATCTCACCTCGTGGAGTTGCAATGATCATGAGAACGGTGAGGAATCAGCCCAAAACTAAACGGGAGGATCTTGTCAATGATCTCAAGGCAGCTGGGACCATAGTCCTCAAGAAAACAATTGGTAACACACTACGCCGTGAAGGACTGCAATCCTGCAGCGCCCGCAAGGTCCCCCTGCTCAAGAAAGCACATATACATGCCCATCTGAAGTTTGCCAATGAACATCTGAATGATTCAGAGGGCAACTAAGTGAAAGTGTTGTGGTCAGATGAGACCAAAATGGAGCTCTTTGGCATCAACTCAACTCGCCGTGTTTGGAGGAGGAGGAATGCTGCCCATGACCCCAAGAACACCATCCCCACCGTCAAACATGGAGGTGGAAACATTATGCTTTGGGGGTGTTTTTCTGCTAAGGGGACAGGACAACTTCACCGCATCAAAGGGACGATGGACGGGGCCATGTACCGTCAAATCTTGTGTGAGAACCTCCTTCCCTCAGCCAGGGCATTGAAAATGGGTCGTGGATGGGTATTCCAGCATGTCAATGACCCAAAACACACGGCCAAGGCAACAAAGGAGTGGCTCAAGAAGAAGCACATTAAGGTCCTGGTGGCCTAGCCAGTCTCCAGACCTTAATCCCATCGAAAATCTGTGGAGGGAGCTGAAGGTTCGAGTTGCCAAACGTCAGCCTTGAAACCTTAATGACTTGTAGAAGATCTGCAAAGAGGAGTGGGACAAAATCCCTCCTGAGATGTGTGCAAACCTGGTGGCCAACTACAAGAAACGTCTGACCTCTGTGATTGCCAACAAGGGGTTTGCCACCAAGTACTAAGTCATATTTTGAAGAGGGGTCAAATACTTATTTCCCTCGTTAAAATGCCAATCAATTTATCACATTTTTTACATGCGTTTTTCTGGATTTTCTTGTTATTCTGTCTCTTACTGTTCAAATAAACCTACCATTAAAATTATAGACTGATCATTTCTTTGTCAGTGGGCAAATGTAAAAAATCAGCAGGGGATCAAATACTTTTTTCCCTCACTGTACCTGCATTCGTTATTTATGCAAGTGTTGCACAACCCTACACTGTTCACTTCGCCTCATCACGCACTCATCGCTTACCTCTCTTTATTAAACAGGTCAAGTTGCACCGGCAGAGCAAGGAGATGAGCCAAACGATGAAGAAGGAGAACGTGAGACCTCAACTTCGAGAAGCCAGAAGTCCAGCCAACCAGTCTCAAACCACCTTAACAAATGCAGCAACTTGTTCCAATCAACTCACCACTGCTAGAAACTGACCCTCATAGAGTCCATGATCAAGATGCCGGCAATGTAGCGACGTGCAGTTGAACCGCAATGCCTCGTGAGGTTAACGTAAAGATACCAAAGTCCTGGTTTGGTGTGGACTGTCTGAAAATGGAGATGTAGAACGCGAGGCCTCAACTGTGTGGGCGTGGCTATAGAAATGTGGGCGTTGCTGGTGGTGGAGGGAGGGGCAACCAGCTGACCACGTGTCACGGTTGAGCCTCCCAGACACGTGGTAGCTTTACGTTCATTTTGCAACGTGCACTATCGTGCTGCCTCACAAGTGCCAGGCATAGAGACCCCCAATATTTACACAGAGACCCACAGATTCACAAAGTCACTCATATATTCACATGGACACGATAGATTCACAATCAGTGAGAGAAAAAAAGTATTTGATCCCCTGCTGATTTTGTACTGACAAAGAAATGATCAGTCTATAATTTTAATGGTAGGTTTATTTGAACAGTGAGAGACAGAATAACAACAAGAAAATCCAGAAAAACGCATGTCAAAAATGTTATGAATTGATTTGCATTTGAATGAGGGAAATAAGTATTTGACCCCTCTGCAAAACATGACTTAGTACTTGGTGGCGAAACCCTTGTTGGCAATCAGAGGTGAGACGTTTCTTGTAGTTGGCCACCAGGTTTGCACACATCTCAGGAGGGATTTTGTCCCACTCCTCTTTGCAGATCTTATCCAAGTCACTGTAGAGACCCAAAGGCCCCCATAAAGACCCAATAAAGGACACAGAGGCACATAAAGCCAATGGCAAATATAGTGACCCATTCATGAAAATATAGACCAGCATACTTTATAGAAACTCATAGTCTTAGATAGTCACATGGTCGTGATTAAACTGGGCTCTCAAATGCGGTGAGTTTGATGGTCTCAGCCCGGTCACCAATGACTGCACAAAACAAAACCCATCGCGTAAATTTGTCCCATCGTACCTCATTTGTCCGATAATTAAAACGTCTGCTTGGCTGGCGTGTGACAACGTCTCAAGGTGAGTCGTGCGAGGCGTTGCGACCCCAGCTGTGTGGAGGGTATGAAGGGAACGCGAATGATTCTCACGACAGTCCAGTCCCTTGCACAGCCATTTGTTTCACACACCGGGGTCACACCGCTCTGCAACATTTACAAGTGGATTCTTTGTGCCGTGATATGACGCTGAAAGGTGAATTATATACTGTTGAAAAAGTTTATTTTTATATTCGAGTACAGCAAACTCTTCCCTCTCGTGGGTTTAGCTATTGCGGATTTGCTGTTTCGTGCCAAGTCTATTGAGGTACAGAGTTGGCCGATCGCGCCCCTGTGACTGGACCATTCGCGGTTGATCACGAGATTTCTGTACGCGTCGTAACTGCCATCTTGTCTCCATCGTGTCTCCGTTTTATCTCCATCTTGTCTCTGTCCCGTCTCCATCTTATCTGTCTTGTCTCTAACTTGTCTCCCGTCTCTTCTCTCAAGTGGCCCATTGCGGGTCCCGGGTCACGTGGTGTTTCCAGCCTCGAGTGATGAGGCAGTGAGGTTCAGCCGCCCGCCATTTTTCTTTCTATCGTGCGTTAGGAACCGTGAACCAACCCCCATTTTTCCCGTTTACCCACCTGCCTCCGTCCATGTTTTTCAGCAAGACCCGACAACGTAGATTCCAAAGCCAACACAAGGATGCTGAGTTGTTTTGGGGTTAATGGCCAGAATCTTGACATAAAACCCAGAAACAAACACGGGTCATTGTGATGGCTGCAATGACAACTTACCCCTATTGGTAGGAAATGCAGGCATACCACTTATATTAATTGTTTACCAAAAACGCATTTTGAGGGCTATACAAGGTTTTGAGCGCTATACGATGTTCTGAATCAAACCAAACATTAAACTAATTTTCAATGGTACAGTATATTTTTTCAAGTAGTGGTATCCCAAACTTTCGCAGCTGCTTAAATTCCCTCTTCACACCATCAATATGTAAACTCCCCCCCCTACCCCCCTCGCAGGTCTGCACATGCTCCCCCCTGTACATCATTCATCATGCTAAGTCTGCCAATTAAATGCTATTTTTAATGCTAATTCCTTTGTCAAGGCGCTCTGCTTCCTCTCACACAGCTTAAAGGTCGCGGTCTGAGCTTGGCTGTGTTCACTCCAGCGCTGTCCTCTAGACAGTCTGGTCCCTTCACCTGATGAAGGCCACTTGTGTTGTGGCCGAAACGTCGTGAATTTTTTTATTTTTGTTGTTTTTTACGTGACTTGACCAAATAAAACCAAAGAGTATCTATACGAGGTTTGTCTGTGTAGGGGATGTCCGAGCCATCATACAATCGCATCACACAGACACACAATCACTCAGCACAGCGCACACCAATCACACGCACGGGAATACACTAGACGGGGTTCAAGAGATTAAAGGGCACTGACGTCACACGCACACGGCACGCGAGACAGCGACGTGGCTTAGGAAGCAAGGTGGAGATGGAGGGTTTAAAAGAGGCTGTGAAATTCGTGTTTCGTGGTTTGTTTTGAGGAACGAGTGTGGCTCTTGTTTGAAGAATAAAGAAGAGCTTAAACAGTCTCCGACTCTTCATCTGGTGGCAGCGGTGAGATGTCTCGCCTCAGCCAACGCAAGATCCCAAGGGGGGAGACTCGGCCACAAGACGCTCGAGGTGCCCGGGACGAGAATTGCTCAGAACCGGAACCGACGAGTCGGGATTCGTCCCCCGGCTCATCGGCGGGATCCGAGGCAGCTGCTCGCCCCGTGTGGGCACCTTCCTCCACCAACCCGGCGGTGCAGACCCAACGACACCACCACCACAGATCATCCTCTCTAGGGATCGGAGGATGGATCAGCTGCTGGAGGCAGTGACCGCGCTGCTTCGCCGGCTAAGTCCTGAGGTCGAACGAGCAGGGGGAACTTCAGCCACATCGCCTCCCCAGCGAGGGGACGAGAGCCACGTTCAGGCTTCCGGACCCTGCACTCCGCAGCAGCTGTCAGAGGATGGAGCAGCACCAGCGATGCCGCCGACCGTGCGTCCCGCACGGGACCCGGGAGAAAACCCTGGCCTGTGCTCCTGACATCCGCCGACAGCAGCAGCAACCGGGGAACATGAACGACCGGAGCGCAGCGGAGAGCAGCTGACTGGGCAAGTGGCAACGGCACAGGGTGGGAGCGAGATTGAACCCGAAACTCGACCCGAAACTTCCGCGAGTTCAGGCGCTGGTCGGGACTGCGGTCTCGATCCCGCCTGGTGCGCAGGCCTTGGTGCCGCTTCGATATCGCACCCCGCTCGTCACTTGCCGGTCGGATGCGCCGCTCATCGTCTCCACGGTGCCATCGGTGGTTGGTCGCCATTGCTTAGCAGCATCTGACACAAGCGTGCGCAGGAATCAGCCGCTGTTCCTGGACGTCCTTAACACGGCTGACACTCCCATTACAGTTCAGGACGGGATCTTGTTTGCAAATGTCAGTCCCATGCATTTGGACCCTGAGGCACAGACTGTCAACAATGTGCATTTGGACGGTCTGTCAGTCAGCGCAGAGGATATGTCATGGATAGATGCGCTCCTGGCGCAGAACACCGATCTGTCGGCAAAGGAATCGGGGGAGCTCAGGACTTTGTTGCGTGACTTCGCAGACGTGTTCAGTAAGGGTCCCTACGATGTTGGTCGCACGACGCTGATGGAGCACCGCATTGATACGGGCGATGCGCCACCCATTCGACAACGCCTATAGGATGGGTCCTAGCAAGAAGGAGCTTGTGCGGCGGGCATCTACGAGTCCGTGGAGGGCGCCGGTTGTATTGGTTAAGAAATCCTTGTGGTTTCGTGTAGACTTCCGGCGGCTGAACAAAGTTACCTTGGCGGACACCTACCCGCTCCCGCGCATAGATGACTCATTGGATGCGCTTGCAGGAGCAAAACATTTCTCCACAGTAGACCTTTTGGCGGGATTCTGGCAGTTACCACTAGATGCCGAATCCAGACCAAAAACAGCTTTCAGAACACTTCAAGGTCTATTTCATTTCAACTGTTTGCCGATGGGTTCACAAACGGCTCCCGCCACTTTCCAGCAATTGATGGAGTTGGTACCTGCGGGGTTGCAGTGCGAGTCATGTCTCATCTATCTGGACGATGTAATTGTATTCGCTCGCACGTTCGAGGAGCACTTAACCCGGTTGCGACAGGTTTTTAAAAAAAAATTCGTGATGCGAACCTCAGGTTAAAACCCTCCAAGTGCCATCTGGTTCACTCCTCCGTAAAGTACTTTGGTGATGTCGTTAATGCGTCGGGGGACGTGACAGATCCCGAAAAAAACGGCGTGCGTCCGTAATTGGCCAACACCCACGTCCGTGCCTCAAGTCCTTAGATTCGTGGGATTTGTATCCTATTCCCACCATTTTGTTAAGAACTTTGCTACCATCGCTAAGCCATTGCGTGCACTCACGGCGAAGAGGCAGTCGTTTCACTGGGGCCAAGCCGAGACCGACGCGTTCTTGACACTGCGCCAGCGTCTGACAGAAGCGCTGCCCCTAGCATACCCCGATTTTTAGATTCCCTTCCTGCTGGATATGGATGGTAGCGACGTGCGCATCGGGGCCGTTCTCTCCCAGATTCAGGAGGGTAGGGAGGTTGTCATTGCCTACGGAAGTCGCGTCTTGTCGCAGGCCGTGCAGCGGTTTTGCGTTACGCGCCGCGAGCTGCTTGCCGTCGTCCACTTTGTTCGGCGGTTTCGGCCCTTCCCTGCACGGCCGCGACTTCACTGTTCGGACGGATCATGCGGCATTGCAGTACTCACTCCGCATTGACCAAGCGAACGGTCAGATGGCCCGGTGGTTGGAGCGGCTGCAAGAGTCCACGTATCGAGTGGTGCATCGGAAAGGAATCGGGCATACGAACGCGGGATGCATTGTCCAGGCTGCCAGCCCCCACTAAGCGCGCCTGCGGCGACGGATCCGCGTGCTGTAGACCGCCGGCTGCGGCGCAACCCGAGATCGTGGCGCCGGTTTCCGCCGGGGACACGGACCGGGCGGGGCCGCCGGTATCGCTTGCTGGCGACTTGGGGCTCACCCTGCGGGAATGGAGGGACCGGCAGCAGGTGGACGCGGCTTTGGCACCGCTTCGCCGGCTGGCAGAGAGGCGGCACGCGGTGACGATCTCCCCACGTCGGGGAAGTTTTTCCTCATGTGAGAAGGCTTGTTGATGCGCTGGGACGCTACTGTGAACCGTAAAGTCCTGGTGGTGCCCTCTTCCCTGCGGAGTCAGCTATGCTTTGATGTTCATGCCCGACAGTTTCTCCATCTAGGTAGCCGTAAGATCGACGCTGCGCTACGCCTTCGCAATTTTTGGCTGGGCATGTCCGCCGATATCCACCGTGGGGCGTCGGCGTGTGCGGACTGTGCTCACAGGAAGCCCCCGCCGGTCGTGCCAAGCGCTCCCCTGCAGTCCATTAAAGTCTCCCGGGTAAACGAGCTCGTGGCCCGCGATATATTGGGCCCCTTCCCCGCCACTCCTCGAGGATAGAGAACTTTGCACGCTGGCCCTTTGCCTGCCCATTGGCCGACCAGACTGCAGCATCCATAGCGGACGCCTTTGTAAATGGGTATGTAGCTGACACTTCACGACACTTCACTTGGCCTCAGGGTGCACATAGCCTGGCACAAGCGTCGTGGTGACGTCACCACCACTTAGTGGCGAATGGCAGTTGTTGTTGTTGTAGCTGACAATGGGGCTCTTTTTCGATTTAAAGCTTTCGTGACTGCAAGGATTCATCTTCTTTGGTTCTTTCGGTAAAGTCACGTAAAATAAAATCAAATAAAATTATACAATAAAATTTTTACGACGTTTCGGCCACAACACAAGTAGCCTTCATCAGGTGAAAGAACAGAACTGTCGGGAAGACAGTGCTCCAATGAGCATTGTTAGGATTCGTAGCGTCTTTTTAAGCTCGGTGAGAGGCGTGAAACCTCTTGACAAATGAGTTTAAGGTCAAAGCAGGAGAATTTAGCATTGAAATAGTTGAGGGATTAGCTTGTGACAGAAATAGCTATGTTAAAGTCAGAGTTTACCTATCAACAGAGACATTTAGTATATGGACGCTAAAGGCCTCCACCTACCCAACTTCCATACAGTAAACCGATGTGAAAAGAACTAAGTCTATATTACATAATATAATAAATGTACTTAATATAACCCTCAATAAGCTGGGCTATTAATTACAAAGCAACTGGGTATACAATACACTATATAATAAATGCCTCTGTTGATAGGTAAACTCTGACTTCAACATAGCTATTTCTGTCACAAGCCAATCCCTCAGCTATTTCTATGCTAAATTCTCCTGCTTTTCTACTTAAACTCCTTTGTCAAGAGGTTTCACGCCGCTCACTGAGCTTAAAAAGACACTACTAATCTTAACAGCGTTCATTCAAGCTCTGTCGTCCCGACAGTTCTGTTCTTTCACCTGATGAAGGCTACTTGTGTTGTGGCCGAAACGTCGTGAGAATTTTATTTATTTTATTTGATTTTATTATTTTATTCTCATTCTACGTGACTTTACCGAAAGAACCAAAGAAAATGGGGCTCTTGAGCGGCTGCTGACGGACCAGGGCAGAAACTTTTCCTGCAAGCTTTTGCAGGAGGTGTGTGACATGATGGGTGTCAAGAAAGTGCGGATGTCCCCTTACCACCCACAAACGGATGGGATTGTAGACCGCTTTAACCACAAGATCTTGGGGATGCTGTGCCACGTGGTGAATGACCAGCAGACGGACTGAGATTTGCACGTCCTTGGGGTTTTGACAGCCTATCGCTCGGCGCCGCATGCATTAATGAGATACTCACCATTCTGCTTGATGTATAGAGGCGAGCCGAGCCCTCCGATTGAGACATAAGTATGCCAAGTTTGCAGTCGATGCCACATTGGGAAGTGGGTAAAAATAGAGTTACAAGATTTGAGGATACAACAGACAGAGTGAGTTAATGAAAACCGTGTAAAGAAGAAGTTGTCTGCGTGAATAAACGCCACTACGTGCACCGTGGTTGAGCTGCTATGATTTGTGATGTGCAGGTCGCTTCTGAAAAAGAAGCTAAAAGCTGAGTGGACGCTACCTGGTAAGATAAACAATATAAAGTTGAGTTGTATTTGTATATTTTTCAATTGATTGGTTTACCTTTCCTCTGCTTTGCACTCCGATCATCAGTTGTTGTAACATTCTGACCCAGTACCGTGACTGGACATCTGTGCACAAAAGAGCTTCATAGCTCATCGGATTCTTCTGGTCTCAGAAAAATATTCTGAGGCTGTCTCGCGATGAGTTAAATTTTTTACTAAACTACTCAAACTATATTTAAGTCACGTAGAAGGGAAACAATAAAATAATAAAAATATAAAACAATAAAATTCAGTGGGCTCACATGACACTGACTTCTCCAAGACAGAGGTTCTTTGCAAGCCATCTGGCTACCATGAGAGATTCGTTCATGAGGCTATCCACATATACAAACACAGACACAATTTCAACCGAGAAGATGGATTCTGGTTTAGCAATCATTGGAAGGATTTGATAAACCATTTCGGGTCTTAATTGGTTGTTCACACTTACGGTGGCTTTCAGACCGCATCCATGATTTTCGTCTCCCCCCTCCTATTTTCCGAACATAGATGGACTCGTCCATCTGAATAACTGCCAAATCGCTCTCCGTGGTGCTAACGTTAAGAAAAAAACGCCACTATTTTCAAATTTTCTTGCTGTGGTTTTCACACCTGATGATGATTGCCTGTGTTGCAGTCGAAACGTCGTGAGAATTTAATTGTTTTATATTTCATCATTTTATTATTTTATTGTTTCCTTTCTACGTGACTTTACCGAAAGAACCAAGAATATGAATCCCTGCAGTCACGAAAGCTTTAAATCAAAATTCTCAAACTATGTTTAGATTATATTCTTGGTTCTTTCGGTAAAGTAACGTAGAAGAGAAACAATAAAATAATACAAATATAAAACAATAAAATGATCACGACGTTTCGACTGCAACACAAGCAATCATCATCAGGTGTGAAAACCACAGCAAGAAAATTTGAAAAAGTTTAGATTACCAGATAAGACCCCACTGACCAGCTGTGTAGCTCATTTTCATAAGCGACCTGGGCCATCACTAATTATAGCAGCTCAGCCAAGTGGCCGATATCGTCATCATCACCACGTGACTGATATCGTCATCATCACCACGTGGACATTTATAGCAGCAGACAAAGACTCTAAACACATAGAGACCCATAGAAACCCATAGACACACAGAGACCCATAGACCCACAGAGACCTACACAAAAGTAAATATGGTCATTGTTTTGATTTAAAGCTTTCGTTACTGCAGGGATTCATATTCTTGGTTCTTTCGGTAAAGTCACCAGGTAGAAGGGAAACAATAAAATAATAAAAATAATTCTTGGTTCTTATTGTTTTATATTGTTTTATATTTTTATTATTTTATTGTTTCCCTTCTACGTGACTTTACCGAAAGAACCAAGAATGTTCATTGTTACCAGGTGTAAGACCCCACTGAGCTACTGTGTAGTTACTAATAATAGGGGTTTTCCCCTTTTTTCTGGCAACAAAACTAAAACCTTCTTACAAGGATTCATGTCACTGCATTAACCACAATACCTGCAGTCAAAATGCAAACAAAAAACATACTTTGATAATATATGCATTGTCCTTGAAACTGATTGGTCCACACCAAGGGACGGCTTTCTTTTGAGCCTCGACCCAATTGGTGCTCGACCAGATGACGCCAAAAGGAATAAAGCTGCATTTTGACTGCAGGTATTGTGGTTAATGCAAACATGAATCCTTGTAAAAAGGTTTCAAAAGGTTTCAGTTTTGTTGCCAGAAAAAAGGGGAAAAACCCTATTATTATATTTTGGTACTGGCAAAGGAGGTCTACTGTGTAGCTGTTTTATCAGAAGCGAGCTGGGCCATCACTAATTATAGAAGCTCAGCCAGGTGGCTGATATCGTCATCATCACCACGTGGACATTGATAGCAGCAGACAAAGACTCTAAACACATAGAGACCCATAGAAACCCATAGACCCACAGACACCTATAGACACAGAGATCCATATAGACCCACACAGACCCATAGAAACCCATAGACACCCAGAGACCCATAGACCCACAGAGACCCATTCTAAAACTAAATATGTTCATTGTTCTTCTTTGGTTCTTTCGGTAAAGTCACGTAGAATGAGAATAAAATAATAAATTGATAAAATAAAATAACACAATAATATTCTCACGACGTTTCGGCCACAACACAAGCGGCCTTCATCAGGTGAAGGGGGCGAGACTGTCTGGTAGGACAGCGCTGGAGTGAGAGAGCCACGTTCAGATCACGGCTTTTAAGCTGTGTGAGAGGAACAAAGAGCCTTGACGAAGGAATTAGCATAAAATTTAGCATTGAAATGGCTGAATGATTAGCTTGTGACTGGTCACAGAAATAGCTATGTTAAAAGTTAAAGCATACACATCCGCAGAGGCACCCATTGTTAAAAGGAATTAGCATAGAATTTAGCATTGAAATAGCTAAGTTAAGGCATACACATCCGCAGAGGCACCCCTTGACAATGGGATTAGCATAGAATTTAGCATTGAAATGGCTGAGTGATTCGCTTGTAACTGCTACAGAAATAGTTACGTTGAAGTCAGAGCATACACATTCACCGAGGCACTTAGTACAAATCAAACAGGAGAATTTAGCATTGAAATAACTAGGCGAATTTAGCATTGAAATAACTGGGTGATTTGCTAGTGACTGGTCACAGAAATGACTACACATCTGAGCTATTCACAGTACTATATAGTGAACCAATAAAAACTAAAATATAAATTACCTTCATGTTATCAATAAACTCTATATTCTCCAATCAGCTAAGCTACCAACCATAAGTCGTTATATATCACAATGCTATATGGCGAAAAAATGGGTGGATTCTTACCCTCAAATTTCCGTACCACGGATAGCTACGGGCCCCGTTCAGACGGACGAGTTCGTCCATGGTCGGAACAGAGGAGGGGGAGAGAGACAGCTGCGAAGCCCTAGTATACTCCATGTTGTAAACCATACCATTAACCGTGGTGTGAGAGGTATTAAGAGGCAATGCTGGTGAAAGAGCTGCGGTCTGAAGGTCATCGTAAAATTACAATTAATTAAGAACAGAAATGATTTAACACATCTTTCCAGTGGTTACTAAGCCTGAATCCATCTTCTCGGTTGAAATTGTCTCTGTGCTTGTATATGTGAATGGCCTCATGAACGAATCTCTCATGGTAGCCAGTTGGTTTGCAAAGAACCTCCGTCTTGGAGAAGTCAATGTCATGTGAGCCCACTGAATTGTAACAGTGATCTGCCACGGCAGAGGAGTTCGTCTTACCGTGTTTCAAGTCTGCTTTATGTTCGCGGATGCGGTCCGAGATATGTCTTTTGGTTTCTCCAATGTAGCTACTACCACAGAGGCACTTTAGTTTGTAAACGCCCGGGTACTGTATGTCTGGAAGAGCATCTTTTACAGATGGAACTAAATCACGGATTTTGTGTACTGTGTTGAATCGGACCTGGATCTTGTGTTTATTCAGGATTTTGGAGATCTTTTTAGTGACCCCTGCAATGTAGGGTAAGGTGATGGTTTTGAGTGGCTCCACAAGAGGATCCTTCTTCATGACTGGAGTGATGGCTTTGCGGATTGTGTAGTCGGAGTAGCCATTAGCCCTGAGAGCCTGGTGTACGTGCTTGAGTTCACTGGTAATGTGTTCCTGGTCGGAAATGCATTGGGCTCTATGGTATAGAGTCTTGATGAGGCAGTTCTTCTGGGATGGATGGTGGTGGGAATCCGGTTTCAAGTAAGCATCTGTATGGGTAGCTTTCCTGTAGACAGAGTGGCTCATTGAACTATCATGTCTCCTTTTAATTAAGACATCCAGAAAGGGTAGTTTGCCATCTTTTTCGACCTCCATGGTAAATCTGATGGCTGGGTGTATGGAATTGATGTGGTCGCGGAATTGGTCTAGAGCAGGCTGGCCATGTGGCCAGATGACAAAGGAGTCATCAACGTACCTCTTCCATAAGGTCGGGCGTAGAGTGGCAGTCTGGATGGCGTCAGTTTCAAATTTTTCCATGAATACGTTGGCTACAACCGGAGATAGGGGGGAGCCCATTGGGGTGCCCTCAGTTTGTTTGTAGAAAGTTCCATTCCAGGTGAAGTATGTGTTGGTTAAGCAATGTCTCACCAGGGGGGGTACATCAGTATGCAGTCCTTGATGAACCAGGTCTTCAATGATAGCGATGGTGTCAGGTACCGGGACTTTGGTGAACAAGGACACCATGCTCTTCCAGACATACAGTACCCGGGCGTTTACAAACTAAAGTGCCTCTGTGGTAGTAGCTACATTGGAGAAACCAAAAGACATATCTCGGACCGCATCCGCGAACATAAAGCAGACTTGAAACACGGTAAGACGAACTCCTCTGCCGTGGCAGATCACTGTTACAATTCAGTGGGCTCACATGACATTGACTTCTCCAAGACGGAGGTTCTTTGCAAACCAACTGGCTACCATGAGAGATTCGTTCATGAGGCCATTCACATATACAAGCACAGAGACAATTTCAACCGAGAAGATGGATTCAGGCTTAGTAACCACTGGAAAGATGTGTTAAATCATTTCTGTTCTTAATTAATTGTAATTTTACGATGACCTTCAGACCGCAGCTCTTTCGCCAGCATTGCCTCTTAATACCTCTCACACCACGGTTAATGGTATGGTTTACAACATGGTGTATACTAGTGCTTCGCAGCTGTCTCTCTCCCCCTCCTCTGTTCCGATCATGGACGAACTCGTCCGTCTGAACGGGGCCCGTAGCTATCCGTGGTACGGAAATTTGAGGGTAAGAATCCACCCATTTTTTCGCCATATAGCATTGTGATATATAACGACTTATGGTTGGTAGCTTAGCTGATTGGAGAATATAGAGTTCATTGATAACATGAAGGTAATTTATATTTTAGTTTTTATTGGTTCACTATATAGTACTGTGAATAGCTCAGATGTGTAGTCATTTCTGTGACCAGTCACTAGCAAATCACCCAGTTATTTCAATGCTAAATTCGCCTAGTTATTTCAATGCTAAATTCTCCTGTTTGATTTGTACTAAGTGCCTCGGTGAATGTGTATGCTCTCACTTCAACGTAACTATTTCTGTAGCAGTTACAAGCGAATTACTCAGCCATTTCAATGCTAAATTCTATGCTAATCCCATTGTCAAGGGGTGCCTCTGCGGATGTGTATGCTTTAACTTAGCTATTTCAATGCTAAATTCTATGCTAATTCCTTTTAACAATGGGTGCCTCTGCGGATGTGTATGCTTTAACTTTTAACATAGCTATTTCTGTGACCAGTCACAAGCTAATCATTCAGCCATTTCAATGCTAAATTTTATGCTAATTCCTTCGTCAAGGCTCTTTGTTCCTCTCACACAGCTTAAAAGCCGTGATCTGAACGTGGCTCTCTCACTCCAGCGCTGTCCTACCAGACAGTCTCGCCCCCTTCACCTGATGAAGGCCGCTTGTGTTGTGGCCGAAACGTCGTGAGAATATTATTGTGTTATTTTATTTTATCAATTTATTATTTTATTCTCATTCTACGTGACTTTACCGAAAGAACCAAAGAAGATGAATCATTGCAGTCACGAAAGCTTTAAATCGAAAATATTCATTGTTACCAGGTGTAAGACCCCACTGAGCTACTGTGTAGCTGTTTTATGAGAAGCGAGCTGGGCCATCACTAATTATAGCAGCTCAGCCAGGTGGCCGATATCGTCATCATCATAACGTGACTGATATCGTCATCATCACCACGTGGACATTGATAGCAGCAGACAAAGACTCTAAACTCGTGGCGACGTCGATTCTGAATGTGGAGGGGAAAACCCAGAGGACCTGGAGACAATCCACGCGACTACGGGGAGAGTAAACTCGCAAACTCAAATACACAGCAGCAGCAGCAGGCGTCAGGGTCAGGATTGAAGCCACGACCTCCTGGACACCAGGCGAGGTGGTTGACATCTCTTGACTTAAAGCTTTTGTGTCTGCAGGAATTTATATTGTTCGGATATTTAGGTAAAGTCACGTAGATAGGTCCAAAGATCGCACGCAACGCAAGCGATGGAAACTTCCTATTTTTAGTTTTTTTGTTATTATCTTTGAAGCTATCTACGTAACTTTACCGAAACATCAAAACAACATAGTTAACATCTGTGAAGTAGTGTGTGCAGCACCCCACCCACCCCTTGGACTAGAAAACCCCAGAGTAATCTCACTTCCTTCTGACTCACAGCCACCGCTCTCTGGACAACCTCAGCTGGCTTCGTCGTCTCACACGGAGAGGGGTGGGGGGTGAAGCATCCATTGGGCTGTCAGAGTGATGGGGCAGGGAGCACCACCCACTGTGCATTGATACTCACGCACAGAGGTGACAGCCACTCACTCACTCACACAGGTGACAGCCACACACACTCAGGTGACAGCCACACACACACTCACTCACACAGGTGACAACCACACACTCACACACACTCACGCAGTGGTGGCAGCAACACACTCACACACACACAGAGGTGACAGCCACTCACACACACTCACACACTTACACACACTCACACGCGGTGCCACTGAACGCGTGCATCAAGTCATCATCATTCATCCCAGGGAGCTGTGACTTGGGCCAACATCGGTGAGGATTTAACTCTGTGTGTGTGAGTGAGTGTGTAAGTGTGTGTGAGTGTGTGTGTGAGTGAGTGTGTAAGTGTGTGAGTGTGTAAGTGTGTGAGCATGTGTGTAAGTGTGTGTGTAAGTGTGAGTGTGTAAGTATGTGTGTAAGTGTGTAAGTGTGTGTGAGTGTGTGTGTAAGTGTGTGTGTGTAAGTGTGTGAGTGTGTGAATGTGTAAGTGTGCGAGTGTGTGAGTGTGTAAGTGTGCGAGTGAGTGTGTGAGTATACGAGTGTGTGTGAGTGTGTAAGTGTGCGAGTGTGTGTGTAAGTGTGTGTGTGTGTAAGTGTGTGTGTGAGTGTGTGTGTAAGTGTGTGAGTGTAAGTGTGTGAGTGTGCAATTGTGTGAGTGTGTAAGTGTGTGTGTAACTGCACCCAGCCTGGCACAGGCGACGTGGTGACGTCACACTCACTTAATGGCGAGTGGCCGGTGTCGGTATGGATGTTGGACTTCTTTCGCACCGTACGTAGCCAACCGTGGCTAATCGCAGTTGCGTGTGAAGGACAACAATCTCAGCACAACAACAACAACAGCACTCCGTTCTAAACAAATTAGTGCTCAATCTAGATGATTTAAAAGTGGCTTCCCAATGTCGCAAGCAAGAGCGTTCCAGACGGCCGCAGAAGCGCATCTCAAAGCGTGCGAGGCGGTGTGTGTTTGTGTGTAGGTCGACTCAGCCTCAAATGTCGTAAACATCGCTAACTAGCGAGACAAAGGCGGCCGGGCGTGGTGGTGCTGGCCACCCACCCCCTCTGTGTGTGCCACAGTGCCGGGAGCCTTCACAGGCGCTGCTACTCGCTAACAGCACTTGCCCCTGCAGTCTGTTAGAGGCTACGCGGGGGTTTTTTGTCTTTGTGTAGGTGAGCGAGTTGAGAACTTAGATCTTTGCACTTTTTGTGTGCGGAGCTGATGTGGCAGCGAGTAGCGCTCCGAACCCGGCGACACGAGTTCGATTCCCGCTCACGGCGCAACACCACCGGGTGACGATGGTCTGAGCCGGTCCCGGGACTGCCCTAAGGTCGACTCAGCCTCAAATGAGTACCGACAGTCTGTTAGTAGAAGTTAGACTGGGATCGTGAGTTTGGTATTTCACGCGGCGCGTATCTGTAAGGTGAGTGAACAACACGGACAGGTGGTGAGAGGCGTGCAGTGGTGCCGTGGGCTTTCACCAGTCGAGGAAACGATTGGACTGCGCTCTGTGATTCAGTCCCCATTCAGATTCATTGTCCCTTGTGATTGAGGTCCTTTATTTAACCACTAGCTGAGAGAGAGCTCCCGTTGAGATTCACTGTCTCGTGTTGATGAGTCTTGCCGCATGGTGAAGTGGGGAGATGTGACCCTGCCAAACGATGAATTAATTTGTAAATCGTTTGTAACTTGTTCATTTTACAGAATTCCTGTCCTCCGTAAAGGAATGGCCCTGAAGTCTCCACATGGAAGAATAACAACAACAATGTTACTAATATTACTAATATTATCATTAATTGGTAAGTAGCATCATCATCATCATCACCACCACGTGTTTGCCTATGACGGATTGTTGGGGCAAGCGCTGAGCGAGGGCTGAGGGTTAAGTGACTGGAGCAGTGGCCACGTGGGGGTCACGTGGGGGTCACGAGAGGGATGGAGTGGAGTGTTGAGACGGGAGAAGGCGATGGGAATGCGCAGTGGAGAAGAGGGGAGGGAGCCTCTCAGAGAGTAATGAAAGGAGGCTAAGGAGGGGGACTGCTTCATGTACAGAGGCACTGCTGAGTCTGTGGGTAGCAGTGTTGAGTCTATGGGTAGCAGTGCTGAGTCTGTGGGTAGCAGTGTTGAGTCTATGGGTAGCAGTGTTGAATCTGTGGGTAGCAGTGTTGAGTCTGTGGGTAGCAGTGTTGAGTCTGTGGGTAGTAGTGCTGAGTCTGTGGGTAGCAGTGGTCAGTCTGTGGGTAGCAGTGTTGAGTCTATGGGTAGCAGTGTTGAGTCTGTGGGTAGCAGTGTTGAGTCTATGGGTAGCAGTGTTGAGTCTATGGGCAGCAGTGTTGAGTCTATGGGTAGCGGTGTTGAGTCTATGGGTAGCGGTGTTGAGTCTGTGGGTAGCAGTGTTGAGTCTGTGGGTAGCAGTGCTGAGTCTATAGGTAGCAGTGTTGAGTCTATGGGTAGCAGTGTTGAGTCTATAGGTAGCAGTGTTGAGTCTGTGGGTAGCAGTGTTGAGTCTATGGGTAGCAGTGATGAGTCTGTGGGTAGCAGTGTTGAGTCTGTGGGTAGCAGTGCTGAGTCTGGGTAGCAGTGTTGAGTCTATGGGTAGCAGTGTTGAGTCTATAGGTAGCAGTGTTGAGTCTGTGGGTAGCAGTGTTGAGTCTATGGGTAGCAGTGTTGAGTCTATAGGTAGCAGTGTTGAGTCTATAGGTAGCAGTGTTGAGTCTGGGTAGCAGTGTTGAGTCTATGGGTAGCAGTGTTGAGTCTATAGGTAGCAGTGTTGAGTCTATGGGCAGCAGTGCTGAGTCTGTGGTAGCAGTGTTGAGTCTATGGGTAGCAGTGTTGAGTCTATAGGTAGCAGTGTTGAGTCTATAGGTAGCAGTGTTGAGTCTGGGTAGCAGTGTTGAGTCTATGGGTAGCAGTGTTGAGTCTATAGGTAGCAGTGTTGAGTCCATGGGCAGCAGTGCTGAGTCTGTGGTAGCAGTGTTGAGTCTATGGGTAGCAGTGTTGAGTCTATGGGTAGCAGTGTTGAGTCTGTGGGTAGCAGTGTTGAGTCTGTGGGTAGCAGTGTTGAGTCTATGGGCAGCAGTGTTAATTCTCAGGGTAGCAGTGTTGAGTCTATGGGTAGCAGTGCTGAGTCTGTGACTAGCAGTGTTGAGTCTGTGGGCAGTGTTGAGTCTATGGTTAGCAGTGTTGAGTCTATGGGTAGCAGTGTTGAGTCTATGGGTCGCGGTGTTGAGTCTGTGGGCAGTGTTGAGTCTGTGGGTAGCAGTGTTGAGTCTATGGGGAGCAGTGTTGAATCTATGGGTAGCAGTGTTGAGTCTATGGGTAGCAGTGTTGAGTCTATGGGTAGCAATGTTGAGTCTGTGGGTAGCAGTGTTCAGTCTATAGGTAGCAATGTTGAGTCTATGGGTAGCAGTGCTGAGTCTATGGGTAGCAGTGTTGAGTCTATAGGTAGCAGTGCTGAGTCTATAGGTAGCAGTGTTGAGTCTGTGGATAGCAGTGTTGAGTCTGTGGGTAGCAATGTTGAGTCTGTGGGTAGCAGTGTTGAGTCTATGGGTAGCAGTGTTGAGTCTATGGGTAGCAGTGTTGATTCTGTGGGTAGCAGTGATGAGTCTATCGGTAGCAGTGTTGAGTCTGTGGGCAGTGTTGAGTCTATGGGTAGCAGTGTTGAGTCTGTGGGTAGCAGTGTTGATTCTGTGGGTAGCAGTGTTGAGTCTATGGGTAGCAGTGTTGATTCTGTAGGTAGCAGTGATGAGTCTATCGGTAGCAGTGTTGAGTCTATAGGTAGCAGTGTTGAGTCTATGGGTAGCAGTGTTGAGTCTATGGGTAGCAGTGTTGAGTCTATAGGTAGCAGTGTTGAGTCTATAGGTAGCAGTGTTGAGTCTATACGTAGCAGTATTGAGTCTGTGGTTAGCAGTGTTGAGTCTATGGGTAGCAGTGTTGAGTCTATGGGTAGCAGTGTTGAGTCTAGGTGTAGCAGTGTTGAGTCTATGGTTAGCAGTGTTGGAGTCTATCGGTAGCAGTGTTGAGTCTATGGGTAGCAGTGTTGAGACTATGGGTAGCAGTGTTGAGTCTATGGGTAGCAGTGTTGAGTCTATAGGTAGCAGTGTTGAGTCTGTGGGCAGTGTTGAGTCTATGGGTAGCAGTGTTGAGTCTGTGGGCAGTGTTGAGTCTATGGGTAGCAGTGTTGAGTCTATCGGTAGCAGTGTTGAGTCTATGGGTAGCAGTGTTGGGTCTATGGGTATCAGTGTTGAGTCTATGGGTAGCAGTGTTGAGTCTATAGGTAGCAGTGCTGAGTCTATGGGTAGCAGTGCTGCGTCTATAGGTAGCAATGTTGAGTCTATGGGTAGCAGTGTTGAGTCTATAGGTAGCAGTGTTGAGTCTGTGGGTAGCAGTGTTGAGTCTATGGGTAGCAGTGATGAGTCTGTGGGTAGCAGTGTTGAGTCTGTGGGTAGCAGTGCTGAGTCTATAGGTAGCAGTGTTGAGTCTATGGGTAGCAGTGTTGAGTCTATAGGTAGCAGTGTTGAGTCTGTGGGTAGCAGTGTTGAGTCTATGGGTAGCAGTGATGAG
Source organism: Petromyzon marinus (assembly GCF_010993605.1). NCBI lineage: Eukaryota > Metazoa > Chordata > Hyperoartia > Petromyzontiformes > Petromyzontidae > Petromyzon > Petromyzon marinus. Next base: position 701,625 of record NW_022638155.1, on the reverse strand, counting down.
TCTGTGGGTAGCAGTGTTGAGTCTGTGGGTAGCAGTGCTGAGTCTGGGTAGCAGTGTTGAGTCTATGGGTAGCAGTGTTGAGTCTATAGGTAGCAGTGTTGAGTCTGTGGGTAGCAGTGTTGAGTCTATGGGTAGCAGTGTTGAGTCTATAGGTAGCAGTGTTGAGTCTATAGGTAGCAGTGTTGAGTCTGGGTAGCAGTGTTGAGTCTATGGGTAGCAGTGTTGAGTCTATAGGTAGCAGTGTTGAGTCTATGGGCAGCAGTGCTGAGTCTGTGGTAGCAGTGTTGAGTCTATGGGTAGCAGTGTTGAGTCTATAGGTAGCAGTGTTGAGTCTATAGGTAGCAGTGTTGAGTCTGGGTAGCAGTGTTAAGTCTATGGGTAGCAGTGTTGAGTCTATAGGTAGCAGTGTTGAGTCCATGGGCAGCAGTGCTGAGTCTGTGGTAGCAGTGTTGAGTCTATGGGTAGCAGTGTTGAGTCTATGGGTAGCAGTGTTGAGTCTGTGGGTAGCAGTGTTGAGTCTGTGGGTAGCAGTGTTGAGTCTATGGGCAGCAGTGTTAATTCTCAGGGTAGCAGTGTTGAGTCTATGGGTAGCAGTGCTGAGTCTGTGACTAGCAGTGTTGAGTCTGTGGGCAGTGTTGAGTCTATGGTTAGCAGTGTTGAGTCTATGGGTAGCAGTGTTGAGTCTATGGGTAGCAGTGTTGAGTCTATAGGTAGCAGTGTTGAGTCTGTGGGTAGCAGTGTTGAGTCTATAGGTAGCAGTGTTGAGTATATAGGTAGCAGTGTTGAGTCTATAGGTAGCAGTGTTGAGTCTGGGTAGCAGTGTTGAGTCTATGGGTAGCAGTGTTGAGTCTATAGGTAGCAGTGTTGAGTCTATGGGCAGCAGTGCTGAGTCTGTGGTAGCAGTGTTGAGTCTATGGGTAGCAGTGTTGAGTCTATAGGTAGCAGTGTTGAGTCTATAGGTAGCAGTGTTGAGTCTGGGTAGCAGTGTTGAGTCTATGGGTAGCAGTGTTGAGTCTATAGGTAGCAGTGTTGAGTCCATGGGCAGCAGTGCTGAGTCTGTGGTAGCAGTGTTGAGTCTATGGGTAGCAGTGTTGAGTCTATGGGTAGCAGTGTTGAGTCTGTGGGTAGCAGTGTTGAGTCTGTGGGTAGCAGTGTTGAGTCTATGGGCAGCAGTGTTAATTCTCAGGGTAGCAGTGTTGAGTCTATGGGTAGCAGTGCTGAGTCTGTGACTAGCAGTGTTGAGTCTGTGGGCAGTGTTGAGTCTATGGTTAGCAGTGTTGAGTCTATGGGTAGCAGTGTTGAGTCTATGGGTCGCGGTGTTGAGTCTGTGGGCAGTGTTGAGTCTGTGGGTAGCAGTGTTGAGTCTATGGGGAGCAGTGTTGAATCTATGGGTAGCAGTGTTGAGTCTATGGGTAGCAGTGTTGAGTCTATGGGTAGCAATGTTGAGTCTGTGGGTAGCAGTGTTCAGTCTATAGGTAGCAATGTTGAGTCTATGGGTAGCAGTGCTGAGTCTATGGGTAGCAGTGTTGAGTCTATAGGTAGCAGTGCTGAGTCTATAGGTAGCAGTGTTGAGTCTGTGGATAGCAGTGTTGAGTCTGTGGGTAGCAATGTTGAGTCTGTGGGTAGCAGTGTTGAGTCTATGGGTAGCAGTGTTGAGTCTATGGGTAGCAGTGTTGATTCTGTGGGTAGCAGTGATGAGTCTATCGGTAGCAGTGTTGAGTCTGTGGGCAGTGTTGAGTCTATGGGTAGCAGTGTTGAGTCTGTGGGTAGCAGTGTTGATTCTGTGGGTAGCAGTGTTGAGTCTATGGGTAGCAGTGTTGATTCTGTAGGTAGCAGTGATGAGTCTATCGGTAGCAGTGTTGAGTCTATAGGTAGCAGTGTTGAGTCTATGGGTAGCAGTGTTGAGTCTATGGGTAGCAGTGTTGAGTCTATAGGTAGCAGTGTTGAGTCTATAGGTAGCAGTGTTGAGTCTATACGTAGCAGTATTGAGTCTGTGGTTAGCAGTGTTGAGTCTATGGGTAGCAGTGTTGAGTCTATGGGTAGCAGTGTTGAGTCTAGGTGTAGCAGTGTTGAGTCTATGGTTAGCAGTGTTGGAGTCTATCGGTAGCAGTGTTGAGTCTATGGGTAGCAGTGTTGAGACTATGGGTAGCAGTGTTGAGTCTATGGGTAGCAGTGTTGAGTCTATAGGTAGCAGTGTTGAGTCTGTGGGCAGTGTTGAGTCTATGGGTAGCAGTGTTGAGTCTGTGGGCAGTGTTGAGTCTATGGGTAGCAGTGTTGAGTCTATCGGTAGCAGTGTTGAGTCTATGGGTAGCAGTGTTGGGTCTATGGGTATCAGTGTTGAGTCTATGGGTAGCAGTGTTGAGTCTATAGGTAGCAGTGCTGAGTCTATGGGTAGCAGTGCTGCGTCTATAGGTAGCAATGTTGAGTCTATGGGTAGCAGTGTTGAGTCTATAGGTAGCAGTGTTGAGTCTGTGGGTAGCAGTGTTGAGTCTATGGGTAGCAGTGATGAGTCTGTGGGTAGCAGTGTTGAGTCTGTGGGTAGCAGTGCTGAGTCTATAGGTAGCAGTGTTGAGTCTATGGGTAGCAGTGTTGAGTCTATAGGTAGCAGTGTTGAGTCTGTGGGTAGCAGTGTTGAGTCTATGGGTAGCAGTGATGAGTCTGTGGGTAGCAGTGTTGAGTCTGTGGGTAGCAGTGCTGAGTCTGGGTAGCAGTGTTGAGTCTATGGGTAGCAGTGTTGAGTCTATAGGTAGCAGTGTTGAGTCTGTGGGTAGCAGTGTTGAGTCTATGGGTAGCAGTGTTGAGTCTATAGGTAGCAGTGTTGAGTCTATAGGTAGCAGTGTTGAGTCTGGGTAGCAGTGTTGAGTCTATGGGTAGCAGTGTTGAGTCTATAGGTAGCAGTGTTGAGTCTATAGGTAGCAGTGTTGAGTCTGGGTAGCAGTGTTAAGTCTATGGGTAGCAGTGTTGAGTCTATAGGTAGCAGTGTTGAGTCCATGGGCAGCAGTGCTGAGTCTGTGGTAGCAGTGTTGAGTCTATGGGTAGCAGTGTTGAGTCTATGGGTAGCAGTGTTGAGTCTGTGGGTAGCAGTGTTGAGTCTGTGGGTAGCAGTGTTGAGTCTGTGGGTAGCAGTGCTGAGTCTATAGGTAGCAGTGTTGAGTCTATGGGTAGCAGTGTTGAGTCTATAGGTAGCAGTGTTGAGTCTGTGGGTAGCAGTGTTGAGTCTATGGGTAGCAGTGATGAGTCTGTGGGTAGCAGTGTTGAGTCTGTGGGTAGCAGTGCTGAGTCTGGGTAGCAGTGTTGAGTCTATGGGTAGCAGTGTTGAGTCTATAGGTAGCAGTGTTGAGTCTGTGGGTAGCAGTGTTGAGTCTATGGGTAGCAGTGTTGAGTCTATAGGTAGCAGTGTTGAGTCTATAGGTAGCAGTGTTGAGTCTGGGTAGCAGTGTTGAGTCTATGGGTAGCAGTGTTGAGTCTATAGGTAGCAGTGTTGAGTCTATAGGTAGCAGTGTTGAGTCTGGGTAGCAGTGTTAAGTCTATGGGTAGCAGTGTTGAGTCTATAGGTAGCAGTGTTGAGTCCATGGGCAGCAGTGCTGAGTCTGTGGTAGCAGTGTTGAGTCTATGGGTAGCAGTGTTGAGTCTGTGGGTAGCAGTGTTGAGTCTGTGGGTAGCAGTGTTGAGTCTATGGGCAGCAGTGTTAATTCTCAGGGTAGCAGTGTTGAGTCTATGGGTAGCAGTGCTGAGTCTGTGACTAGCAGTGTTGAGTCTGTGGGCAGTGTTGAGTCTATGGTTAGCAGTGTTGAGTCTATGGGTAGCAGTGTTGAGTCTATGGGTCGCGGTGTTGAGTCTGTGGGCAGTGTTGAGTCTGTGGGTAGCAGTGTTGAGTCTATGGGGAGCAGTGTTGAATCTATGGGTAGCAGTGTTGAGTCTATGGGTAGCAGTGTTGAGTCTATGGGTAGCAATGTTGAGTCTGTGGGTAGCAGTGTTGAGTCTATAGGTAGCAATGTTGAGTCTATGGGTAGCAGTGCTGAGTCTATGGGTAGCAGTGTTGAGTCTATAGGTAGCAGTGCTGAGTCTATAGGTAGCAGTGTTGAGTCTGTGGATAGCAGTGTTGAGTCTGTGGGTAGCAATGTTGAGTCTGTGGGTAGCAGTGTTGAGTCTATGGGTAGCAGTGTTGAGTCTATGGGTAGCAGTGTTGATTCTGTGGGTAGCAGTGATGAGTCTATCGGTAGCAGTGTTGAGTCTATAGGTAGCAGTGTTGAGTCTATGGGTAGCAGTGTTGAGTCTATGGGTAGCAGTGTTGAGTCTATAGGTAGCAGTGTTGAGTCTATAGGTAGCAGTGTTGAGTCTATACGTAGCAGTATTGAGTCTATGGGTAGCAGTGTTGAGACTATGGGTAGCAGTGTTGAGTCTATGGGTAGCAGTGTTGAGTCTATAGGTAGCAGTGTTGAGTCTGTGGGCAGTGTTGAGTCTATGGGTAGCAGTGTTGAGTCTGTGGGCAGTGTTGAGTCTATGGGTAGCAGTGTTGAGTCTATCGGTAGCAGTGTTGAGTCTATGGGTAGCAGTGTTGGGTCTATGGGTATCAGTGTTGAGTCTATGGGTAGCAGTGTTGAGTCTATAGGTAGCAGTGCTGAGTCTATGGGTAGCAGTGCTGCGTCTATAGGTAGCAATGTTGAGTCTATAGGTAGCAGTGATGAGTCTATAGGTAGCAGTGTTGAGTGTATGGGTAGCAATGTTGAGTCTGGGCAGTGTTGAGTCTATGGGTAGCAGTGTTGAGTCTATGGGTAGCAGTGTTGAGTCTATGGGTAGCAGTGTTGAGTCTATGGGTAGCAGTGTTGAGTCTGTGGGTAGCAGTGTTGAGTCTATGGGTAGCAGTGTTGAGTCTATGGGTAGCAGTGTTGAGTCTGTGGGCAGTGTTGAGTCTATGGGTAGCAGTGTTGAGTCTATCGGTAGCAGTGTTGAGTCTATGGGTAGCAGTGTTGGGTCTATGGGTATCAGTGTTGAGTCTATGGGTAGCAGTGTTGAGTCTATAGGTAGCAGTGCTGAGTCTATGGGTAGCAGTGCTGCGTCTATAGGTAGCAGTGTTGAGTCTATAGGTAGCAGTGATGAGTCCATAGGTAGCAGTGTTGAGTGTATGGGTAGCAATGTTGAGTCTGGGCAGTGTTGAGTCTATGGATAGCAGTGTTGAGTCTATGGGTAGCAGTGTTGAGTCTATGGGTAGCAGTGTTGAGTCTATGGGTAGCAGTGTTGAGTCTGTGGGTAGCAGTGTTGATTCTCAGGGTAGCAGTGTTGAGTCTATGGGTAGCAGTGTTGAGTCTATGGGTAGCAGTGCTGAGTCTATGGGCAGCAGTGTTGAGTCTGTGGGTAGCAGTGTTGAGTCTATGGGTAGCAGTGTTGATTCTCAGGGTAGCAGTGTTGAGTCTATGGGTAGCAGTGTTGAGTCTGTGGGTAGCAGTGTTGAGTCTATAGGTAGCAGTGTTGAGTCTATGGGTAGTAGTGTTGAGTCTGTGGGCAGTGTTGAGTCTATGGGTAGCTGTGTTGAGTCTATAGGTAGCAGTGTTGAGTCTATGGGTAGCAGTGTTGAGTCTATGGGTCGCGGTGTTGAGTCTGTGGGCAGTGTTGAGTCTATAGGTAGCAGTGTTGAGTCTATAGGTAGCAGTGTTGAGTCTGTGGGTAGCAATGTTGAGTCTATGGGTAGCAGTGTTGAGTCTGTGGGCAGCAGTGTTGAGTCTGTGGGTAGCGGTGTTGAGTCTGTGGGCAGTGTTGAGTCTCTGGGTAGCAGTGTTGAGTCTGTGGGTAGCAGTGTTGAGTCTGTGGGTAGCGGTGTTGAGTCTGTGGGCAGTGTTGAGTGTGTGGGTGTTGTTAATTACGGCAGGAGCACAGTCCACGTGCAAGGCGTTACATCGCCCGCCGCTCAACCATAAAACAATACATAAAACTACAAACTCCGTTGAACCGCCTGCATTAGTTGGAGAGGCACCACTCACACACACGCGCAAGAGATAACACGCGCAAACAAGACAAAGATCCCCCTGAAAGCCTCTACATGATGTTGGGGCAAGTGCTGTTAGCGAGTGGCAGCAGCAGTGCCTATGAATGCCTGACCTGGTGCTTGCCACGTACCGACTCACGCGGAGACCCACCGACTTACATAGAGACCCACCGACCCACACAGAGACCCACGGACTCACACAGAGACCCACCACCTCACACAGAGACCCACCAACTCACACAGAGACCCACCAACTCACACAGAGACCCACTGACTCACACAGAGACCCACCGACTCACACAGAGACCCACCAACTCACACAGAGACCCACCGACTCACACAGAGACCCACCGACTCACACAGAGACCCACCGACTCACACAGAGACCCACCGACTCACACAGAGACCCACCGACTCACACAGACCCACCGACTCACACAGAGACCCACCGACTCACACAGAGACCCACCGACTCACACAGAGACCCATGGACTCACACAGAGACCCATGGACTCACACAGAGACCCACCGACTCACACAGAGACCCACCAACTCACACAGAGACCCATGGACTCACACAGAGACCCATGGACTCACACAGAGACCCACCGACTCACACAGAGACCCATATACTCACACAGAGACCCACCGGCTCACACAGAGACCCACCGACTCACACGGAGACCCACCGACTCACACAGACACCCACCGACTCACACAGACACCCACAGACTCACACAGAGACCCACCGACTCACACAGAGACCCACCGACTCACAGAGACCCACCGACTCACAGAGACCCACCGACTCACACAGAGACCCATGGACTCCCACACAGAATGCAACCTTCACCTTGGCACCTGGCCACCAACAGCACCGTCTGGAGATGTTGTATGTTGTTGTAGATATTGTATCACTCATGAATGTAATTACGAGTTCCAAGTCCTGGGTCAGGGTCTCTCTCTCCCTTTCATAACCGCAGAGGAGTGAGGTTCACGATGGCCGTGTTTGTACAACTCTCAATGTGCGTGAGTGTTAGTGTGAGCGTGGTGTGTGTGAGTGTGTATGAGTGTGTGTGAGTGAGTGTGTGAGTGAGTGTGTGAGTGTGGTGTGTATGAGTGTGTGTGAGTGTGGTGATCGTGAGTGTGTGAGAGTGAGTGTGTGTGTGAGTATGTGAGTGAGTGTGTGAGTGTGAGTGTCGTGTGTATGAGTGAGTGTGTGTGCGTGAGTGTGTGAGTGAGTTGTGATGTGTATGAGTGAGTGTGTGTGCGTGAGTGTGTGAGAGTGTGTGTGAGTGAGCGTGAGTGTGGTGTGTGTGAGTGTGTATGAGTGTGTGTGAGTGTGTATGAGTGAGTGAGTGTGTGAGTGTGAGTGTCGTGTGTATGAGTGAGTGTGTGTGCGTGAGTGTGTGAGAGTGTGTGTGAGTGTGTGAGTGAGTGTGTGAGTGAGTGTGTGAGTGAGTGTGATGTGTATGAGTGAGTGTGAGTGTGGTGATCGTGAGTGTGGTGTGCGGAGAGCGGTGGCGCAGCGGTTAGCGCTGCGCTCCGAACCCGGGAGAAACCCGAGTTCGATTCCAGCTCATGGCCAACACCACCAACAGCAGTGACGATTGTCCGACCCCGGTCTTGGGGAATCCCCAAGGGTCAACTTAGCCTCAAATAGAGACACAGACACAGAGAGAACCATAGACTCACACAGAGACCTGTAAACGTCGCCACTGGGGAGACAAAGGCGGCCGGGCAGGCGTGATGCTGGACACCCACCCCCTCGTGTGCCGTGCCGGCCTGAGTAGGTGCTGCTATTCACTGCTAACAGCGCTTGTCCCGACAGTCTGTGAAGGCTTTGCGAGCGATGTTTGTCTTTGTGTGTGACAAAGAGGAGGTGTGATTGGGCATGTACGCCCCTGTAAGCGGAACAAACAGCAACATCGATTCCTTTGGGGTATTCAAGGAATGTGTTTGCACTTTGCTAACGAATTTATAAATCGTGACGTTTTTTATTCTCTGTGCCCGTCAAGGCGCTTGAGAACGTGCGCGTGTTTTGTCATGCCCGCTCCATAGTACGTCACACGGAGTGACTATTCACAAACTCCTTAGACTCAACACTGCACCATAGACTCAACACTGCCCATAGACTCAGCACTGCCCATAGACTCAACACTGCCCATAGACTCAACACTGCCCATAGATTCAGCACTGCCCATAGACTCAACACTGCCCATAGACTCAACACTGCCCATAGACTCAACACTGCACCATAGACTCAACACTGCCCATAGATTCAGCACTGCCCATAGACTCAACACTGCCCACAGACTCAACACTGCCCATAGATTCAGCACTGCCCATAGACTCAACACTGCCCATAGACTCAACACTGCCCATAGACTCAACACTGCACCATAGACTCAACACTGCCCATAGACTCAACACTGCCCATAGACTCAACACTGCCCATAGACTCAACACTGCCCATAGACTCAACACTGTCCATAGACTCAACACTGGCCATAGACTCAACACTGCCCGTAGACTTAACACTGCCCATAGACTCAACACTGCCCACAGACTCAACACTGCACCATAGACTCAGCACTGCCCATAGACTCAGCACTGCCCATAGACTCAACACTGCCCATAGACTCAACACTGCCCATAGACTCAACACTGCACCATAGACTCAACACTGCCCATAGACTCAACACTGCCCATAGACTCAACACTGCCCATAGACTCAACACTGCCCATAGACTCAACACTGTCCATAGACTCAACACTGGCCATAGACTCAACACTGCCCGTAGACTTAACACTGCCCATAGACTCAACACTGCCCACAGACTCAACACTGCACCATAGACTCAGCACTGCCCATAGACTCAACACTGCCCATAGACTCAACACTGCCCATAGACTCAACACTGCCCACAGACTCAACACTGCCCATAATAGAGACCCATATAGACACAAATAGTCCCACAGAGACCCATTCTAAAACTAAACTAAGTTGATGTCACCAAGTGTAAGACCCCACGCAGCTGCTGTGTAGATATTTTAACAGAAGCGAGCTGGGCCATCACTAATGATAGCAGCTCAGCCACGTGGCTGATATCATCATCACGTGACTGATATCATCATCACCACGGGGACATTGATAGAATCAGACAAAGACTCTGAGCTCGTGGTGACGTTGATTCTAAGTGTGGAGGGAAAAACCGGAGGAACCTGAGTGAAAAATCCACGCAGGGACCACCACGGGGAGAGAGACGCAGACTTCAAATACGCAGCAGCAACAGCATCGCCAGGGTCTGGGATCGAACCGACGACCTCGTGCATACAAGGCAAGGGAGACGACTTCACCTCGCCACCTGCGTGTGGCCGCTGTCTATTTGTGTCTCGTGACTTGCGCAAGCGAGACTCGACATCGCGATGTTGATTTTCGGGTTTTTCCCCCCTCCACACTTCCCCATAATATTTACTGACAAATAGACGCGGCACGATAGCGTGCTGGGCTGCCTGGCTTCCTGGCTGCCTGGCTTATCTGGGCCTGTAAAATGTCTTCTCTGCATCTTAGAACAACAACAACAACAGACGTCGTTCATTGACGGGGTTCCCCAATGGGTGCGGTGTGCGAGACGTTCACAATGGCTGCGTCACGGACACGCTGAGTCAGCACGGCCCAGGTCCTGGGTACACGACCTGCGTCTGAGCGTCTCTCACCTTTGGAGATTCACAATGGCCTTGAACGAAGTTCAACAAAGACAAAGACCCCCCGCGTAGCCTCAACAGATTGTTGGGGCAAGTGCTGTTAGCGAGCAGCACGGATGAAGGCCGGAACGGCACACGAGGGGGTGCGTGGCCAGCACCACGCCCGACCGCCTTTGTCTCCCCAGTGACTTTGTTTACACACCGCTACACCAGGTGCTCATTTTGAGACGGAATCGAACTAGGGGAGGCCCAGGACCGGTTCAGATAATCGTTACCGGTGTCGGCCGTGAGTGGTAATCGAACCCAGGTCACCTGGTGCGTAACGCAGCGTAGCGCTAACCACGACACTACCGCTCCCCACATTCCCACACACACAACAACAACAACCGCCATTCGCCACTAAGTGGCGGTGACGTCACCACGACGCTTGTACCAGGCCATGTGCACCTTGAGGCCACGTGAAGTGTCGAACGCCTGCTGGCAGGAGGTCACGGGGCAGACCCAGGTGCCACGGGTCGACTGAGATGGCTGAGATGACTGGCTGATGCACCACCTGTGCCCCCTACTGTGCCAACCTGCGGTGCTTTAGACACCCGGCGCTCCGCTCGTTGTTGTGAGCGTCGCTCCTCCGCCCTCCGTTGTTGTTGGAGGGCGACTGCCTCCAACTGCCCAGTAGCGTCCTTCACGAGCCTCCTCCACAGAGGCCGATCTTGACACCGCTGGTACCAGTCATCGGCAAGTCCACTCAGCTCCACGTTCTCCTGTACCACATCACTCCAACTCTTCTCTAGCCCGTGCCGCGCCCGTTTAGCCCCTCGATCCAGCCAAACAAAAGCTGTTTCGGCATGCGGTGGCTGGGCATGCGGGCTACATGGCCCAGCCAACGCAGACTTGCCTGCCGGAGGAGCTCACCGATGGGACCGTGCCCAGATCTTTAAAGGATTTTTGAGCTCCTCACACAATCCAGCCTGGTTAAACACAGGATGTATAGTAGGCAGGCCAGCCTAAATGTTTCTAACCGGCGAAGATGTTCCATTAGGGGGGTCCACGTTTCGCAAGCGTAGAGAAGGGAGGGAATGACCGTGGCCGAGAAGACCTGAAGCTTAGTGCGGAGCGACAGACCAGGTAGTTTCCACACAGCGCTATGCAACCGATGAAAAGATATTGCGGCTCAATTGATTCAGAGTGAGACCTCTGCTGTTAAACTGGAGCCGGTCATAAGCACACTGCCCAGGTATGGGAAACTCTCCACTCTCTCCACAACTGCCCTATCACCGATTGGGAGTTGTGGGGGTGGAGTGTCCGATGGTACAAAATACCCAGGCAGGTGCTTAGCTTTGGTGGGGTTGATGGAAAGGCCCCACCTCTTAGTGGCACGCTCCAGTCTAAGCAGCAGCGTCTCCAACTCCTCCTCTGAATGAGCAGCTATTACCAAATCATCGACATACATAACGTGGTTGACCAATAGGGAGCCATCCCTTGACTGCACCCGGGCATCGATCAGCCTCCCATTATATCTGTACCATATGGAGATTCCCCCGGTACAGCTATTGAAGGCTTCACGAACTACGTGGTCAAAATAGATGTTAAATAATGTGGGAGCCAGAGGACATCCCTGTCGCACCCCAAGGTGTACAGGGAATGGCTCTGACTCCTGGCCACGTAGTTTTACCCGGGCCCGCTCACCATCATGAAGGTCCTTAATGATCGTCAGCAGAGGGTCAGGTACTCCAAAAGCACGAAGAACAACCCAGAGCCCAGGCCTACTGATGGTATCATAGGCCTTGACCAGGTCAATAAAGAAGAGATGTAGGTCTTACTGGAATTCCCTACACCTCTGCTGTAGCAGACGGACAGAAAATCTGGCATCTGTGCAGGACCGCCCTTTCCTGAAACCGCATTGGGGCTCCGCAAGCCTCTCCTCAGCGTGTCTGGCAAGGCGATGTTGAATAATCCTTGCCAGGACCTTTCCCGGCCCACTGAGGAGTGAGATGCCCCTGTAGTTGTTACAGTCTGTGCGGTCCCCCTTCTTAAAGAGACGGACCACCAGGACATCCTTCCAATCCTGCGGAACCCGTCCAGTGGTCCAGACTGTTGTTATGATGTCATATAGGGCAGTCTGTGCACAAACGCCACCCTCCCTCAGCATTTCGCTTGGGAGATCATCTCTGCCCGCTGCCTTTCCTGGACTCAGACTCCGGATCGCCTTCAGTACTTCCTCAACAGATGGCACCTCAGCCAGCCACTCACAGGGGGTGACTTCTTCCAATATTTGAGGCACAGCAGCCTCAGTAGGGTCATCCTCACTTTGTGCCACGATGTTTTCCTGGCTGAGGGATTTTCCCTCCCCCAGGACCTCACAGAAATGCTCAGCAAATCTGCAAACCTGTTCCTGGGGGTCGGAGATTGGATCACCGTTTTTCCCCTAATTATGGTAATAGTAATTACCTATTACCTATTACCACACACACGTACACACACACACCTACACACACACGTACACACACAACTACACACACACACCTACCTACACACACACGTACATACACACACGTACACACACACATACGCACACTATTCAGAGGCGTGTCATTCATAATGCTCAGGTGGTTGGATGCTTCTGGGGTCAGATCGCTGACGCAGCAACCGCGGAGTTCCTGGAATTCCATTCCAGATGTGAGCCCTGTAAGGGGTTGGGTGTGACCCATAGACACACACAGAGACCCATAGACACACAGAGACCCATAGACACACACAGAGACCCATAGACACACAGAGACCCATAGACACACACAGAGACCCATAGACACACAGAGACCCATAGACTCGCACAGAGACCCATAGACATACACAGAGACCCATAGACACACAGAGACCCATAGACATACACAGAGACCCATAGACACACAGAGACCCATAGACACACACAGAGACCCATAGACACACAGAGACCCATAGACATACACATAGACCCATAGACATACACAGAGACCCATAGACACACAGAGACCCATAGACACACAGAGACCCATAGACACACAGAGACCCATAAACACACAGAGGCCCATAGACACACAGAGACCCATACACATACACCCATAGACATACACAGAGACCCATAGACACACACACAGACCCATAGACACACAGAGACCCATAGACATACACAGAGACCCATAGGCATACAGAGACCCATAGACATACACAGAGACCCATAGACACACAGAGACCCATAGACACACACAGAGACCCATAGACACATAGAGACCCATAAACATACACAGAGACCCATAGACATACACAGAGACCCATAGACACACAGAGACCCATAGATAACACACAGACCCATAGACATACACAGAGACCCATAGACACACACAGAGACCCATAGACATACACAGAGACCCATAGACATACACGGAGACCCATAGACACACAGAGACCCATAGACACACAGATACCCATAGACACACAGAGACCCATAGACACACAGATACCCATACACACACACAGAGACCCATAGACACACAGAGACCCATAAACATACACGGAGACCCATAGACACACAGAGACCCATAGACACACACAGAGACCCATAGACACACAGAGACCCATAGACACACAGAGACCCATAGACACACACAGAGACCCATAGACACACAGAGGCCCATAGACATACACAGAGACCCATAGACATACACAGAGACCCATAGACACACACAGAGACCCATAGACACACAGAAACCCATAGACACACACAGAGACCCATAGACACACAGAGACCCATAGACATACACAAAGACCAATAGACACAAAGAGACCCATAGACACACACTAAGACCCATAGACACACAGAGACCCATAGACACACACAGAGACCCATAGACACACACAGAGACCCATAGACACACAGAGACCCATAGACTCGCACAGAGACCCATAGACATACACAGAGACCCATAGACACACAGAGACCCATGGACATACACAGAGACCCATAGACACACAGAGACCCATAGACACACACAGAGACCCATAGACACACAGAGACCCATAGACATACACATAGACCCATAGACATACACAGAGACCCATAGACACACAGAGACCCATAGACACACAGAGACCCATAGACACACAGAGACCCATAAACACACAGAGGCCCATAGACACACAGAGACCCATACACATACACCCATAGACATACACAGAGACCCATAGACACACACACAGACCCATAGACACACAGAGACCCATAGACATACACAGAGACCCATAGGCATACAGAGACCCATAGACATACACAGAGACCCATAGACACACAGAGACCCATAGACACACAGAGACCCATAGACACACACAGAGACCCATAGACACATAGAGACCCATAAACATACACAGAGACCCATAGACATACACAGAGACCCATAGACACACAGAGACCCATAGATAACACACAGACCCATAGACATACACAGAGACCCATAGACACACACAGAGACCCATAGACATACACAGAGACCCATAGACATACACGGAGACCCATAGACACACAGAGACCCATAGACACACAGATACCCATAGACACACAGAGACCCATAGACACACAGATACCCATACACACACACAGAGACCCATAGACACACAGAGACCCATAAACATACACGGAGACCCATAGACACACAGAGACCCATAGACACACACAGAGACCCATAGACACACAGAGACCCATAGACACACAGAGACCCATAGACACACACAGAGACCCATAGACACACAGAGGCCCATAGACATACACAGAGACCCATAGACATACACAGAGACCCATAGACACACACAGAGACCCATAGACACACAGAAACCCATAGACACACACAGAGACCCATAGACACACAGAGACCCATAGACATACACAAAGATCAATAGACACAAAGAGACCCATAGACACACACTAAGACCCATAGACACACAGAGACCCATAGACACACACAGAGACCCATAGACACACACAGAGACCCATAGACACACAGAGACCCATAGACATACACGGAGACCCATAGACACACAGAGACCCATAGACATACAGAGACCCATAGACATACACAGAGACCCATAGACATATACAGAGACCCATATACACAGAGAGACCCATAGACATACACAGAGACCCGTGGCACAGGAGGGTGCGGGCTGGTGGTAGGTGGCCAGCACTATCACCACGCCGGCCCGGCCGCCTTTGTCTCTCTTGCACTCGCATTGCACTTGCACTGTTGTTGTTTTGACTCGAGTGAGTTTGGTTTAGCACCGTTTAAACGCCACCTCCATTTTTTATCTGTGCAGTGTTCAGTAAAGGACCCCTCACTGCACTCGACCTCCACAGTGACCACGTTGGCCTTTGTCTTTCTTGCTGCTGCTGCTGTTTAACTCTCTTACTACTAACTACTAACTCTCACTACTAACTCTTACTACTCCTGTTTACTGCTCCCGTTCACTGCTCCCATTCACTGGTGTCTTCATGTCGATGCCTCACGGTAAACTGCACTACTTCCCATTGTTTCGCAACTCTGTCCCGCCTCCCAGCCCGTCCTCGTAATGAGCGTTGTCTCCGTGCCATTGATGAGATCTATACATATAAACGCCTAGCTTTATCTGTGATAAGCGAGCTGGCCATCACTAATGATAGCAGATCAGCCACGTGGCTGATATCATCATCATCATCACGTGGACATTGATAGCAGCAGCCAAATACTCTAAATGCATAGAAATACATAGAGACCCACAGACATCCATAGAGACCCACAGACATCCATAGAGACCCACAGACACCCATAGAGACCCACAGACACCCATAGAGACCCATAGACACCCATAGAGACCCACAGACACCCATAGAGACCCAGAGACCTATAGAGACCCACAGAGACCCATAGACCCACAGAGACCCATACTCGCATAGAACCATAAAGACCCACACTAAAACTAAACTAAGTTTATCTCACCAGGCGTAAGACCCCACTGAGCAGCTGTGTAGCTCTTTCATCAGAAGCGAGCTGGGCCATCACTAATTCTCTAAACATGATGATGATGATGATAAGAAGCCAGTTCGTTGCGCTATTATTTGTGATGGTCAGCTCGCTTCTGAAAGAGATCCATAAAGCTCGGTGGGCCTTAACTGGTAACATCAAAATAATAGTTTAGTTTTAGTATGGGTCTCGATGAGTATGGGTCTCTATGGGTTTCTGTGGGTATCTGTGGATCTCTGTGGGTCTATATGAGTCTGGTCTATGAGTCTCCCTATGCATAGCTCTATGCACGATACCTGGAGCGGTGGTGTGGAGTAAACATCGATATCTGGGGAGACAAAGGCGGCCGGGCGTGGTGATGGCCACCCACCCCCTCGTGTGCCACAGTGCGGTACCCTTCATAGGCGCTGTTACTCGCTACTACTAACAGCACTTGCCCCAACAGTCTGTTGAGGCTACACGGGGGGTCGTCTCTGTTTAGAAGTGAGTCTCGATCTGCGAGTCTACCTCTGTGGTTTGGTGCAACACTTTGTCGTGGTAGGAGGCTTTCGCGACCAACATTATTCACAGTCGAGGTTTTTGTTGGCTTAGATCGTGTAAATATCAATGTTGTCTCATCGTTACACCCGCCACTAACAACCGGCACAGCCAATCGGTCATGCTTGTCACGTTAACACAACGTGGCAATTCCTTACGTTTCGCAAACGTAGAGAAGGGAGGGAATGACCGTGGCCGAGAAGACCTGAAGCTTAGTGCGGAGCGACAGACCAGGTAGCTTCCACACAGCGTTACGCAACCGATGAAAAGATTTCGAATTAAAGCTTTCGTGACTGCAATGATTCATCTTCTTTGGTTCTTTCGGTAAAGTCACGTAGAATGATAATAAAATAATAAATTGATAAAATAAAATAACACAATAATATTCTCACGACGTTTCGGCCACAACACAAGCGGCCTTCATCAGGTGAAGGGGCGAGACTGTCTGGTAGGACAGCGCAGGAGTGAAAGAGCCACGTTCAGATACGGCCTTTAAGCTGTGTGAGAGGAACAAAGCGCCTTGACAAAGGAATTAGCATATAATTTAGCATTGAAATGGCTGAATGATTAGCTTGTGACTGGTCACAGAAATAGCTATGTTAAAAGTTAAAGCATACACACCCGCAGAGGCACCCATTGTTAAAGGAATTAGGATATAATTTAGCATTGAAATAGCTAAGTTAAGGCATACACATCTTGACAATGGAATTAGCATAGAATTTAGCATTGAGATAGCTGAGTGATTAGCTTGTACCTGCTGCAGAAATAGAGCTTGTACCTGCTGCAGAAATAGCTACGTTAAAGTCAGAGCATACACATTCACCGAGGCCCTTAGTACAAATCAAACAGGAGAATTTAGCATTGAAATAACTAGGCGAATCCAGCATTGAAACAACTGAGTGATTAGCTAGTGACTGGTCACAGAAATGACTACACATCTGAGCTATTCACAGTACTATATAGTGAACCAATAAAAACTAAAATATAAATTACCTTCATGTTATCAATAAACTCTATATTCTCCAATCAGCTAAGCTACCAACCATAAGTCGTTATATATCACAATGCTATATGGCGAAAAAAAGTGGGTGGATTCTTACCCTCAAATTTCAGCACCACGGATAGCTACGGGCCCCGTTCAGACGGACGAGTTCGTCCATGGTCGGAACAGAGGAGGGGGAGAGAGACAGCTGTGAGGCCCTAGTATGCTCCATGTTGTAAAACTATACCATTAACCGTGGTGTGAGAGGTATTAAGAGGCAATGCTGGCGAAAGAGCAGCGGTCTGA
This sequence comes from Petromyzon marinus, assembly GCF_010993605.1. Taxonomy (NCBI): domain Eukaryota; kingdom Metazoa; phylum Chordata; class Hyperoartia; order Petromyzontiformes; family Petromyzontidae; genus Petromyzon; species Petromyzon marinus. The sequence goes on along the minus strand of NW_022638155.1, from coordinate 684,086 downwards.
AGGTCATTGTAAAAATACAATTAATTAAGAACAGAAATGATTTAAAACATCTTTCCAGTGGTTACTAAGCCTGAATCCATCTTCTCGGTTGAAATTGTCTCTGTGCTTGTATATGTGAATGGCCTCATGAACGAATCTCTCATGGTAGCCGGTTGGTTTGCAAAGAACCTCCGTCTTGGAGAAGTCAATGTCATGTGATCCCACTGAATTATAACAGTGATCTGCCACGGCAGAGGAGTTCGTCCTACCGTGTTTCAAGTCTGCTTTGTGTTCGCGGATGCGGTCCGAGATATGTCTTTTGGTTTCTACAATGTAGCTACTACTACAGAGGCACTTTAGTTTGTAAACGCCCGGGTACTGTATGTCTGGAACAGCATCTTTTACAGATGGAACTAAATCACGGATTTTATGTACTGTGTTGAATCGGACCTGGATCTTGTGTTTGTTCAGGATTTTGGAGATCTTTTTAGTGACCCCTGCAATGTAGGGTAAGGTGATGGTTTTGAGTGGCTCCACAAGAGGATCCTTCTTCATGACTGGAGTGATGGCTTTGCGGATTGTGTAGTCGGAGTAGCCATTAGCCCTGAGAGCCTGGTGTACGTGCTTGAGTTCACTGGTAATGTGTTCCTGGTCGGAAATGCATTGGGCTCTATGGTATAGAGTCTTGATGAGGGAGTTCTTCTGGGATGGATGGTGATGGGAATCCGGTTTCAAGTAAGCATCTGTATGGGTAGCTTTCCTGTAGACAGAGTGGCTCATTGAACCATCATGTCTTCTTTTAATTAAGACATCCAAAACCACCTCTGCGGTACTAAATTTTACTCACCTGGTATCGACAATCAAAGGCATTTCCCTGTCCCCAAACGACCTGCTTGTCAGTTTTGATGTGGTGTCCTTGTTCACCAAAGTCCCGGTACCTGACACCATCGCTATCATTGAAGACCTGGTTCATCAAGGACTGCATACTGATGTACCTTCCCTGGTGAGACATTGCTTAACCAACACTTACTTCACCTGGAATGGAACTTTCTACAAACAAACTGAGGGCACCCCAATGGGCTCCCCCCTATCTCCAGTTGTAGCCAACGTATTCATGGAAAAATTTGAAACTGACGCCATCCAGACTGCCACTCTACGCCCGACCTTATGGAAGAGGTACGTTGATGACACCTTTGTCATCTGGCCAAATGGCCAGCCTGCTCTAGACCAATTCCGCGACCACATCAATTCCATACACCCAGCCATCAGATTTACCATGGAGGTCGAAAAAGATGGCAAACTACCCTTTTTGGATGTCTTAATTAAAAGAAGACATGATGGTTCAATGAGCCACTCTGTCTACAAGAAAGCTACCCATACAGATGCTTACTTGAAACCGGATTCCCACCACCATCCATCCCAGAAGAACTCCCTCATCAAGACTCTATACCATAGAGCCCAATGCATTTCCGACCAGGAACACATTACCAGTGAACTCAAGCACGTACACCAGGCTCTCAGGGCTAATGGCTTCTCCGACTACACAATCCGCAAAGCCATCACTCTAGTCATGAAGAAGGATCCTCTTGTGGAGCCACTCAAAACCATCACCTTACCCTACATTGCAGGGGTCACTAAAAAGATCTCCAAAATCCTGAACAAACACAAGATCCAGGTCCGATTCAACACAGTACATAAAATCCGTGATTTAGTTCCATCTGTAAAAGATGCTGTTCCAGACATACAGTACCCGGGCGTTTACAAACTAAAGTGCCTCTGTGGTAGTAGCTACATTGGAAAAACCAAAAGACATATCTCGGACCGCATCCGCGAACACAAAGCAGACTTGAAACACGGTAGGACGAACTCCTCTGCCGTGGCAGATCACTGTTATAATTCAGTGGGATCACATGACATTGACTTCTCCAAGACGGAGGTTCTTTGCAAACCAATCGGCTACCTTGAGAGATTCGTTCATGAGGCCATTCACATATACAAGCACAGAGACAATTTCAACCGAGAAGATGGATTCAGGCTTAGTAACCACTGGAAAGATGTTTTAAATCATTTCTGTTCTTAATTAATTGTTTTTTTACGATGACCTTCAGACCGCAGCTCTTTCGCCAGCATTGCCTCTTAATACCTCTCACACCACGGTTAATGGTATAGTTTTACAACATGGAGCATACTAGGGCCTCGCAGCTGTCTCTCTCCCCCTCCTGTGTTCCGACCATGGACGAACTCGTCTGTCTGAACGGGGCCCGTAGCTATCCGTGGTGCTGAAATTTGAGGGTAAGAATCCACCCACTTTTTTTCGCCATATAGCATTGTGATATATAACGACTTATTGTTGGTAGCTTAGCTGATTGGAGAATATAGAGTTTATTGATAACATGAAGGTAATTAATATTTTAGTTTTTATTGGTTCACTATATAGTACTGTGAATAGCTCAGATGTGTAGTCATTTCTGTGACCAGTCACTAGCTAATCACTCAGTTGTTTCAATGCTGGATTCGCCTAGATATTTCAATGCTAAATTCTCCTGTTTGATTTGTACTAAGGGCCTCGGTGAATGTGTATGCTCTGACTTTAACGTAGCTATTTCTGCAGCAGGTACAAGCTCTATTTCTGCAGCAGGTACAAGCTAATCACTCAGCTATCTCAATGCTAAATTCTATGCTAATTCCATTGTCAAGATGTGTATGCCTTAACTTAGCTATTTCAATGCTAAATTATATCCTAATTCCTTTAACAATGGGTGCCTCTGCGGGTGTGTATGCTTTAACTTTTAACATAGCTATTTCTGTGACCAGTCACAAGCTAATCATTCAGCCATTTCAATGCTAAATTATATGCTAATTCCTTTGTCAAGGCGCTTTGTTCCTCTCACACAGCTTAAAGGCCGTATCTGAACGTGGCTCTTTCACTCCAGCACTGTCCTACCAGACAGTCTCGCCCCCTTCACCTGATGAAGGCCGCTTGTGTTGTGGCCGAAACGTCGTGAGAATATTATTGTGTTATTTTATTTTATCAATTTATTATTTTATTATCATTCTACGTGACTTTACCGAAAGAACCAAAGACGATGAAAAGATATTGCCGCTCGACTGATTCGGAGTGAGACCTCTGCTGTTAAACTGGAGCCGGTCATAAGCACACTGCCCAGGTATGAGAAACTCTCCACTCTCTCCACAACTGCCCCATCACCGATTGGGAGTTGTGGGGGTAGAGTGTCCGATGGTACAAAATACCCAGGCAGGTGCTTAGTTTTGGCGGGGCTGATGGTAAGGCCCCATCTCTTAGTGGCACGCTCCAGTCTCAGCAGCAGCGTCTCCAACTCCTCCTCTGAATGAGCAGCTATTACAAAATCATCGGCATACGTACACACACACACGTACACACACACACGTACACACACGTACACACACACGTACACACACGTACAACAACAACAACAACCGCCATTCGCCACTAAGTGGTGGTGACGTCACCACGACGCCTGTGCCAGGCCATGTGCACCTTGAGGCCACGTAAAGTGTCGAACACCCGCTGGCAGGAGGTCACAGGGCAGACTCAGGTGCCATGGGTCGACTGACTGAGATGAGAACTACAACAACAACCGCCATTCGGCACTAAGTGGTGGTGACGTCACCACGACGCTTGTGCCAAGCCATGTGCAGATTGAGGCCACGTGGAGTGTCGAACGCCCGCTGGCAAGAGGTCACAGGGCAGACCTAGGTGCCACGGGTCGACTGACTGAGATGACTGGCTGATGCACCACTTATGCCCCCTACTGTGCCAACCTACTGTGTTTTAGCCACCTGGCGCTCCGCTTGTTGTTGTGAGCGTCGCTCCTCCGCCCTCCGTTGTTGTTGGAGGGCGACTGCCTCCAACTGCCCAGTAGCATCCTTCACGAGCCTCCTCCACAGAGGCCGATCTTGACACCGCTGGTACCAGTCATCGGCAAGTCCACTCAGCTCCACGTCCTCCTGTACCACGTCACTCCATCTCTTCTCTAGCCCGTGCCGCGCCCGTTTAGCCCCCTCGATCCGGCCGAACAAAAGCTGTTTTGGCATGCGGTGGCTGGGCATGCGGGCTACATGACCCAGCCAACGCAGCCTTGCCTGCTGGAGGAGCTCACCGATGGGACCGTGCCCAGATCTTTCAAGGATTTGTGAGCTCCTCACACAATCCAGCCTGGTTAAACCCAGGATGGATCGTAGGCAGGCCAGCCTAAATGTTTCTAACCGGCAAAGATGTTCCATTTGGGGGGGTCCACGTTTCGCAAACATAGAGAAGGGAGGGAATGACCGTGGCTGAGAATACCTGAAGCTTAGTGCGGAGCGACAGACCAGGTAGCTTCCACACAGCGTTACGCAACCGATGAAAAGATATTGCCACTCGATTGATTTGGAGTGAGACCTCTGCTGTTAAACTGGAGCCGGTCATAAGCACACTGCCCAGGTATGGGAAACTCTCCACTCTCTCCACAACTGCCCCATCACCGATTGGGAGTTGTGTACAAAATACCCAGGCAGGTGCTTAGTTTTGGTGGGGTTGATCATAAGGCCCCACCTCTTAGTGGCACGCTCCAGTCTCAGCAGCAGCGTCTCCAACTCCTCCTCTGAATGAGCGGCTATTACCAAATCATCGGCATACACAACGTGGTTGACCAATAGGGAGCCATCCCTTGACCGCACCCGGGCATCGATCAGCCTCCCATTATATCTGTACCATATGGAGATTCCCCCGGTACAGCTATTGAAGGCTTCACAAACTACGTGGTGAAAATAGATGTTAAATAATGTGGGTGCCAGAGGACATCCCTGTCGCACCCCAAGGTGTACAGGGAATGGCTCTAACTCCCGGCCACGTAGTTTTACCCGGGCCCGCTCACCATCATGAAGGTCCTTAATGATCGTGAGCAGAGGGTCAGGTACTCCAAAAGCACGAAGAACAACCCAGAGCCCAGGCCTACTGATGGTATCATAGGCCTTGACCAGGTCAATAAAGCAGAGATGTAGGTCTTGCTGGAATTCCCTACACATCTGCTATTGCAGACAGACAAAAAATATGGCATCCGTGCAGGACCGCCCTTTCCTGAAACCGCATTGGGGCTCCGCAAATCTCTTCTCAGCGTGCCTGGCAAGGCGATGTTGAATAAACCTTGACAGGACCTTTCCCGGCACACTGAGGAGTGAGATGCCCCTGTAGTTGTTACAGTCTGTGCGGATCTCCCTTCTTAAAGAGGGGGACCACCAGAGCATCCTTCCAATCCTGCGGAACCTGTCCAGTGGTCCAGACTGTTGTTATGATGTCATATAGGGCAGTCTGTGCACAAATTCCACCCTCCCTCAGCATTTCGCTTGGGAGATCATCTCTGCCCGCTGCCTTTCCTGATCTCAGACTCCGGATCGCCTTCAGTACTTCCTCAACAGATGGCACCTCAGCCAGCCACTCACAGTTGGTGACTTCTTCCAATATTTGAGGCACCGCAGCCTCAGCAGGGTCATCCCCACTTTGTGCCACGATGTCTTCCTGGCTGAGGGATTTCCCCTCTCCCAGGACCTCACAGAAATACTCAGCAAATCTGCAAACCTGTTCCTGGGGGTCGGAGATTGGATCACCGTTTTTTCCCCTAATGATGATAATAGGTGTGGTGCTGCAGGTTAATTTTTTTGATGGAGTTAAATAGAGATTTGTGATCACGGGCCACTGAGGCAGACTCCATCTCCTCAGCAACCCGCGACCACCACCCATCCTTGCAGCACCTCACGGCTCTCCGAACCTCCGAGCGAAGGCTGCGGTAAGCCTCCTCATTCTCTGACGTGGGATTCTGCAGCCGATGACAATGGGCCTGTCGCTATTTCTCAACCATCCTGAACACCTCCTCTGTCAGCCAGGGTCTCTGGGGACGTCTGGACCGCGTTCCAAAAGCAGCCATTGCAGCTGCATGAGTCACAATCCTAAACCTCGCCCATTTACCCTCGACATCAGGAGGAGTGGGAGACGATGCCAATACCAGCCGTAAGCGATGATGAAATTATCGCTTGCAACTTTCATCAGATAACTGAGACCAGGCCACTTTAGTTTAGAATGGGGTCCTGGGTGTACACCCACTGCCGGAGTGGAAGAATGGCAGGCGCATCTTACAGATGACAAGTCGATTGTCAGAGGGCAGATCAGCTCCACGGTAGGCCCTGGTGTCAAGGACATGGGGTCGCATCCGCTGGTCCGTCACTATGTAGTCCAGCAGATGTTCTTGCTTGGACCCGGCATGCATCCATGATGTTGTGTGGATGCGCCGATGCCGGAACAGCGTGTTGGTAATTACAAGCCCATGGGCTGCACAAAAATCCAGCAGCCTCCTACCGTTGTTATTGAGCTGATCTGGCCCATGCCCTCCAATCATTCCAGACCAGGTGCCAGCATCATGACCAACTCGGGCATTGAAGTCACCCAACAAGATGACTCTATCCCGAGGGGCCACTTTAGCCAGCACCTGTGATAGGAGGTCATAGAAGGCATCTGACTCATCGGCTTTGCCTGTATCTTTCCACGGATGTTCGTCTTCGGTGGGGGCATAAGTAACCACGACCACCGTCCTCGCCTCCGGTTGATGGGAAGGCGAGCCAAAAGTAGCCTGGGGCTTACAGCTTCCCACACCTCACCGCCACGCTCCCACGCCCCCTGCATTCTTTTGTTCAAAAGAAGAGCCACACCCTGTTGTTTGGCAGTCTGCTGCCCGGAGTAGAGGACTGTCCACCCCTCATGGTGGCAGGAGCCAGAACCGGTCCACCGGACCTCCTGAATGCCACAGAGATCCAGGTGGTACCGGTCCAGCTCCCGACAGAGGAGTGGCAGCCTCTCCTCCGCAGTGAGCGTTCGAACATTCCACGTGGCCATCCGTAATGGCTTTTCCTTGTTACTGGAGGAGCCCCGAGGGTAGAGATTCAATCTCCTGGCTCCACCATTTGGGGTTTGGCCAGGAGACGTCATAGACGCCTGTCCGCCCGGGGCCTCCGGCACAAGCTTATTAGTAAAGTTTTGTATTCGTAGTTTAGTGGTAATTAAGTGAAGGTGGAGGGGTTACCAGCCCCTCGCACCTGTCCAGAGCCCCCGTTTAGCCACTGTGGTGGACACAGACGCCATGAGGGGAGGAGCCAATCGGAATTGGACCTCCCCCCACAGCACTGTCCACGACAGAGTTGCCCGTCCGGCACCGCGAGGAGGTAGGGGGTTGTTTTGCCAGACGTACACACACACACGTACACACACACACGTACACACATCTACACACGTACACACGTACACACACGTACACACACACGTACACACACACACGTACACACACTATTCAGAGGCGCGTCATTCATAATGCTCAGGTGGTTGGATGCTTCTGGGGTCAGATCGCTGACGCAGCAACCGCGGAGTTCCTGGAATTCCATTCCAGATGTGAGCCCTGTAAGGGGTTGGGTGTGACCCATAGACACACACAGAGACCCATAGACACACAGAGACCCATAGACATACACAGAGACCCATAGAGACACAGAGACCCATTGACACACACAGAGATCCATAGATAACACACAGAGACCCATAGATAACAAAGATCCCCCGTATAGCCTTAACAGACTGTAGGGGCAAGTGCTGTTAGCGAGCACCTATGAAGGCCGGAACGGTACACGAGGGGGTGGGTGGCCAGCACCACGCCCGACCGCCTTTGTCTCCCTAGTGGCAATGTTTACACACCGCACCAGGTACTTATTTGAGGCTGAGTCGACCTAGGGGAGGCCCGGGACCGGTTCAGATAATCGTCACTGGTGTTGGCCGTGAGCGGGAATCGAACCCGGGTCGCCAGGTTCATAGCGCAGCGTGCTAACCGCTACACATAGACACACACAGAGACCCATAGACACACACAGAGACCCATAGACACACAGAGACCCATAGACACACAGAGACCCATAGACACACATAAGCCAGTTCGTTGCGCTATTATTTCTGATGGTCAGGTCGCTTCTGAAAGAGAGCTCCACAGCTCGGTGGGCCTTAACTGGTAACATCAAAATAATAGTTTAGTTTTAGTATGGGTCTCGATGAGTATGGGTCTCTATGGGCTTCTGTGGGTGTCTGTGGATCTCTATGGGTCTATATGAGTCTGGTCTATGAGTCTCCCTATGCATAGCTCTGCGTACGATACCTGGAGCGGTGGTGTGGAGTAAACATCGACAATGGGGAGACAAAGGCGGCCGGGCGTGGTGATGGCCACCCACCCCCTCGTGTGCCACAGTGCCGGTAGCCTTCATAGGCGCTGTTACTCACTAACTGGACTTGCCCCGACATTCTATTGTTTCATTTTTATTGAATCTCTGCAGTCACGAAAGCTTTAAATCGAAATTTAGTACGGTACACTTCATTAAAGCGTGTTTTAAAAAAAGTTTAAAAAATATTACTTATTAATCCCTCACATTAACATTAGCTAGCCCGCCCATGCTGCTGACACTTGGGCTATGCCCATTTTTAAACCTTCAAAACAGTTTGCCTTTAGAAGCCAACCCCCTTTTTCTGATGACGACCACTTGTGTTGCGATCGAAACGTCGTAGTTTTGTGTTATTTTCTTTGAACCTATCTACCTAACTTTACTGAAAGACCCAAAGAATCATCATCACCACGTGGAAATGTCTAGCAGCCAAATACTCTAAAGGCGTGATGTTGATTCAAAATTTTCGAGGGAAAAATCGGAGGACCCAGAGTTAAATCCACGAGACCACAGGGAAAACATGAAATCTCCAAATATACAACAGGTGTCATGGTTGGGATCAAATCCACAACCTCCTGTATACCAGGCGAGGTAGTTAACATCTCCTCGCCACCGTGGTGTTAGGGCTTTGATCGAACCCACGATCTCCTGTATACCAGGCGAGGTAGTTAACATCTCCTCGCCACCGTAGCACCCCTAATGCGACTGTCATCAGTGTAACGTTCTTACCCCGTGGCCCTACTGGATCATCTGTGAAAAAGAGCTTCATAGCCCATCGAATTCCTCCATTATAAGTAAATACATAAATTCTGATTCTGAGATTCTGATTTATCCGCAGGAACGGTGTTCACTGACAGCGCGGGGGTTGGGGATGGCTCGGAGTCCGGAGTGCAGCGCCAAGGAAGAACACCACGTGGTGAGTTCAATAGCAGGTCATGGTCAACTCGAATTCATCACCACCACCATCATCGTCACCATCACCACCATCATCGTCACCACCAACATCATCATCATCATCACCAACTTCATCATTGTCACCACCACAGTCATCACCACAACCACCATCATCATCACCACCATCACAATCACCGCCATCATCATCACAACCACCATCATCATCATCACTATCATCACCACCATCATCGTCACAACCAACATCATCACCACCAACATCACCATAGTCATCATCACCGTTATCATCATCACCACCATCGTCATCACCACCCCCACCGTCATCATCACCACCATTATCATCACTAGTTAACTATTAACTGTGCAGTGACAAGAGCTATAGAGCGCCCGGGAACGAATGATAAATACATAACAATCAAAAGAAATTTCGATTTAAAGCTTTCGTGACTGCAATGATTCATCTTCTTTGGTTCTTTCGGTAAAGTCACGTAGAATGAGAATAAAATAATAAATTGATAAAATAAAATAACACAATAATATTCTCACGACGTTTCGGCCACAACACAAGCGGCCTTCATCAGGTGAAGGGACGAGACTGTCTGGTAGGACAGCGCTGGAGTGAAAGAGCCACGTTCAGATCACGGCCTTTAAGCTGTGTGAGAGGAACAAAGCGCCTTGACAAAGGAATTAGCATATAATTTAGCATTGAAATGGCTGAATGATTAGCTTGTGACTGGTCACAGAAATAGCTATGTTAAAAGTTAAAGCATACACATCCGCAAGGGGTGCCTCTGCGGATGTGTATGCTTTAACTTTAACATAGCTATTTCTGTTACCAGTCACAAGCTAATCATTCAGCCATTTCAATGCTAAATTATATGCTAATTCCTTTGTCAAGGCGCTTTGTTCCTCTCACACAGCTTAAAGGCCGTGATCTGAACGTGGCTCTTTCACTCCAGCGCTGTCCTACCAGACAGTCTCGTCCCTTCACCTGATGAAGGCCGCTTGTGTTGTGGCTGAAACGTCGTGAGAATATTATTGTGTTCTTTTATTTTATCAATTTATTATTTTATTCTCATTCTACGTGACTTTACCGAAAGAACCAAAGAAGATGAATCAAAAGAAAGCTAATTTAGTGATCTTCTAACACAAATAATGCTCAAGCAAGAATCGTAGTAGCATTAAATAACCGTTTTATTTTTCAAAAAAGTAATCCATTATTTAACTACAAAACGTGACATCTAACTAATGTAATCGGCCGGCCCTATCCATCTCCTCCCGTGATCGTTACGAGGGGACAAGCCGGTTAATAAGTAATATTTTTTAAAAAACTTTTAAAAAACACACGCTTTAATGAAATGTACCGTACTAGTAATGGCAGAACTTCACGACTCCAGGAAGTGGCCCCGAAACTTGCCACAACGTAAGGGGACCGTGGCCAGTTACAGCCAACGTCAGCTGACCGTGGACAATTAGACCCAAGCCAAAGCATAACAAAAAATAATGTTTAAAAATATGTTTTATGATAGAATATAGTATAGCCATCAGTGTGACATAAGTATACCAAGTTTGCAGTCGATACCACATTAAGAAGTGGGTTAGAATTGAGTTACACGATTTGAAGAAACAACAACAATAGAGTGAGTTAAATGAAAGCGTGTAGCACCAACAGCAACAATAGTAGATGATGAGTTCGGAGGGGATGAGTGGATAGTCTGCGATGTGTTCTGCTCTCCTTCTGAGATGACTCCACCACCAAGGCACAACCAGAGGGTTGTGTGACTGCAACTCTTTACTTCAAAGTGTTCTTCTGAGGAGCATTCGTGCATCTGTAATTATGACCGGATGCACGCCAAAAAACCCCAATTCACACCACCTCACTGCTCAGTACTGATGGTATTGAGTGCAAGTGTTAATATTCTAGAACCACACCCACATCACCGTATCTATTACATGATTAAAATCGTCTCTAAATATCAAACTCTTAACTGTGAATATAATTACTATACTCTTTGGTTCTATTCGGTAAAGTCACGTAGGTAAAAAATAAAACAACAAAAATCACGACGTTTCGGCCACAACACAAGTGGCCTTCATCAGGTGAAGGGACCAGACTGTCTCGAGGACAGCGCTAGAGCGAACACAGCCAAGCTCAGACCGCGACCTTTAAGCTGTGTGAGAAGAAACAGAGTGCCTTGACAAAGGAATTATCATAAAAAAATGCATTTTAATAGGTGGACTTAGCATGATGAAAGGTAGGGAGGGGATTGACCTGTGCAGGCTGGCGAGGGGGCACAGCAGCGTCCACATGCTGGTGGTGTGAAAAGGGGATTTCAAGAAGCTGCGAAAGTTTAGGGTACCACTACTTGAAAAATATACTGTACCATTGAAAAATTAGTTTAATGTTTGGTTAGATTTAGAACATCTTTCCAATGGTTGCTTAATTTGAAACCATCTTCTCGGTTGAAATTGTGTCTGTGTTTGTAGATCTGAATTGCCTCGTGAACAAATCTCTGATAAAAACCCGTGGGTTTGCAAATAACCTTGGTATCGGAGAAAATTATATTGTGATCACCCACAGCGTTGTAACAGTGATCAGCTACGGCAGAAGAATTCGTTCTGCCGTGTTTCAAATCTGATTTGTGCTCGCGAATTCGGTCAGAGACATGTCGCTTCGTCTCCCCGATATAGCAATCACCGCAGGTACAACTCAATTTGTAAACCCCGGGGTACTGTAAGTCAGGAATGACATCCTTCATGGATGGGATCAGATCACGAATTTTGTGTACTGTATTGAACTCGACCTGGATCTTGTGTTTGTTTAGAATTTTGGAAATCTTTTTAGTAACGCCTGCTATATGTGGTAGTGTGATGGTTTTGACCAGAGTATCAAGTGGTTGTTTCTGTATGGAGGGAGAAACAGCTTGGCGGATGGTACGGTCAGAGTATCCATTCCTTTTGAGGGCCAGGTGTACATGTTTTAATTCACTGGTCAGGTGGTGTTGGTCCGAAATGCAATGAGCCCTATGGTATAAAGTTTTGATGAGAGAATTATTCTAAGCTGGGTGGTGGTGGGAATCAGGCTTCAAGTAGGAATCCGTGTGGGTGGGTTTCCTGTAGACAGAATGCCCCAACGAGCCATCAGGTCTCCTCTCAAACAGAACATCCAAGAATGGTAGCCTGCCATCCTTCGCCACTTTCATGGTGAATTTGATGGCGGGATGTCTGGAATTGATGTGGTGTAGGAAAAGGTTCAGAGCTGGGAGGCCATGTGGCCAAATGACGAAAGTGTCATCCACATATCTCTTCCACAGGGAAGGTCTGAGGGTGGAAGTCTGGATGGCGTCCGATTCAAATTTCTCCATGAAAACATTGGCTATCACTGGTGACAAGGGGGAACCCATGGGAGTACCCTCATTTTGCTTGTAGAAGGAACCATTCCAAGTAAAGTAGGTGTTGGTGAAGCAGTGCCTGACCAGAGTAGGTACCTCGGGGTTTAGTCCATGTTGCACCAAATTTTCAATTATATCAATGGTATCAGGTACCGGGACCTTGGTGAACAAGGAGACCACATCGAAGCTGACAAGGATATCGTCAGGGGACAGTACAACGTCCTTGACCATAGAAACAAATTGGGCCGAGTCAAGTACTGCTGAGGAGGTCTTTCCAGTGAAAGGTAGCAAGATATCCGACAGAAAACGTGTCAGCTTATAGGTAGGGGAGTTGATCGTGGATACAATGGGTCGTAATGGAGTGCCTTCCTTATGAATCTTTGGGAGACCATAGAATCTAGGTGGTCTTGCAGCAGAAGGTTTTAGGGAGGGACGTTTAGCTGGTTCGATTAGGGAGGTCGAACTTGTGATGATCTGGTTGATTTTAATAGTTAGGCTATTAGTAGGGTCATTTTTGATTTTTGAGTAACTACCATCATTGAGTAGGTCCTGAATTTTATTGTTGTATGAGTTTTTATCCATAATTACAGTGGCATTGCCTTTGTCGGCTGAGAGGATGACTATATCATATCTCTCTTTTAATTTCGCGAGTTCAGAGCGTTCATCGTTGCTGATGTTGCTAACGGGTTTCTTAGCATTCTTAAGAATAGTAGCTATTTCAGCTCTCGCGACGTCTGCTTGGATGTGTCCTATACCTTTGATGGCTACATCGACCTGATAAATGATATGAGCTTGTAGGAGAGTCCTACCTAAAGTATCGAGTTCAAAACGGAGTAGTCTTATCCTCTCTGAGATTAAAGAGAGGCTGGCCTTAAACAGAATCTGTTTAGAATTCGGTGAGGACACAGCAGCAGAAGTGAGTGTGAAAGCGATGGGTATTACCTTGTTGTCGCGGCATCTTTTGAGGAAGGTCAGCGTCTCGATGAGCTGTGACTTATTGTCCCGTTGTCTGTTAAAAGCTCTAACAGATAGGCGATAAACCTCCCCGTAGAGGCTATCAATTCTGGATTTGAAGCTTTCGTGACTGCAAGGATCCATACTCTTTGGTTCTATTCGGTAAAGTCACGTAGGTAAAAAATAAAACAACAAAAATCACGACGTTTTGGCCACAACACAAGCGGCCTTCATCAGGTGAAGGGACCAGACTGTCTCGAGGACAGCGCTGGAGTGAAACACAGCCAAGCTCAGACTGCGACCTTTAAGCTGTGTGAGAGTAATTAAGGTGCCTTGACAAAGGAATTAGCATGGAAGTTTGCATTTTTAATAGGCGGACTTAGCATGATGAAAGGTAGGGAGGGGGTTGACCTGTGCAGGCTGGCGAGGGGGCACGGCATCGTCCACATGCTGGTGGTGTGAAAAGGGGATTTTAAGCTGCGAAAGTTTAGGGTACCACTACTTGAAAAATATACTGTACCATTGAAAAATTAGTTTAATGTTTGGTTCGATTTAGAACATCTTTCCAATGGTTGCTTAATTTGAAACCATCTTCTCGGTTGAAATTGTGTCTGTGTTTGTAGATCTGGATTGCCTCGTGAACAAATCTCTGATAAAAACCCGTGGGTTTGCAAAGAACCTTGGTATCGGAGAAAATTATATTGTGATCACCCACAGCGTTGTAACAGTGATCAGCTACGGCAGAAGAATTCGTTCTGCCGTGTTTCAAATCTGATTTGTGCTCACGAATTCGGTCAGAGACATGTCGCTTCGTCTCCCCGATATAGCAATCACCGCAGGTACAACTCAATTTGTAAACCCCAGGGTACTGTAAGTCAGGAATGACATCCTTCATGGATGGGATCAGATCACGAATTTTGTGTACTGTATTGAACTCGACCTGGATCTTGTGTTTGTTTAGAATTTTGGAACTCTTTTTAGTAACGCCTGCTATATGTGGTAGTGTGATGGTTTTGACCGGAGTATCAAGTGGTTGTTTCTGTATGGAGGGAGAAACAGCTTGGCGGATGGTACGGTCAGAGTATCCATTCCTTTTGAGGGCCAGGTGTACATGTTTTAATTCACTGGTCAGGTGGTGTTGGTCCGAAATGCAATGAGCCCTATGGTATAAAGTTTTGATGAGAGAATTCTTCTAAGTTGGGTGGTGGTGGGAATCAGGCTTCAAGTAGGAATCCGTGTGGGTGGGTTTCCTGTAGACAGAATGCCCCAACGAGCCATCAGGTCTCCTCTCAAACAGAACATCCAAGAATGGTAGCCTGCCATCCTTCTCCACTTTCATGGTGAATTTGATGGCGGGATGTCTGGAATTGATGTGGTGTAGGAAAAGGTTCAGAGCTGGGAGGCCATGTGGCCAAATGACGAAAGTGTCATCCACATATCTCTTCCACAGGGAAGGTCTGAGGGTGGAAGTCTGGATGGCGTCCGATTCAAATTTCTCCATGAAAACATTGGCTATCACTGGTGACAAGGGGGAACCCATGGAAGTACCCTCATTTTGCTTGTAGAAGGAACCATTCCAAGTAAAGTAGGTGTTGGTGAAGCAGTGCCTGACCAGAGTAGGTACCTCGGGGTTTAGTCCATGTTGCACCAAATTTTCAATTATATCAATGGTATCAGGTACCGGGACCTTGGTGAACAAGGAGACCACATCGAAGCTGACAAGGATATCGTCAGGGGACAGTACAACGTCCTTGACCATAGAAACAAATTGGGCCGAGTCAAGTACTGCTGAGGAGGTCTTGCCAGTGAAAGGTAGCAAGATATCCGACAGAAAACGTGTCAGCTTATAGGTAGGGGAGTTGATCGTGGATACGATGGGTCGTAATGGAGTGCCTTCCTTATGAATCTTTGGGAGACCATAGAATCTAGGTGGTCTTGCAGCAGAAGGTTTTAGGGAGGGACGTTTAGCTGGTTCGATTAGGGAGGTCGAACTTGTGATGATCTGGTTGGTTTTAATAGTTACGCTATTAGTAGGGTCATTTTTGATTTTTGAGTAACTACCATCATTGAATAGGTCCTGAATTTTATTGTTGTATGGGTTTTTATCCATAATTCCAGTGGCATTGCCCTTGTCGGCTGAGAGGATGACTATATCATGTCTCTCTTTTAATTTCGCGAGTTCAGAGCGTTCATCTTTGCTGATGTTGCTAACGGGTTTCTTAGCATTCTAAAGAATAGTAGCTATTTCAGCTCTCGCGACGTCTGCTTGGATGTGTCCTATACCTTTGTTGGCTACATCGACTTGAGAGATGATATAATCTACTGGTATGTGTTTTGGGGTGACAGCAAAATTCAGTCCCCTAGCCAGTACTGTTTTCAGTTTGTCCGAAATCGGGGTGCTACTCTGAAAAAATGACGATTTTGTTAACATCTAGTTTTGTGATCTGTGGAACCGGGTTTTTCTTTGATAGGTGGTTGAATTTAGAAATCAGGTTAGCTTTGCATTTGACTGACAGTGACTCAGCAGAAGAAGCAGTCATGTTGTCTACGTGATTCCAATCAGGTGACATTTTTTGTGTTAACATTAAATGAGCTTGTAGGAGAGTCCTGTCTAAAGTATCGAGTTCAAAACGGAGTAGTCTTATCCTCTCTGAGATTAAAGATAGGATGGCCTTAAGCAGAATCTGTTTAGAATTCGGAGAAGATACAGCAGCAGAAGTGAGTGTGAAAGCGATGGGTATTACCTTGTGATCGCGGCATCTTTTGAAGAAGGTCAGCGTCTCGATGAGTTGCGACTTCTTGTCCCGTTGTCTGTTAAAAGCTCTAACAGATACGTGAAAACCCTCCCCATAGAGGTTATCAATTCTAGATTTAAAGCTTTCGTGACTGCTAGGATCCATACTCTTTGGTTCTATTGGGTAAAGTCACGTAGGTAAAAAATAAAACAAGAAAAATCACGACGTTTCGGCCACAACACAAGCGGCCTTCATCAGGTGAAGGGACGAGACTGTCTGGAGTACAGCGCTGGAGTGGAAGAAGCCACGCTTAGATCACGACCTTTAAGCTGTGTGAGAAGAAAAAGACCACGCGCCTTGACAAAGGAATTAGCATATAATTTAGCATTGAAATGGCTCATTGAAATAGCTAAGTTAAAGTATACACATCCGCAGAGGTACCCCTTGACAAAGGAATTAGCGCTGGAGTGGAAGAAGCCACGCTTAGATCACGACCTTTAAGCTGTGTGAGAAGAAAAAGGCCAAGTGCCTTGACAAAGGAATTAGCATATAATTTAGCATTGAAATGGCTCATTGAAATAGCTAAGTTAAAGTATACACATCCGCAGAGGTATCCCTTGACAAAGGAATTAGCATCGAATTTAGCATTGAAATAGCTGAGTGATTAGCTTGTAACTGGTCACAGAAATAGCTATGTTAAAGATAGAGCATATACATTCACCGAGGCACCCAGTACTCATCAAACAGGATAATTTAGCGAAACACAACCACGCTCAGACATCGGACCTGTGTGCGAGCAAACAAGGTGTTCTGACAAAGAAATTAGCATAAAAATTAGCATTTCATTGGCGGATTTTAGGAAACAGGTGGTGTACGTGCCGGTGGACTCGCAGTTTGGCGCGGGGGGGGGGGAGGGGGAGGAGGGAGGGGGGAGTTTACCTATTGATGGTGTGAAGAGGGGGAATTTATAAGAGCTGCGAAAGTATGGGGTACCACTACTTGAAAAATATACTGTACCATTGAAAAATTAGCTTAATGTTTGGTTCGATTTAGAACATCTTTCCAATGGTTGCTTAATTTTAAACCATATTCTCGGTTGAAATTGTGTCTGTGTTTGTAGATCTGAATTGCCTCGTGAACAAATCTCTGATAAAAACCCGTGGGTTTGCAAAGAACCTTGGTATCGGAGAAAATTATATCGTGATCACCCACAGCGTTGTAACAGTGATCAGCTACGGCAGAAGAATTCGTTCTGCCGTGTTTCAAATCTGATTTGTGCTCGCGAATTCGGTCAGAGACATGTCGCTTCGTCTCCCCGATATAGCAATACAAATTGAGTTGTATCTGCGGTGATTGCTATATCGATTAGCACAGTTGGCTACGTATGGTACGAAAGAAGTTCAACACACACACACACACATGGACCAGAGGTCACTTCATGGGATGTCAGAGGTAGTTGTGTGATATCTACTTCTGTGGGCCAAACTCTTAACACGAAAGGTTGCGCTGCACTTTGAGGGATTCAGTGGATTATGAATCTCACGACATGTTGCCACTATAAGGGTCACAAACATCTGGGTTCAATGCCTGGCTATAAGTCTCATCAACACCGATGTCCAATTGCCACCAGAACGTGATACAGCTGCTCACTCCCAGCTACAAACGCTCTGATAGTGCATTGTCTTTGTACTGTTCACATTTAGGCATTCTCTGGTCTGATACTGGTGAGACGAGGCCATAGAGAAGTCTGTCCTATGGAGTAGAACAGGGGTCGGGAACCTTTTTGACTAAGAGAGCCATGAAAGCAAAAAATTTGGAAATTTATTTCAGTGAGAGCCATATAATATATTTTAAAAGTGAATTCAACTAAATGTCAGTATAATAAGCCTCTGAATTTATTCTTTTAAATGTTGTTATAACACTCACCATTAATGCGACTTCTGGTGCTGCATGGATTTGCTGATGTCTTTGTAGTCGGGTTGGTACTTGGTGAGGTTAAGCTTCATGCAAGCGTTGAGGCTTTCATCCGTTAAACGTGATCGTAGGTTGGACTTGATGTTTTTAAGATGTGAGAATGACTGCTCACATGCATACGTAGATCCAAACATGGTCAATACAGCAATACTCACACGCTGCAGTGTGTGGTATGTGACAGGAAGCGCGTTCCAAGTTTTGAGAATCAGCTGGTCTTCGGGTTGGAGTTTTTTCATTTCTGTCCACATGTGCTTGCTCGCCAACTCCGCTTTCTGTCGTGTGATTCTTTCCAAATCTTCATTCAGTGACTTGAACTTATTCACCCACATGTCTGAGGCCTTCAGGTCAGCCACTTCTGCTTCAAAATCTCTGACGGAGACACCAGGGATGTAATTCAGGTCGGCTGTGTTCAGTGAACACTCGTTTGGATGGGTGATGAACTTAAAAAGACGAGTGTGCTCACGAAATTCTCCAAAGCGTGCTTTGAAGGACTGTAGGAGACTGGATGTGCAGCCAGCTAGCTGGTGGAGATCAAGGTTTTGAATGGGCTCACTTGCTGTGCATGCATCTTTAAATTGGCTCAGTTTTTCAAAATGTAGTAAACGACCTGTTTCAAGATCCGTGATGAAAAGCTCCAGCTTGTTTTCAAAAGCAAATACAGCTTGTTGAAGGGATAACACTGTATTTCCAATGCCTTGCATTTTCACGTTGAGCTGGTTCAGATGTTCAGTCAGATCTACGAGATAGTAAAACTTGAGGAGCCACTCGGTGTCGGCTAGCTCAGGATGCCCGACGCCTTTCATTTCAAGGAAAGTCCGGATTTCGTTCAGGCAAGCCGCAAAACGGCTAAGCACCTTCCCTCTTGACAACCAACGCACATTGCTGTGCAAAAGCAGACCAGGATAGTTATTTACAACTTCATCCAGCAGTGTTTTAAACTGGCGATCATTTAAGGCTCGGGCAACAATAAAGTTGATCACACGAATGACCAGCGACATCACTTCGCCAAACTGCCTGTCACACATCTGAGCACAAAGTGCCTCCTGGTGTATAATGCAATGGAAACTTAGGATGGGTCTATTTTCATGTTCACGGAGAAGCGCCACAAATCCTTTGTTTTTCCCCACCATACACGGAGCACCATCAGTACACACTGAGAGAAGTTTATCCATAGGTAGACTTTTTTCTTGAGCAAACTCCATGAAAGACTTGAATAAATCCTCACCTCTTGTGGACCCTTTTAATGGCAGAACAGCAAGACTTTCTTCGCGCAGTGTGTCACCAACAGCATATCTTGCAATCACGCTGAACTGCGACAAATGGCTCACGTCTGTTGACTCATCCAAAGCCAGAGAAAAGAACGGCGCTGCATTTATGTCCTTCACTTGCGTTTCCTCCACTTTGTTTGCCATCACGATGGTACGATCATGAACAGTTCTTGCCGACAGAGGCATGTCTTGTATCCGTTTGATTATCTTGTCTTTGTTCGGAAGATCATCAAAAAGTTCATTGGCTACATCCAGCATGAACGTTTTAGCATACTCGCCATCTGTGAATGGTTTTCCGTTCCTCACTATTGCTAAAGAACCAGCAAAGCTAGCCGAATTATAGTCACCTTGCCGGGTCCATACACGGAGTTGCTGCTGGCTAGCTTGCACCCTGCTCAGAAGCTCTTGGCACGCTTTCTTTCTGCTGTCTCCCGCAGGGTATTTTGATGCAAAGGTAGCGTGGCGCGTGTCGAAGTCCCGCTTTACATTCGACCGTTTCAACGATGTAATTTTGTCATTGCAAATTAGACACACCGCAGAACCCGCTCTCTCCACAAAGGCGAATTCTTCGGTCCATTCGTCCTGAAATGTACGATACTCGTCGTCTTTTTTTCTTTTCGCCATCTTCTTCGTCGAAGGGTTAGCTTTGAGCTAATGACCGAGCAGACGCAGTCTCAGACTGATTCAAAAGGGGGCGTTTACCTGTTTTACCCAGCAACGGCAAACGTAGGCCAGTATCATCCAATTAAAATAATGGACAATTGCTCCTGCAACCCTGAACAGGACATGCACAGTGAAAAATCGATGGATGGATTAAAACAAGTGAGAATATTTTGTTTTATCTGCGAGCCATATGCAATCATCAAAAGAGCCACATCTGGCTCGCGAGCCATAGGTTCCCGACCCCTGGAGTAGAACAATCAGTTTCAAAGGCAATGTTTGTATAACATTATAGTTACATTATTATCAAAGACAATGCAATGTAACATTATAGTTACATTATTATTATTATCAAAGACAATGCCATGTAACATTATAGTTACATTATTATTAAAGACAATTTATATATATTATCAGAGCCACGTCTGTTTGCATGTTCACCACAAGTACTGTGCGTGGTCAATGCGATACTTAATTTCTTGAAAAAGGTTTCTATTAGGCGTTTGAACATGTTAACACACCTCCTGTTCTATTGCCAGAAAGGGTAAAACCTATTCTTATTTTCCATACGAGATGTACTAAAGTGGGCGCTGTGTTGTTGTTGTTGTTTCCCTAGAATTTATGGTCGTCACCCCAGAAAAAATGAACGCCATAGCAGGCAGTACGATTTTCCTGCCCTGCTCCTACACCTGTACAATCAGCGGCGTTAACCACACACTGGCGGAGTGGTTCAGGATCATTGATGGACGTGAAGAAAGGGTGAGTTATAAATCTCTATATCGTATTAAGACATCTAAATGTGGGAAACCTTGCCCAATGCGGCTTTTTCGAAAGCGTCGGTTTGTCAGAACACGGGGGGTGATCCATAATCGAGGTTGTTTTGGGTTAGTTCGCTTAAATATATAAATGTGTCGTCAAACCCGCCACGACCCGACACAGACAATAGTAAGGTTTGTCACATAAACAGAACGTGCCATACTTTTGGGGTTTTTTCGGTAAAGTCACGTAGGTAAAAAAAAGAAAAAACAACTAAATATAATCACGACGTTTCGGAGGCAACACAAGCTTCCGTCTTCAGGTGGAAACAGTCACAGCAGAAAGCTGTATCAAGTGAGGAGCTCTGAGACACACGAGATTATATACAGGCTGTTTCCCTATTCATAGTACATAATGGAAATTGATCTCGAGCATTCGAGTATATTTAAAAGCATTTATTAATTAAATAAAAAATGACATCACTTGAACCATGTACATGCAGTCATGAACTTACAAACATACAACTTACGAACGCGTCACAGGAACTAATTATATTCGTAGGTTGAGGACTGCCCATAATGTGCTACAGCTACTGCTGTATCTGTATCTGCTCACGTTCATTCTAGGACTCTAGGCATACGTAGCCAGTGGTGAAGGGTGGGTGGTGATCCAACCCCCATCTCAAAACACTCTCTCCCAGGGTTATATTGATAGACATTTTGGTAGACAATGCAATTAGTATGCGTGTGCTGGTAGACTGTTTGATATGTACAAAAGCTATGACGTCACATGGCATTGTGATGTCATAACGTCCGTACATATTACCGTGAATGAATAGGTCATATCCAGGTCTCGTGTATGTATGTACGTTGAGCTTATTTCGCATGATATGTAGCCAACCGTGCTAACTCTACATATGACCATCTCCTGAATAGTGATTCCAGTAAAAGGTATTCAACAAATGATAAAGACATTCTTATCCATCATCATGAGGCCTCCTCATGATGCGCCTTTTGGCGTCATCTGGTCGAACACCATATGAGACTGGGCTCTGAGAAAAGTTGTCTCTGGTGTAGACCAATCAATTTCAAGGACAATGCAGACATTATCAGAGTGCTGTTTTTTGTTTGCATTCTGACCGCAGGTATAGTGGTTAATGCAAACATGATTCCTTGTATAAAGGTGTCAGTTTTGTTGCCAGAAAAAAGGGTAAAAAACCTATTTTAACATTCTTATTCATTCTAGGTGCGAACTCCGGTTATCCTCACAGCAGCTTTTGGCTGGCCATCGAACAAAGATGGTCACCGCATCGCGTGGTGTCACATGCACTGCTGCGGCCATCTTGAATTCTCTGCCTTCCGATATTAGGAAGCCACTGGAGCTACGCACTTTTAAATCATCATCTAGATCGAAAACTCGTTTCTTTAAAACTGATGTTTGTATTTAGTTTGTTGTCCTTCCCCCGCACCTCGGATTAGCACGGTTGCCTATGTACTGTGCCAAAGAAGTTCAACATACATACAACATGCATACAACATACATACAACATACATACAACATACATACAACATACATACAACATACATACAACATACATACATCTTTGATCTGTGCATGCTCTCGCTTTTGTTGACCACAGCTTTATCAATACCCCAATGGAGATATACAATGGCCTTTACAGGCCACCTGGGTGGGTGATGTGTCAAAGTGCGATGCCTCCATCACCGTCAGTGACATCCAGACCCACGACTCTGGGCGATATCGCTGTGAGGTCACGGTGTATCCACAATACATGGAAGACATTGGGTATCTACAGCTGAATGTTAACAGTCCATCAGGTTTGTGTTATTTCCTTTAAACGTCGTCTACATTACCACCCCCAACTCTATCATCTATCCTATAGACCTGATATAGAACTCAACATGTACACTTTAGAGCCATGGGCCCAGTGCCACGGTGAACTGGGTTCAACCCCTGGCTACGATCTCATCACCATCAATGTACATCAGAACCTTTGACTGCTCCTCACCGACATTTATGCGGTCTTAGTTCATAGTTCATAGTTAATTTATTTGGTATAGCCCTGTGAGCCATTCGGCTCTTGAATCGGGTGCAACCGCAACAAACAAAAAACATGAACAAGAAAACATCTTAAAGTGACTATGTGACTGTGTAAACAGAAAATACAGGAAAAAAATATCAAAATATTCCTGAAATAGCACCGTACACCAACGCTGTGTGCAAAAATCCCAGTGGGATGCAAGTCAAATAACAACAACAACCACAAGACAACTAAGATTAAGGCCATCAGTCAACTCCGTACTACAATAAACAAAAACATGGCCAAAACAAAAAAAAACTTTTCGAAATCACCAAAATAAAAGCCATAAATCCAATGTAACAGTGATCATAGGGACTGTGACCGAATTTTTAACAATAAACTACATAAATAAATTATAACACCAAAATCTAGAGCCATATTTTAGGCCACTGAATAGCAGTGGCAGCTAGAGTTGTACAACTCCTCTAGAGCAGTTTTGAGTGAAAATCTCATAGGTAGTGATTCAAGTTGCAGTTTATTGGCAATAGCATTCCAGACCCTGGGGGCATCAATAGCAAAGGCCCTTCCTCCAGTTTTTGTACGGCAATAGGGAATGTGAAGCTGGTAAATGAGCGAAGACCTGAGGTCAAATTTGTTCTTTGAAACGGAGAGGAGATCCAGTAGGTAGTCTGCGGAATTTTTTGTAAGTACATCGTGAATAAATAAGATCTGGTGCACAAGCACCAGATCTTATTTAAGTTTGACCCAATGTAGAGATCACAGTGGTGAGTCCTATATGGCAGTTCAATGCAAATCTTAAGGCCGAGTGATAGATGGAATCAAGCTTCTTCAGTACAGTACTTGGGGCTGATTTATACACGATGTCACAGTAGTCAAGTAGAGGCAGTATGGTAGCTTTTATCAATTCCAAACAGAACATTGGGGGGAAGCAGTGCTTGTGTCCATACAGAAAACCAATTTTTATTTTTGTCTTTTTACCAATATAATCAATGTGATCATCAAAACTAAGTTTTGAATCCAGGATGACCCCAAGATACTTATAGATCTTGACTTGCTCTATTTGATAATTATTCAAGGAATGTAATTGGGGAAAAATAACTTCCTGCTTTAGTCCCGGAGAGAAGCATAGCACCTTGGTTTTGGAGGTATTCAGGACTAGTTTAAGAGAAACTAGCTGATGTTGTAGTTTGTTGAAATCACCCTGGAGCTTAGCAATCACGTCATCCGGAGAGCGGCCAGCAGTAATCATCTTAAAACAACGTCGCATAGCAGGTGGCTCAGAGGTCAGAGTGCTGAGCTAGCGCCACTCAGAAGCATGGGGTCAAGTCCAGACATTTGCCTGCGAGGTAACCGAGTCCTAAGTCGAGTGAGTTGATGGACTAAGCTTCCCTTTCTGCAATTTTGCACTTAATTGACGAAATTTAAACTCTGAGAATTAAAACGTATCTAGTTCATTGCCACGTGATAAGCGCTGTTCCACGTGGAAGAGCAATCTTGGAAAGTCTTGCTCCCAACTGTGTAGACCAGCAGAGGTCGCTTGAAGGAATCTCAGAGTCAGCTCTGTGATATCCGTTCTGTGGACTGTTCTCTAGCAAGACACGTTGCACTACTCTGTGAGCAATCCAAATTAATCTTTATGTTAATGACGGGACACAGGGATAACATTTCCGAATGACAAAACATACAGAGGAAACCCTTGCCCAACACAGCTTCATCTAACGCGTGTTTTGGCTCTAGACGGTTGTGGCTGATGGGGTTTGTTTTCCACAACACGGGGGTGATATTTCAGTGATACGCAGTTTGACGCTGCTAACATTTTCGTATCTGCATATAGAAAAGGTAGTCACGTGAGAGTGCTGCGTCTGGTGGAGTGTCAATTGACTGTGAGAACGATGTATTTACCGTGTATGTCTGTGTGCGCGTGTGAGTATGGTTTTTTGTATGATAATGTAATGCACTCAAAACGCACAGCAACAGCAGCACAACGTAAATATTCACACATTACAGCATGAATCTAGTTATTGAGAACGTTAGTCATACGGACGACGAGATGGTGAATCATTAATGTTCAAGTGACAGTGTTAGTGGCGAGCGTAGGGTGTGAGTGCCGTGGTGCGGGAAGAATGGAGGCGGGGGTTTTGTGTTGCGTTGAAATTGACAAAGAGTGTACACACACAAAGAAGACATGAGAACGACTCAGAATCCGTTAGTACATTAATGAGGGCGGGAATCTTGTAGTATTAGTTAAACAAAGAGGGAGGGGGTGATCATTTCGAAGACACGAAGGCAACCCAAGTCTTCCCACGAGGTCTATTTTGTTGTTTAACAAAGTAGTGCCCAACATGTTCCAAGAACGTAACCCCCCTGCGTTCGACGAGGTCTGCTGTTCTGTACTTAAAAAATTAATTGTTCTAGATTTGAAACTTTCGTGACTGCAAGGATCCATACTCTTTGGTTCTATTCGGTAAAGTCACAATACCTACTTTACTTGGAATGGCTCCTTCTACAAACAAAATGAGGGTACCCCCATGGGATCCCCCTTGTCACCAGTGATAGCCAATATTTTCATGGAGAAATTTGAATCAGACGCCATCCAGACTTCCACCCTCAGACCTTCCCTGTGGAAGAGATATGTAGACGACACTTTCGTCATTTGGCCACATGGCCTCCCGCCTTTGAACCTTTTCCTAGACCACATTAATGCCAGACACTCCGCCATCAAGTTCACCATGGAAGTGCATAAAGATGGCAAGCTGCCATTCTTGGATGTTCTGTTTGAGAGGAGACCTGATGGTTAATTGGGACATTCTGTCTACAGGAAACCCACCCACACAGATTCCTACTTGAAACCTGATTCCCACCACCACCCGACGCAAAATAATTCTCTAATCAAAACGTTATACCACAGGGCTCATTGCATTTCAGACCAACAACACTTGACCAGTGAATTAAAACACGTGCATCTGGCCCTCAAAAGGAATTGTTACTCTGACCGTACCATCCGCCAAGCTGTTTCTCCCTCCATACAGAAACAACCACTTGATACTTCGATCAAAACCATCAGACTGCCATATATAGCAGGCGTTACTAAAAAGATCTCCGATACCAAGGTTCTCCAAAATTCTAAACAAACACAAGATCCTGGTCCGGTTCAATACAGTACACAAAATCCGTGACCTGATCCCTTCCGTGAAGGATGTCATTCCTGACTTACAGTACCCCGGAGTTTACAAATTGAGTTGTACCTGCGGTGATTGCTATATCGGGGAGACGAAACGACATGTCTCTGACCGAATTCGCGAGCACAAATCAGATGTGAAACACGGCAAAACGAATTCTTCTGCCGTAGCTGATCACTGTTACAATGCTGTGGGTGATCACGATATAATTTTCTCCGATACCAAGGTTCTTTACAAACCCACGGGTTTTTTTTATCAGAGATTTGTTCACGAGGCAATTCAGATTTACAAACACAGACACAATTTCAACTGAGAAGGTTTCAAATTAAGCAACCATTGGAAAAATGTTCTAAATCGAACCAAACATTAAACTAATTTCAATGGTACAGTATATTTTATCAAGTAGTGGTATTCCAAACTTTTGCAGCTGCTTAAATTCCCCTTTCACACCATCAATACGTAAAGTACCCCTTCCCCCCTCGCCGGTCTGCACATGTTCACCCCCTCTACACCGTTCATCATGCTAAGTCCGCCAATTTAATGCAAATTTTTATGCTAATTCATTTGTCAAGGCACCTTAATTACTCCCACACAATTCTAGATTTAAAGCTTTCGTGACTGCTAGGATCCATACTCTTTGGTTCTATTGGTATTTTCACCTACGTGACTTTACCCAATAGAACCAAAGAGTATACTCCCACACAGCTTAAAGGTCGCGGTCTGAGCTTGGCTGTGTTCACTCCAGCGCTGTCCTCGAGACAGTCTGGTCCCTTCACCTGATGAAGGCCACTTGTGTTGTGGCCGAAACGTCGTGATTTTTTTTTTTTTTACCTACGTGACTTTACCGAATAGAACCAAAAATGCATTGTTACTGACAAATGTTTTGCGTTTATACATTTACATTAGATAAGAAAATATACTAATGTGGGCATTGTGTGTGGTTTCCTTAGATCTGGTGGTTGTGACCCCAGATAAAATGAACGTCATAGCAGGCACTACATTTCTGCTGCCCTGCGTCTACTCCTGTACAATCAGCAACATTACTCACACGCTGGTGGAGTGGTTCAGGATCATAGACGGGCATGAAGAGAGGGTGAGTTACTCCTCTGTCCGTTCTGTGTGCCACCTGCCACAAAATATCAGCAAGCACAGGCATGGAATTGATCAGTATTGTTCGTAAACCTGATCACGTGACTCTTGAGCATTTACAATATGCAACGCAGATGAAATGGTTTGGTATTTTATATCCAGATCGAGGGCCCCTGGTCACATGACTGGGCAGAGGCATGGGCCAGTCATTTGAAAACAGTCTCCACGTGAAGCTCCTTTGTCAACAGTTAATCCAGCCCAGTCGCAGCCCTGGGGACAGAATAATTCTCGGGTTTTATCTGAACGAATTTTATACTGAAATAATATAACGCGTTTGATCTGTGTGCTGCTTCTACCTTTATTGACCACAGATTTATCAATACCCCGATGGAGAGACCAGAAACTGGCCATTACAGGCCACCTCAGTGGGTAATGTGTCCAAGTGTGACGCCTCCATCACCGTCAGCGACATCCAGACCCACGACTCTGGGCGATATCGATGTGAGGTCTCGGTTTATTCCCCAACTGTGCAATACCACATTGGGTATCTACTGCTGACTGTCTACCCACGAACAGGTTTGTATCACGTCCTTCATAGGTCTGTCCTACCACTCACTACTCCCATCATCTGTCATGTAGCCCACACTTAGCACTCAATATCCACCCTACAAATCCACGTTTTACCTTTCGTGTTTGGTTTGTTGTCCTTCCCCCGCACCTTCGTGTCTGGCTACGTACGGTGCGAAAACAGTTCAGCATGAAAACGTACACGTGACAGAACCATGCACCTAGAACCATGGTCATCTCCTGCCTGTGACTCTTCACTTTCAGTGTCCAATTAACAAACAATCCGGATGTCAAGTCTCATGAGTTTGTCAGCTTAGCCTGGTCACCTGGGTACACTTGCAAAACAGATGTTCATTCTCATAGGATTATCCAGGGAAAGCAAGTAAATAAATACATACAGTTGTATGCAAGCATCGTAACATTATGTTTGGTTATCTGACATTGCACTTAATTTGGCTGATTCCAAGCTCTTGGCAGTTAAACAAACCAGGCAGAACTCGTCTAACGTGGGGGTTACGTTCCTGTAAAATGGCGCGTTGGGCTAAACTGCGTTCGGCAAATTATAGACCTAACGGGAAAACTATGGTTGCGTTCCTGTGTCCAAAATTATCACCCCCTTGCTCTTTGTATTACAAATTCTAAATAATTTTTGTGCTTGTTTTTTTACTAAAGGATGCTGAGTCGCTCTCCATTTCTTGTGTGTGTGTGTGCACTCTTTAGTTTTCACGATCGCCTGAACACAAAACCTCCTTCTCCACTCCCCTTCACTTATCACGGCACTCACACTTAGTGCTCATCCTTAACACTGTCACTTGAACGTTAAACGACTCGCCATTTGGCATTCGTATGACATTGGACGGCTAGATGCATGCAGCAATATGTAAACATTTGTGTTGTACGTGGTGGTCGCGAAAGCCTACGTGTTAAACATTACTCGATGTTGCAATGCATTATCGGAAAAGAATCCTCCCTGCTGTATGGATCCAATGTCACTTAAACTAAACTATTTTTTATTTTACCTGGTAAGGCCCACTCAGCTATGCGGCTTTTTTCAGACGCGACAAATGATAGCTCAACGAAGTGGCTTTTCATATGGACATTTAACATAGACAAATACTCTAAACCGATCTTTCTATATATGGAATAGAAAGCTGGAGGACCTGGAGAAAAATCCACGCGACCATGGAGAGAGTAAACTCCAAACACACAGCAGCAGGTGTCAGGGTCGGGATCAAACCCACGACCCTTGTCTACCAGGCGAGTTAGTTAACATCTCACCACCTCGGCTCCACTTGAAGGGACCTCAGAGGTAGCTCTAAGATATCCCCTTCTGTGGACCGTTCTCAAACACGCAGTATTGCACTGCTCTGCTAGAGACCGAAAGAGATGCTTCGTCTAACGTAAAGTATTTGCCCACTTTCTCTGCCCTAATTGTCACCACTGCGTTGTGAGACCAGCACCTCCTCCTCCTGCAGAGGTTCATTCCCACTGCTCATGTGACCATCGTGGGTTTGTCCACAGACCTGGCCGTTGTCATCCCGGATGCAAAGGACGCCACAGTAGGCAGCACGGCTCTCCTGCCCTGCTCTTACACCTGCAACATCACCGGTATTAGACACACGCTGGTGGAGTGGTTCAGGACCATAGATGGACACGATGAGAAGGTGCGTCACTGTCACACTTGCACACTATTACTTACACCCGCCTGCTCGCAATGATGAGTAAATGTTCTATATTAATGCCCGTTCATGCTAATTTATTTCAATGAAGGTCACCCCCTCTCCTTTTCTGGTCCCATTGTCAACTTTTAAGTTTTTCGAACAGCAGTATAGTATTGTATCTTCAACTAGAATAATCACAAATTCTCCCCGTTCTCTCTACTCTGATGAAGAGTCATTTCCTAGGTGTATTATATATTTGTCTGCTATAATTCAATGTTATTTACATATGTCAGTTTTCGGAATATGAGCACGTTTATTATGTGGACACATAGTCATGCCCTGTCGTGTTCTCACGTTTGCTGTCAAGGTTTATAAGATCATATACAGAAAGAGAAGCCTCAGGCCGATGCAGGTGACTTGGGTGGGTGATGAGTCCACGTGTAATGCCTCCATCACCATCAGCGACATCCAGCCCCACGACGCTGGACGATATCGCTGTGAGGTCACGATTTATCGATACGACAAGTCAAGCACGGAAGACATTGGGTATCTGCAGCTGAACGTTCACAATGAACCAGGTTTGCATTATGTCCTCCCTGGATCTATTTAACACCCACTACTTTATCATTCTTGCTAAGCAAGAATGCAAATTCTCTTCATTGTCCAAATTTACCACCAAAATTCACTCTGTGGTACAGGCATAAAGGGTCTTTGTTATTCTTCACAGTATATAACATCACTTAGTATAAGAAACTCGACTCTTTGTTGAGTTGTCTACATGAGCCAATGACAGCTTAAGTTCCTGTCTGTGTCTCTGTCCCATGAGATTGTTGTCCACTTGTGGGATGTGGAATGCTTTGATGTCGGAAAAAATAGTTTCTTAGCTCAAAGGGCTTTACTCAGGGATTAAGTTTCTGATTCGGATTCACTTCAAGTGCCGATGTGGGAGCTGCAAGGCGATTTACGGCATCAACAGGAAACCGGCACAGCGATGATTGACCTCTCCTGCTGGCTGTCCATGACTCCGTTTGGCGTCATTGCCTGCTGCCAACATTGGCCCAATAAGTCATCAAAAGCTGTTCTACCATTCACCTTATGAACACGATGCTGGGCAAACCGTGCATTGAGCGTGAACACCTCGCCGGTGAACACAGCTGCAGGAGAATCGTGAACAATGGCCTCCCCCTAGGCTGAGTTATTATAGCACCGTCACTATTTAACATTCACAGGCAGGCCTCGCCGGACGCTGGGGGTTACGTTCCTAGAAAATGACTTGTTATGCAGAACCGCGTTCGACAGATAATTATTGACATTGTGGGAACATAGGGTTGCCTTCCTGGGCCCGAAATGATCACCCCTCCCTCTATGTTACTAATTCTACAAGATTTCTGCCCTTGTTTTTTGACGAAAGGATGCTGAGTCACTCTCCATTTCTTGCGTGTGTACACTCCTGAACATGAAACCCCCGTCTCATCCTCACACCGCAGAACTCGCATCCAATCCTCTCCCCTGGCAATGATTTCCCAGCCTGACGCTCGCCCCTGACTCTATCGCCGATTCGCCATCTAAAGTCCTCAAAGACTGGACGGCGAGATGTTTGCGGCACTGTGAACATTCCCATTGCATAGCTGTGCATGTCGAGTGCGTTACTTTGTCACACAAAAGACTCAAAAACACACGCACACTAAAACATGGATGGTAATTAAATAGTTCTTACAGTCGATTCATTCACACCTTGTAATGGATGCAGCACCCTCATGGCACTAGTTTAGACACGGAGATGAGAGTCTTGGCAGCGTCGAGCTGAAACATCACCTCCCGTGTTCTGTAAAACAGACCTCATTAGGTGTTGCACCGCGTAGAGCCAGAACGCGCGTTTGATACATCCACAGCGCGTCTGCTCCTCCTGACAACCAGTAGGAGCAGATGCTGTGCAGCACAGAAACGAGAATGGTGCGATGGATCTCAGCGATCACAGCACTGGATCGGTCAGAACTGAAGAGCTGGGGAAGGAGGCGGGAGTGGCGGTGCTCATCTCACTCGAGCGGAGAGAGGAAGTCGGCTCACACGGCTGGGGCTGCCTTAGTAGAGGAGGGGGCAACCGCAAAGGCGATGAACGTGGAGGCACCAGGGCAGAGACAGAGGGGCAGGCCGAGAGCGAGGGGAGTAGAAGTGGCGAACGCGGCGGATTCGAGGGACTGGGGAGTAGACGCGGAGGTGGCCCAAGGCAGCAACGAGCAGAGCAGGAGGAGCAGCAGGGCAGAGACCGCACGAGAGGAGGGGGACAAGGCAGGAAGAGGAAGAAGACGTTGACTGCGTCCATCTCGTGGGTGTTCACGTGTTGCTGTGTCGTCTGTGTTTGTGTTTAATAGAGCCGACAGACACAACACCGACGCCAACCTCAACCCCAGCTCCAACTCCAGGTTCATCAACTGTAGCTGGCATCGTCCTTGGAGTCATTGCTGCTCTGGGTGTTGCTGCTGGAGTTGTTTTTTACTGCAGGAGGAGGAGGTTGATGAGACAAAGTCAGCCAATAGAAGCAGAAGCCCCGTGAGTATCGACCGCACTTGCACCAGAACCTCACAGTGAGTGATAGAACACGGCTCACAATGGCCACGCCAGAGACCCCTGAGCCGGCCCTCTCCAAGGGCCTGAGTTTGACTCCAGCTCCCTGCCTGCCCGTGACTCAGAGCTGTGCTCAGTGGAGCCTGCGGGAGCTCCTGGCAGCTGGGACCCCTGAGTGAAACTCCCAGCCGTGGCTGCTGTCAGTGACAGGGGCTCCATATGAGTTGGGGTGGTGATGTGAGACTGCGTCAGTCATAGGAGATGGTGAACTCAATGGGCTATCACGTAGTTAAAAAAACACATCAATCACGACAGACAGTGATCTCAATGGGCTATCACGTGGTTAAACAAAGGATATCTGTCAAATCAGGGTCAGTGATTGCTGTGGTCAGTGGTTCCATGCGGGTGCCAGGCAGGTGTGAGTCGTGGGTTAGACTCCCAGCCGTGCCAGTGACACAGGCTGCATGTGGACGAGGGTGGGGATGTGTGATCGACGCGTGTCCACTTCTCTCTCAGCAGGCCTCAAGAAATGCAGCCAATGAACCCAGTTGGAGAAGATGCAGGAGCAAGATCAGGTGAGAGCAACAGAGGTATGAAGCAGGAACCACTCTCGTCAGGATCATTCTTTCTGTGTTTGTGTGTTTGTGTGAACTGTGCTAAGAGCCAACGACCTGGGTTCAATTCCCTGCGTTGTGTAAACGCCAGCACTGCTGAGACAAAGGCGGCCGGGCGTGGTGCTGGCCACATCACCCTCTCGAGGTGTTACTCGCTAGCAGCACTTGCCTCGACTGACTGGTCAAGGCTACATCATGGGGGACCGTTGTGTTTGTTACGCAAGTTTGTCATGACACAAGAAGTGACTTTGATTCATGAGCCGGGTGCTTGGGGCTGGAAAGAAGCCCCCTCCCCCCCCCCCCCCCTGTTACAATGCATGCAGGGGCACGTGCAGGACGCTAGGAATCGCGTGGCCAGGATAGGGTAGACAACTTAGAGACAGTGCCGGATGAAGCTCGTCCGGGGCCTGTAGCAAAATATGTTATAAAAGGGCCCTAAAATGTTTGTAAAAAAAACACTTAAATATTAAAACACGTAAATTTTTAACTTGCACAGTAAAGTAAGTGTACTTTTCACTTGCCATACAGCCAGATAATGACAAATCGCTAACCTTAAATACCCAGTCGTTCATGAAAGTAGAAGGTGCTAAAGTACTATAGTAATAGAGCAAGTGCAGAATCACTGAACCGGAATTGATATCTTGAAAGTATTTAGCGCGGGGCCCTTAAAAGTGCGGGGCCCGTAGCATATGTAGCTATTTTTGCTACTACGATAATAAGACACTGATAAGTAGCACATGGTATTGTTGCTACTAGGATAATGCGGCACTGCTTGGAGGTTGTGAATGCGAGAAGGGTGGTCCAGACCTTCTGGATAGAGAAGGGGTTTGCTCAACAAATTGCTTAAATTCGGGCTCGCAGCTCGAGTCAATAATACTTTATTACGTTTTGGTGAATGATCGATTGTTCTGTTATGATGTTTTAAAGCAATGACATTACAAGCAGTAATTATACTTGGTTTGGTCTTCATAGAACTTACTTTGTTTTAGAAAATGTATAACAACTGGGGAAGCCCACCCCAGAATTAGCGCGGTATTTCAGTGGCACACTGGGTGCGTGTGTTTGTGCTGAGTGGACTTGCCGATGAACGCTACCAGTGGTGTCAAGATCGGCCTCTGTGCCGGAGGTTCGTGAAGGACACTGCTGAGCAGCTGGAGGCAGTCGCCCTCCAACAACAACGGAGGGCAGAGGAGGCGGCTAAAGCGCAGAAAGTTGTCACAGTAGGGGGCACAGGTGGCGCGTCTGCCAACCATCTCAGTCACTCCACGAGACCTGAGTCTGTTCCGTGACCTCCTGCCAGCGAACCTTTGACAAATCACGGAACCTTAAAGTGCACCTAGCATGGCACAAGCGCGGTTGTGACGTCACTGCCAGGTTGTGAACGGCTGTTGTTGTTATGCACGAACCTGCATTCGTTATTTATGCAAGTGTTGCACAATCCTACACTGTTCACTTGGCCTCATCACGCACTCATCGCTTACCTCTCTTTACTAAACAGGTCAAGATGCACCGGCAGAGCAAGGAGATAAACCAAACGATGAAGAAGGAGAACGTGAGACTTCAACTTAGAGAAGCCAGAAGTCAAGCCAACCAGTCTCAAACCACCTTAACAAATGCAGCAACTTGTACCAATCAACTCACCACTGCTAGAAACTGACCCTCATAGAGTCCATGATCAAGACGCCGGCAATGTAGCGATGTGCAGTTGAACCGCAATGCCTCGTGAGGTTAACGTAAAGATACCAAAGTCCTGATTTGGTCTGGACCGTCTGAAAATGGAGATGTAGAACGTGAGGCATCAACTGGGTGAGCGTGGCTATAGAAATGTGGGCGTTGCTGGTGGTGGAGGGAGGGGCAACCAGCTGACCACGTGTCACGGTTGAGCCTCCCAGACACCTGGTAGCATTACGTTCATTTTCAAACGTGCACTGTCGTGCTGCCTCACAAGTGACTGGCATAGAGACCTCTAATATTTACACAGAGACCCACAGATTCACAAAGTGACCCACATATTCACATGGACACCATAGATTCACATAGAGACCCAAAGGCCCACATACAGACCCACTATTGGACACAGAGGCACATAAATTCAGACAGAGACCCAATCACTCACACAGAAAGCCAATGGCTAATATAGTGACCCATTCATGAAAATATAGACGAGCATACTTTATAGAAACTCATAGACTTAGATAGACACATGGTTGTCATTAAAGTGGGCTCTCAAATGCGGTGAGTTTGATGGTTTCAGCCCGGTCACCAATGACTTCTCAAAACAAAACCCATCGCGTAAATTTGTCCCATCTTTCTGCATTTGTCCGATAATTAAAACGTCTGCTTGGCTGCCGTGTGACAACGTCTCAAGGTGAGTCGTGCGAGGCGTTGCGACCCCAGCTGTGCGGAGGCTATGAAGGGAACGCGAATGATTCTCACGACAGTCCAGTCCCTTGCGCAGCCGTTTGTTTCACACACCGGGGTCGCACCACTCTGCAACATTGATAAGTGGATTCCTTGAATTATATACTGTTAAAAAAAGTGTATTTTTATATTCGAGTACTGCAAACTCTTCCCTCTCGCGGGTTTAGCCATCGCGGATTTGCAGTTTTGTGCCAA
This sequence comes from Petromyzon marinus, assembly GCF_010993605.1. Lineage (NCBI taxonomy): Eukaryota > Metazoa > Chordata > Hyperoartia > Petromyzontiformes > Petromyzontidae > Petromyzon > Petromyzon marinus. Next base: position 648,835 of record NW_022638155.1, on the reverse strand, counting down.
GGCTATTGAGGTACCGAGTTCGCCGATCGCGTCCCTGTGGCTGGACCATTCGCGGCTGATCACGAGATTTATGTACGCATCGTAACTGCACTGCTCACGATGATGCTGCTGTCTTGTCTCCATCTTATCTCCGTCTTGTCTCCATCTTGTCACCGTTTTCTCTCTATTTTGTCTCCCGTCTCTTCTCTCAAGCGGCCCATTGGGGGTCCCGGGTCACGTGGTGTTTCCAGCCTCGAGTGAGGAGGCAGTGAGGTTCAGCCGCCCGCCATTTTTCTTTCTCTCGTGCGTTAGGAACCGTGAACCAACCCCCATTATCCGCATTTGCCTTCGAGTTTGGGGAAGGCGAATTTTCCGATTGCAGCTTTTTACCAAGAACAAAACCCCGGCGGATGGGCAAGAGTTTGCTGTAGACTACATGCTAAATCAATGCACCTGTATTCTATTTTTGTAAGGCATAATGCACTTTATATACATTTTGTATGCACAAATTTAGTATATATGGAATTAGATTTGAAGATGATATGTATTACTCGCCGAATGATCATGCACTAAACTACTCACTTGTATTTGTAGATGCGTCTGGGTAATTTGTTTACCTTCCTGGTATTTGCACTCTTGTATATTTTGTGCTGTGAATTTTTTTACGTTCAATTAATTTTTTGTATACAGGTATGCAAATTTGTTCAATTATGATATTTCATTCAAATATGCAAATGTGGCAAACAATAAAATAATGGCACGTGCAATTCATGTTAATTGGTGTTCATTGAGTGTCAGTGCAATGTGATCAATCGTATGTGTGATTAAGCGCGCGTAAAATTTCGATTTAAAGCTTTCGTGACTGCAGGGAATCATCTTCTTTGGTTCTTTCGGTAAAATCACGTAGAATGAGAATAAAATAATAAAATAAAAATAAGACAAAATTCTCACGACGTTTCGGCCACAACACAAGGGGTCTTCAGGTGAAAGAACAGAACTGTCGGGACGACAGTGCTTCAATGAGTGCTGCTGAGATTCGTGGCGTCTTTTAAGCTCGGTGATAGGTGTGAAGCACCTTGACAAATGAGTTTAAGTATCAAAGCAGGAAAATTTAGCATTGAAATAGTCGAGGGATTAGCTCGTGACAAAAAATAGCTGTGTTAAAGTTAAAGTTTACATATCAACAGAGGCATTTAGTACATGGACGCTAAAGGGCCTCCAACTACCCAACTATCATACAGTAAATCAATGTGAGAGAAAAAAAAACTAAGTCTATATTACATCAATATAATAATTGTACTTAATATATTCTTCAATAAGCTGAGCTATTAATCACAAAGCAACTGAGTATACACTACACTATATAATGAATACGATATAGTAAAACCAATGAAAACCAAAATATAAACTACCTGAATGTTATCAATAAAATATTAATTGAAAATGTACGTGTATGATGTGTATCATCTATGCGTGTTTGTGAGTGTAGGAGTATTATTAATGTGTGTGTTTGTATTATGATCAGTTATTATTGCCATTTTCGTTGTCTAGAGGGGTGTATTGTGTGTGTGGTTATTTTGTGATTGTGTGTGATGTGGATGCTTGGCTTCGTTGTCTAGGGGTGTATTACCAATCGTGATAATACAATGATTCTCGCTTAAACATTTACTGATTGTGATTTTAGTAGAATTATGTCCAGTCTCAGAATTCAGATCTGACCACAGGATACAGTTCTTATGATTAAGATCATTATGCATGAACTTAGGAAGGAACCACTCAGACTCTTCTGTGTTGAGCAACTTTAATATCTAAAAACTCTCTCAATATGCGAACACACTTGTGATCAGAATTGCCACAACAGTACTCCTGCAAATATCGTACTCATCGATCCGTACAAATTTAAACATCAATGGTCAAGTCTTATGGCTACGTTGTTAAACAGCGCAACAGAACAATAGGCTAACTTCTCATAGTAAACGCGACAATACACGATAGGAAAGTCCTTAAACATGGCAATATTCATACCGAAACGCGCTAAACAAACGTGTGCCCAATGGCAAAAGGGGGCATCAACAAATTAATTAATAATGCGATTAAAATAAATATCTCAAAACAAAGTATTCATGCGAGTGTATAGGTTCGAAAAGTAGTCGCTTTTCAAATGGCTCGTAGGAAATAAATTAATTCACGGGCAAAATTATGCAATTAAAAGAAATATCCCAAAACAGTAGTATTCATGCGAGTGTATAGATTCGGAAAGTAGATGCTTATCAATTGGCTAATGGGACATCAATGAATTCAATGGCAAGATTTTGTGATTAAAATAAAACAAACGACTAAAATACTTCTAACAACCGTATTCATGCAACTTAAGGAACAGAACAATGATTCTCCACGACCAGTCAATACTTCACACACCACCTTGGAATGGCAACACTATCAATACAAAACATCGCAGAAAAACCTCATTCGTACCGATATACGCGTCGTGAGTCTTGTAGGGCAGTCACCACGAGGTCCAACAATTCTAGAGGGTAGTATGGTTTGAGTTGGTCCACGCACGATCTCTGCTCATGAATCTATTACCAGCGGTGCCTCAGGATCCAGAGGGTGGGGGAGCAGCTTGTGCAGCGTGTTTCCTTGTGTAGTGTTGCTCCGGAGACACTTCGTAGGGGGGGGCACGTCTTTATTATCCACACATACCCTAACTACTATACATCAATTCTTCATACAGTTGATCTTGAGGACCTCTTCCACTTGGTATATGATACGCCTCCTGTGTCGGGTGCCTAACCCGACTACGCTCAAGGTCCTCCGGCTATGATATACTATGTGAGACTACCTGACCTGACCCAGCCAAGGTACAGGTCCAACACTGACACCTCACAGAGCTTCGGCCCTTAAAAGGTCAGCGAAGCTAGGGGGGGTTCAGAGTCCTACTCTAGCAGCGTCTTCTTGCTTCAACTGCTTCCATCTCCAACTGCTTCGGTTTTTAAACTGCCGAGACCTCTCCAGAGGCTCGCCTTATATCCGTTTCTCAGCCGAGGTGCGGACCTCAGTGAGGGACGCGGGTGACCCCAGAGTCCCCCACTGAGGTCCGCATGTTTGCCGTTGCAGGTCAGTGCAGCCGCAGCCCCCCAGCCGTTGGGAGTGTTTGCGAGGGATCGTAGAATCCCTCGCAGCCCCCCAACTAGCTTCAGGGCTGCCTGTCGTTGCCTGCAAAGTGCAGCCCATCCATGGCGCTACACTTGTACAGAAAATACCTCGGGTCCCCAGCAGGGGGCGCTGGGTGGTTCAGGTCGTGGCTCACTCGGGCCACGTGCACCATCAGGCTCCGTCCACAGCTGGAGCGGCTGTCGAGTCGGCAACGCTGCTCACGCTGGCGGGGCTCGATGGGCCAGGCTCAGCCTGCAGCGGCGTGCACGGTGGCCACGTCGCCAGGTCGCGCTCGCGGCTCGACCAGCCCGGCCGGCAGCGTGTCGCCCCCCTTGGCACCGGGCACGGTTGACGCTTGCAGACTGAGGAGCGGCTGGGAGAGACGGCGGCCGTCGTCTTCCCCCCTCCTCCTCCTCCTGAGAGTCCTCCGGCAGTTGCCGCTACGTCTCGTACGCTGCTCGGTGGACACGCTCCGGATCAGGTTGTCTCGTTCCGCGTCGGTCTCTGATCCGACCCTCGACTGCCCTTCGCCTGTGGCTTGGCGAGCTACTGGGCACACTCACGAACAGTGCTTGCCTCAGGTCTCCCCTCGGAGAGGTTGACTTTGATGGGAGCACAATAGCAACGATCTTCACGCTATGGTCGTGTTCAAATTTTGACTTAAAACTTTCGTGACTGCAGGAATTCAGATTCTATGGTTCTTTCGGTAAAGTCACGTAGATGGCAAAAATGTAATAATAACATAAAAAGATATACTCCCCTTTAATTATTTAATTGTTATATATTTTTCCCTACGTGACTTTCCCTAAAGAACCATGGAATATCGATTTAAAGCTTTTGTGATTGCAAGGATTCATCTTCTTTGGTTCTTTCGGTAAAGTCACGTAGAATGAGAATAAAAAATTAAATTGATAACATAAAATAACGCAAAAATATTCTCAGTGAGAATATTATTGCGTTATTATATTATTGTGTTATTTTATTTTTTAATAAAATAACACAATATTCTCAGTGAGAATATTATTGTGTTATTTTATTCTCAGTGAGAATATTGTGTCATTTTATTTTCAGTGAGAATATTATTGCGTTATTTTATTTTATCAATTTATTATTTTATTCTCATTCTACGTGACTTTACCGAAAAAACCAAAGAAGATGAACCATGGAATGCAATGGTCGTGTGTGAAGGCTGTATAAAGCGATCTCACCACCGGGGGGCAGTCTCGTCCACAGTACTCTCCCCCACGTGTTGTGTCGCGATGCCGTGAGTGCAAGCCTTAGCCTTGCAGTGGCTCCCCCAATGCCAGGTATAGAATGAGAACAAAAAACCCCTTCCCGTTCTGCGTAGAGTCTGCCAGTGCAGAGCTCCCTATCATTGCCAGTCACGAGGGCAAGTCCCGGAGTCTGCCTTGGAGCAGATCTCTCTCGCGTGGTTTGGCTACTTCTTACATCCGATTTATTTTCCCCGCCTTTTGCTTCCTTCTCACAAATGCTCGGATTTTCCTGTGGCCTTGAGGTCGTGAACCGTTTTGTGTCCGGGTGTGCGTGTTCACCGCCGCCGTGTTTGGTTCACGTTGTGAGGAGCGTTCACGGCACTCACAGCACTCACGTCGCGGTTGGAACTCTCGCACGGTATTTGATATACCACAGGGAGGCGCCCCCCCGCATAACACAATTTCCTGCTACCACGTGTTATGCAAGCTACTGGGAAGACAAAGGCGGTTGGGCAGGCTTTGGTTCTGCCCCTAGAATGCATGCTATTTTGGTCCTGGACGATTGACATAATTCGTATTGTATATCTTCTGAATGATCCAAGGTCTAATACTCCCGTAATTGTTATTCGGTTTATGTTCTTTGGTTCTTTCGGTAAAGTAACGTAGAATGAGAATAAAATAATAAATTGATAAAATAAAATAACACAATAATATAATAACACAATAATATAATAATATAATAACACAATAATAATATTCTCGTGTGTTATTTTATTTTATTTTATCAATTTATTATTTTATTCTCATTCTACGTGGTGACTTTACCGAAAGAACCAAAGAAGATGAATCCTTGCAGTCACGAAAGCTTTAAATCGAAATTCGGTTTATGCTTAACCAATATTTATGGCATACAGTTATGATTTGTTCTTGGCACCTGATGAAGATCGCTTGCGTTGTGATCGAAACGTCGTGATTGTTTTTTGTTTTAACATAATTTTATTGTATTTCTACATACGTGACTTTACCGAAAAAAACAATGAGTAATTTTATGCAGTCATGAAAGCTTTAATATTTTATTGTCTCAATTATTATTCTGAAATGCATCAATCAATATTCTGACAATGCATCAGTCAATATTCTGATAATCCATCAATCAATATTCTGACAATGCATCAGTCAATATTCTTATAATCCATCAATCAAAATTCTGAAAATGTATCAATCAATATTCTGATAATGCATCAATAAATATTCTGATAATGTCCATAATAGAGGTTTTTTTGGGTTAGATCGCATAAATATATAAATGTTGTGTCATCGTTAAACCCGCCACCACTCGACACAGCCAACACGCACCTCGCGAGGGTGCACCCTACGTATCACACAGAACCGTCTACTGTCGGCAGCACTATCCAGCTAGAACAGTGGGCAGGCTGCCTGGCTAGCGGCGCCCAGCGATGGCGAAGACGGCGGCGGTGGTGAGACGACAGCACGGCGAGGGGATCCGCTTCCAGCAACAGCCCCAAGCTCTTGCTGGGGGCCCCCTCTTATCCTCCCGGCGTTGCCTCGCTCCGCCCTGGCCACGCCCCCTTTTTGGAACCTACCAGCAGGTTACCGGGCTTCCAGATGGACACCTTTCTGAGCTTTACCCTCTGTTTTCTTACCCCCGTGTGTACTGTCACCTGACTGACGTGTGTACTGTCACCTGCTGACGTGTGTACTGTCACCTGCTGACGTGTGTACCGTCACCTGACTGACGTGTGTACTGTCACCTGACTGACGTGTGTACTGTCACCCGCTGACGTGTGTACTGTCACCTGCTGACGTGTGTACTGTCACCTGACTGACGTGTGTACTGTCACCCGCTGACGTGTGTACTGTCACCCGCTGACGTGTGTACTGTCACCTGCTGACGTGTGTACTGTCACCTGACTGACGTGTGTACTGTCACCTGCTGACGTGTGTACTGTCACCTGCTGACGTGTGTACTGTCACCTGACTGACGTGTGTACTGTCACCTGCTGACGTGTGTACTGTCGTACACTGCAGTTACCACTTTCCGTCAGCAGCCAGCGCTATTGCTCTACACGTGTAATGACAGTAGAGTCAGTCTGCGGTGCGAGTGGACGAGTGGCCACATGGGTGGTGATGACAGGGGAGTCAGCCTGCGGTGCGAATGGACTGGTGGCCACAGGAACGATCGAGCATAGGGGCGTGGCCAGGTGAAGAGGACTGGAGTCAGCTTGTCTAGGGCGTGGTCACGGGACAGGGGCGTGGCCACGCACCGTATATAAGGGAAATGCGTGGGAGACTCACGGCTGTTGCAGTGGGGTCTCCGCCTGTCTGAGTGAGCAAGTGGCTGCTTAAAGAAAGCATCTCAAGACAAGTGCGTCCGAGTCGTCTTTACACATGCAGACAAACTTGCTCTGACAATGTATGTGGAGTGGCGTGACGCGCGTAGGGTTTGCAAACAGCAGTTGCATTCATGTACGGGGTTGAAATCAGTGTGGTCGGGTCAGGACAAGCAGGTGCAAGCGTGTGGCCTGAGAGACAGCAGACAGAGAGACGCCAGCAATTAGGGACAGAGGCAGTGATTGGCTGGCTACAAATTCAAACACGGAGTAGGTGCCAAGGAGGTGAGAGATCGAGGCGATAAGGGGGGGAGCACGTGCAGGAGACGCCGGAAGGACGCCGGCTTAACGAGGGCCACCTGAGGACACTGAATGAGGAGGGGGATATGAGGGGAACGTGTGAAGCAACGGGGTTGAGTTGGTTGAAGATGAAGAAGTGAAGAGTCAAGACAAGAAACGTCCGGGACCTCGACCTCCACACCTCGTCCTGGCCCCCAGCGGTGTTGGCCTGAACCCCCGCTGGGGCACGGGCGAGGTTGGAGGTGTGGGTGTAGTAACAGGCTAGCGGGGGAGAGGCTAGCGGAATCCTGAGTGTGAGTGTGTTAGGCTAGCGGAGAATAGGCGAGCAGGAGATTCAGTGAGAGGTTAGTGGAGTGAGAAGCTAGCGGAGTGAGAAGCTAGCAGAGTATACAGTAAGAGGCTAGCGGAGAACAGGCTAGCGGAGCCAGAGAGAACGTCCGTGAAAGGATAGCGGAGTGCGGAGTAGCAGGCTAGCGGAGCCAGAGAGAGAGAGAGAACGTCCGTGAAAGGCTAGCGGAGTGCGGGGTAGCAGGCTAGCGGAGCAAGAGAGAGAGAACGTCCGTGAAAGGATAGCGGAGTGTGGAGTAGCAGGCTAGCGGAGCCAGAGAGAGAGAGAAGAGTGGTGGAACGTGAGGAGCATCCGTGTGGGATGCTTCGAATAAAGTGACACAGGAGAAAAATAAGAAGTTGTCTGCGTGAATAAACACCACGACATGTGCACCGTGATTTGCTTCTGAAAAAGAAGCTAATAGCTGAGTGGACCCTACCTGGTAAAATAAACGAATAAAAAGTTTAGTTTTATTTGTATATTTTTCAATTGATTGGTTTACCTTTCCTCTACTTTGCACTCCGATCTTCAGTTTGTTGTAACGTTCTGACCCAGTGCCGCTACTGGACATCTGTGCACAAAAGAGCTTCATAGCTCATTGGATTCTTCCGGTCTAAGATAAAGATTCTGAAGCTTTTCGATTTAAAGCTTTCGTGACTGCAAGGATTCATCTTCTTTGGTTCTTTCGGTAAAGTCACGTAGAATGAGAATAAAATAATAAATTGATAAAATAAAATAACACAATAAAATTCTCACGACGTTTCGGCCACAACACAAGCGGCCTTCATCTGTCCTCCAGACAGTCTCGTGAAGGGACGAGACTGTCTGGAGGACAGATGAAGGCCACTTGTGTTGTGGCCGAAACGTCGTGAGAATTTTATTGTGTTATTTTATTTTATCAATTTATTATTTTATTCTCATTCTACGTGACTTTACCGAAAGAACCAAAGAAGATTCTGAAGCTTCTCGTGATGAGTTTAACTTTTTACTAAACTACTTAAACTATGTTTAGATTACCAGGTAAGACCCCACTGAGCTTCTGTGTAGCTCGTTATCATAAGCGACCTGGCCATCACAAATGATAGCAGCTCAGCCAGGTGGCTGATATCGTCATCATCATCAAGTAGATGTAGTGTTGTTTACCAACACGGAGGCACACACTCTGGACTGGGAGGCAACACTTTTATTTAACAACTTCCCTAGCGGGTAACACTGAGGTGATGTGGCTAACGATGTGAGTAGCGAGTTAACTCGAGACGAAGACCCGGTAGACGACGAGACGCGGGACCCAGGCTTGATTCCACAGACGAGCCAAGAACACTCTCGGGACTGCTCCTTGATGCTCCTGGGCGTGGCTTCGCTCCGCCTTCGGCCACGCCCCCTTCAAGACCTTTCCCGAAGGATCCCGACCGAGCATCACGTGCCCCACTCAGGCTACCACTTCCTCACTTGCCCTCTCTCTCAGGCCATCACCAGGACTATGCCACGTGGGGCTGGCTGACATGCCGTACTTACTCTGGTGCTAGAGAGAGGCTCCAGACGCACAGTTGCACTCCTGTAACAGTAGCTGGCGCCAACACCCTAGTTACACCATTTACGTCACTACATAGACATTCATAGCAGGAGACAAATACTCTAAACGTGTGGTGTTGTAGATTCTGAATGTGTAGGGGAGAAAAATCCACACGACCACGGGGGGAGTAAACACGCAAACTACAAATATACAGCAGCAGTTCGTCAGGGTCGGGATTGAAGCCACGACCTCCTGTACACCAGGCGAGGTGGTTGACATCTCTTGACTTAAAGCTTCCGTGACTGCAAGAATTTATATTATTTGGGTCTTTCCGTAAAGTCACGTAGATAGGTTCAAAGAATATAACAAAAACTACGATGTTTTGATCGCAACGCAAGGGATCGAAACGTCTGAAGACGACCGCTTGTGCTGCGATCGAAACTTTGTTTCGATCTACGTGACTTTACCGAAAGACCCATACAACATAGTTAACATCTGTGACGTTGTTTGTGCTGTACCCCACCCACCGCTTGGACTAGGGAACTCCTGAGTAATCTCTCTTCCTTCTGTGAGTCACAGCCGCCGCTCTCTGAACAACCTCAGCTGGCTTCGTCGTCTAACACGGAGAGGGAGAGGAGGTGGGGGGTGGTGAAGCATCCATTCTGCTGTCAGTGTGACGGGGCAGGTAGCACCACCCACTGTGCATTGACACTCACGCACAGGTGACAGCCACACTCACACACACACGCAAAGATGACAGCCACACACACTCACAGGTGACAGCCACTCACCACACACAGAGGTGACAGCCCCACACACTCACACACACGAACACACGCAGAGGTGACAGGCACACACACACTCACACACACTCACATTCACACGCGGTGCCACTGAACGCGTGCATCGAATCATTATCGTTCACCCCACGGAGCTGTGACTTGGGCTAACAACGGTGAGGATTAAACTATGTGCGAGTGTGTTAGTGTGTGTATAAGTGTGTGAGTGTGTGTAAGTGTGTAAGTGTGTGTAAGTGTGTGTGAGTGTGTGTGAGTGTGTGAGTGTGTGTGTAAGTGTGTGTGAGTGTGTGAGTGTGTGTGAGTGTGTGTGTGAGTGTGTGTGTAAGTGTGTGAGTGTGTGTGTGAGTGTGTGTGTAAGTGTATGAGTGTGTGTGAGTGTGTGTGTGTAAGTGTGTGAGTGTGTGTGAGTGTGTGTGTGAGTGTGTGTGAGTGTGTGTGTGTGAGTGTGTGTGTAAATGTGTGAGTGTGTGTGAGTGTGTGTGAGTGTGTGAGTGTGTGTCTGAATGTGTTGAAGAGTGAATCCACAACATTTACAGTTTGAGTGGATTCACTCTTCAACACACCGGTGGGCTAAAGTAGTGAACTATTTGTCTTTTGGCAACGTGACACTTTTTTGCTGATTGGCCGTGTCGGATGGTGGAGGGTTACGACACATTTATAAATAACGCGATCTAACCCAAAAACCTTGATTAAGTGCACCTAGCCTGGCACAGGCGCCGTTGTGACGTCACCGTCACTTAGTGGCGAATGGCGGGTATTGGTATGGATGTTGGACTTCTTTCTCACCGTACGTAGCCAACCGTGGCTAATCGCAGTTGCAGGTGAAGGACAACAATCTTAGCACAACAACAACAACAGCACTCACGTCTAAACAAATTAGTGCTCAATCGAGATTATTTAAAAGTTGGCTTCTCAATATCGCATGGAAGAGCGTTCCAGACGGCTGCAGAAGTGCATCTGAAAGCGTGCGAGGCGGTGTGTGTTTGTAAGTCGACTCATCCTCAAATGTCTTAAACATCGCCACTGGGGAGACAAAGGCGGCCGGGCATGGTGTTGCCCACCCACTCCCTCGTGTGCCACAGTGCAGGCCGGAGTAGGCTCTACAGGCCAACAGCGCTTGCCCCTGCAGTCTATTAGTAGAAGTTAGACTGGGATCGTTATTTTGGTATTTCACGCGCATACCTCTAAAGTGAGTGGGAAACACCGCCAGGTACGTGAGAGGCATTCGTGCAATGCTGCCGTGGCCTTCAGCAGTTGAGGGACCGGTTGGACTGCTCTCTGTGGTTACCGATCTAACCGGGAGATTTAATCCCAATTTCATTGACTCACTCCCAGATTCAGACTCCATTCAAAGTCATTGTCCCTTGTGATTGAGGTTATTTATTTAACCACCAGCTGAGAGAGCTCCCGTTGAGATTCACTGTCTCGTGTTGATGAGTCTTGCTGCAAGGTGAAGTGGGGAGACGTGACCCTGCCAAACGATGAATTAATTTGTAAATTGTTTGTAACTTGTTCATTTTACAGATTTCCTGTCCTCCATTCGTAAAGGAATGGCCGCGATTTCTACTCTTGGAACAACAAAAGCAACAACAATAGTAATACTATTATTAATTGGTAAGTAGCATCACCACCACCATGTTTAGCCTGTAATAGGCTGCTGGGGCAAGCGCTGAGCGAGGCTGTGGGTGGAGGGACTGGAGCAGGGGGCACGTCGGGGGCACGTCGGGGGCACGTGGGGGGCACGTGAGGGACACGTGGGGGGCACGTGGGGGGCACGTGGGGGGTCGCGCGATGGTACAAAATACCCAGGCAGGTGCTTAGTTTTGGTGGGGCTGATGGTAAGGCCCCACCTCTTAGTGGCACGCTCCAGGTACAGCAGCAGCGCCTCCAACTCCTTCTCTGAGTGAGCAGCCAATTACCAGATCATCGGCATACATAACGTGGTTGACCAACAGGGAGCTATCCCTTGATGCACCCGGGCTTCGATCAACCTCCCATTGTATCTGTACCAGATGGAAATTCCTACGGTACAGCCATCAAAGGCTTCACGAACTACGTGGTCGAAATAGATGTTAAGTAATGTGGGAGCCAGAGGACATCCCTGTCGCACCCCAAAGTGAACAGGGAATGGCACCGACTCCCGGCTACGTAGTTTTACCCGGACCCGCTCACCATCATGAAGGTCCTTAATGAGCGTGAGCAGAGGGTCAGGGACTCCGAAAGCACGAAGAACAACCCAGAGCCCAGGCCTACTGATGACATCATAGGCCTTGACCAGGTCAATAAAGCAGAGATGTAGGTCTTGTTGGAATTCCCTACACCTCTGCTGGAGCAAACGGACAGAAAATATGGCATCTGTGCAGGACCGCCCTTTCCTGAAACCACATTGGGGCTCCGCAAGCCTCTCCTCAACGTGCCTGGCAAGGTGATGCTGAATAATCCTTGCCAGGACCTTTCCCGGCACACTGAGGAGTGAGATGCCCCTGTAGTTGTTACAGTCTGTGCAGTCCCCCTTCTTAAAGAGGGGGACCACCAGGGCATCCTTCTAATCCTGCGGAACCCGTCCAGTAGTCCAGACCGTTGTTATGATGTCATATAGGGCAGTCTGTGCACAAACGCCACCCTCCCTCAGCATTTCGCTTGGGAGATCATCTCTGCCCGGTGCCTTTCCTGGTCTCAGACTCCGGATCGCCTTCAGTACATCCTCAACAGATGGCACCTCAGCCAGCCACTCACAGGGGGTGACTTCTTCTTCCAATATATGAGGCACCGCAGCCTCAGCAGGGTCATACCCACTTTGTGCCACGTTGTTTGGTTCACACCCGAGAAAAGCCATCTCGGGTGTGGACCAATCAAATTCAAGGACAGTGCATGTTATCAGAGTTGTCTTTTTTGTTTGCATTTTGACTACTTGTGTTGTGGTTATTGCAAACATGATCCCTTGTATAAAGGTGTCAGTTTTTGTGCCAGATAAACGGGTAAAAACCTATTACTATATCTTGTTACTGGCAAAGGAGGTCTCATGTAGTACAGCACTCATTGGTTGTTGTGTGTTGGAGAGTAAGCCCACTACAACATTTAAAATCCGAGTACCGTGACTATCGCCGGTAATTACAACAAGGAGGAGCATCAGGTGACTCTGCGGTTTTCATTCCGCATACCCCGCATTCCCCGCCCACCTCACACACCGCCAACATCGGTGGCAAAATGTAACCAGGAACTCGTCCGGTCTGTGCAGATCAGCAGGGCTGTTGAGTCTGGGGAGGTCTGCACCGATCACGCTTGACAGGTTGTCACGGGGCATCTGCGGGGCTCTGTGAAGCCAGCAACAAGCTCGTTTGTTGTCGTTCCCCGCACCTCCGCTTAGCACGGTTGTCTACGTACAGTGCGAAAGAAGTTCAACACATACATACTCAGCACGCTTGGCTACGTACGGTGCGAAGCAAGTTCAACATACGTACATAGATACAGCAAAGAGCAGGGCAATGCAAGGCATTGCTGTGCGCCGGCTATGATGCTTGCCACAAATGGTAGCTCAACGAAGTGGCTGATCGTCGTCATCATCATCACGTGGAAATGTCTAGCAGCCAAATACTCTAAAGGCGTGATGTTGATTCTAAATGTGGAGGGAAAAACCGGAGAACCCACAGTCAAATGCACGAGACCACGGGGAAAACACGCAAACGCCAAATATACAACAGGCGTTAGGGTTGGGATCGAAACCACGACCTCCTGTATACCAGGCGAGGTAGTTAACATCTCCTCGCCACCGTGACACCCCTAATGCGACTGTCATCAGTGTAACGTTCTTACCCCGTGGCCCTACTGGATCATCTGTGAAACAGAGCTTCATAGCCTATCGGATTCCTCCATTATAAGTAAAATAAATTCTGATTTATCCGCAGGAACGGTGTTCGCTGACAGCGCGGGGGTTGGGGATGGCTCGGAGTCCGGAGTGCAGCGCCAAGGAAGAACACCACGTGGTGAGTTCAATAGCAGGTCGTGGTCAACTCGAATTCATCACCACCACCACCATCGCCATCATGACCATAACCACCATCATCACCATCATCGTCACCACCATCATGATCATCATCATCACCACCATCGTCACCACCAACAACATCACCACCACCACCATCGCCATCATGAGCATAACCACCACCATCACCACCATCATCGTCACCACCATCATGATCATCATCATCATCACCACCACCATCACCATCATCACCACCATCATCATGACCATCATTATCATCGTCACCATCACCACCATTGTAATCATCACCACTTTCATGACCACCATCATCATTATCACCGCCATCATCAACACCAACATCATCATGATCATCACCATCGTCATCATCACCGTCATCATCATCACCACCATCGTCATTACCACCACCACCGTCATCATCACCACCATCATCACCACCATTATCATCACTTGTTAACTATTAACTGGGCAGTGACAAGAGCTATAGAGCGCCTGGGAACGAATGATTAATACATAACAATCAAAAGAAAGCTAATTTAGTGATCTAACACAAATAATGCTCAAGCAAGAATCGTAGTAGCATTAAATAACCGTTTCATTTTTAATGAAAGTAATCCATTATTTAACTACAAAACGTAACATCTGACGAATGTAACCGGCCCACCCTATCCCTCCCCTCCCGTGATTGTTACGAGGGGGCAAACCGGTCAATAAGTAAAAACAACAACAACAATAGTAGATGATGAGTTCGGAGGGGATGAGTGGATACTCTGCGGTGTGTTCTGCTCTCCTTCTGAGATGACTCCACCACCAAGGCACAACCAGAGGGTTGTGTGACTGCAACTCTTTACTTCAAAGTGTTCTTCTGAGGAGCATTCGTGCATCTGTGATTATGACCAGATGCACGCCAAAAAAACCCAATTCACACCACCTCATTGCTCAACCCCTGTACTGACGGGATTGAGTGCAAGTGTAGAGGTGTTGTGGGAAGGAAACACACAGTGTGGGAAGGTAACACACAGCCACACCTTGGTGGCTACAACCACGTCCGCTATAGTCCCGCCCTCAGTGGTGTATGGGTATAAAGGGCGGGGAGCCAGAGAGCTCGGGGCAGTGTGTTGGGGCCAAGAATGAAGAACCAGTGAAGAAGGAAGGCCGGCTAGATAGACCCTGGGACTCCCCTGACCGCTGTCCTTTTGAGGGCCGGCAGGGTAAGCCAGTGGTGCGGCCCCAGAGCCTCAGAGCCGGAGCCCTTTTAAGAGTCGGTCTGGTTGGTGGGGTGCCGTGATCTGTGCCATGACCAGGACCAGATCAGATAGCCTCCTCTAGCGCCTGTAGCGGAGGAACTGGGAGCACAGGAATTAGACTATAAAGCCTAGGGGGCGTCCCAGCGTGAATATGGGTGAAGGGGCCATTACACCCTTCCAGTGTAACCCGTGTTAAGTTGAATAAACAGTGCTGCCTCTACTCCACCGTCTCCGTGTCCCGTGAACCCACTACAACTGGTGTCAGAAGTGGTCTTTATAATGCACACAAGACGGACAAACCGCTCGCAAGAACCTGGGGAGGAAGACGACTCTGCTGGGGCTGCTGGGACAGCGCCAGCAGACTTGGCCGACGATCCCGAAATGCCACAGGCGTCCCAACAGCCGCCGCAGCTGGAGGAGTGGCCGCCGTTAGGCGACGGGTTACGGGTGTCTCACTCCCATCTTGCCGAGCTGCTGTACGCAGCGGCATCCACGCTGGAAGAAATTAACCGCGCGGGGCTGGGGGTTCCGATGCGGCATGGCGAAGAACGCCGGTCAACGGCCGTTCCCGCCAGCACACAGCCGCCAGAATTTGGATTCGCCGCCATGGCGGTGTCTACTAAGGAGATTGGAGGGCCACAGCACCACGTGGACAGCGGGGGCCAATCACCGGCCGTAACGTCATCACCGATGGACGTTCGCCACCAGGACCAATCGGCAGGTGCAACGTCATCAACTGTGCGACCGCCAATGGGGACCCCCATCCCCTCCAGCGATGACAAAAACGGCGGGAACGACGCGCAGCGGCTGTTGTAAACGGAGCCATCGTTCCAACAGCGCTTGCCGGTGTTGAAATAATTTGTGTCCGACGGCGGCGACTGGCGGGCCTTTGAACGTCGCTTCCTCGCTCATCAAGAGATGTCCGGGTGGACGGACAACGAGGCGCTGCGTGCCTTGCCGGCCACGTTGGACGATGACGCTCTCGCCACCCTCATCTCGGCCCCCAAGTCGGCGCGTGCTACACTGCAGTCGGCGCTCCGAGTCCTCGCCACTGTCTACGGGCCGCCATCGGACTGTCGCCAACTGTTCCACGAGCGGCGCAGGGGCCAGAAAGAGTCGCCGCTTGCGTATCGCACGGCTCTCCTGGCCCTTGCAAAAGCGGCTTTCCCGCGCATGGACTGCGAGGGGGTGGACGCGATGAGGGGGGTGACGGGGCTTGATTTGTTCGGGCTGCACCAGGGGCTCCTCGCTCCGAGAATGACGAAAACATGGGCCCGACTTCCATGCAACATGAACTCTCTGTAGCAGAATAGATGGGAACGTACTGCCCTCTACTGCCTGAGTCGTGACGTAGCCAACACGGTGGCGTGTAGCCTAGCACAGCAATATCGTCAAGGCTCGAATATTGCAACTCGCTACTTTACGGGATGTCTGGAAAAAAAATATTTGCAAACTGCAGAGTTTATAAAACACGCGTCGTGATGGGTTCTGCAAGATGGGGCCGTGTCTGTCGAGTGCTCGGCGAGCTGCATTGCCGAACTCGTTCATTCTCAAGGTCGCACTTATTACACCCAAAGTTCTTGCCACAAATGAACCGCAGTACCACCTTGCTGAGATCGTCAAGGAGCATGAACCATGGTCACGTGATCTCTGGTTATCATCATCACTGCGGCTTTTGGCTCACCCTCGGTCACTGCATCGCTTGCTTTCAGATGTGTTTCTGCGACCGTCTGGAACGCTCTGCCTTCCGATATAAGGAAGCTACTCAGCTGTGCACTTTTACATCATCTGAATTGACAAACTAATTTCTTTATAACTGCGTTCTTGTGTTTAGTTTGTTGTCGTTTCCTCGCACCTCCGATTAGCACAGTTGGCTAGGTATTGTAATAAAGAAGTTCAACACACATACACATATACATGGACCAGAGGTCACTCTGTGGGATGTCAGAGGTAGTTGTGTGATATCTACTTCTGTGGTCCATGCTCTTCACACGAAAGGTTGCGCTGCACTTTGAGGGATCCAATGGATTCTAGATCTCACGACATGTTACCACTATAAGGGTCACAAATATCTGGGTTCAACTCCTGGCTATAATTATCATCAACACCGATGTCCAATTGCCATCAAAACGTGATACAGCTGCTCACCCCGAGCTACAAACGCTCTGATAGTGCATTGTCTTTGTACTGTTCACATTTAGGCATTCTCTGGTCTGATACTGGTGAGACGAGGCCATAGAGAAGTCTGTCCTATGGAGTAGAACAATCAGTTTCAAAGACAATTCATATCTTATTAGAGCCAAGTCTGTTTGCATGCTCACCACAAGTACTGTGTATGGTTAATGCGACACTTAATGTCTTAAAAAAGGTTTCTATTCGGCGTTTGAACATCTTAACACACCTCATGTTCTATTGCCAGCAAGGGTAAAGCCTATTCTTATTTTCCATACGAGATGTACTAAAGTGGGCGCTGTGTGTTGTTGTTTCCCTAGAATTTGTCGTCGTCACCCCAGAGAAAATGAATGCCGTAGTAGGCAGAAAGATTCTCCTGCCCTGCTCTTACACCTGTACAATCAGCGGTGTTACCCACACGCTGGTGGAGTGGTTCAGAAGGGATGGACGTGAAGAAGAGAGGGTGAGTTACAAATCTCTCTATCTTAGCAAGACATTTAAATGCAGGAAAACCTTGCCTAATGCGGCTTTCTCGAACACGTCTTTGATTCTACGTGGTTTGTCGGAACACGGGGGGGCTGTGGGGGGGGTGATCCATAATACAGGTTGCTTTGGGTTAGATCGTTTGTCTGTCCATTTGTCCATCAACAAAACTTTAAGAGCCTTTCAGAAGTCCTGAATCAAAAAGTTACAGAAAGTGGGGGTTAACGTTTTTCTACATGGTTTTCAAAAATTGTCGACTCTCCCTCCCCAATTTTGTTTTACCCCTTCCCCCACCCAATTGTATTCATTTATTTTGAAGGCATATATAGCTACACACCCTACACACAATAGCATCAGTAGTATCAAGTAATGTTCATTCTAGGACTATGCATACGTAGCCAGTGGTGAAGGGTGGGTGGATGATCCCAAACCCCGTCTCAAAATACTCTCTCCCAGGGTTATATTGATATACATTTTGGTAGACAATGCAATTAGCATGCATGTGCTGGAAGACTGTTTGATATGTACAAAAGCTATGACGTCACATGGCATTGTGATGTCATAACGTCCATACATGCGACTGCAAATGTATAGCTCGTATCCAGGTCTCGTGTATGTATGTACTGTACGTTGAACTTATTTCGCATGATACCGAGCCAACCGTGCTAACTCTACATCTTACAACCTTCTGTATTTTGATTCCAGTAAAAATCATCCAACAGATGTTAAAGACATCCTTATTCATTCTAGGTGCAACAGCTTTTGGCTGGCCATCGAACAAAGATGGTCACCGCATCGCGCGGTGTCACATGCGACGCTGCTGCGGCCATCTGGAACGCTCTGCCTTCCGATATTAGGAAGCCACTGGAGCTACGCACTTTTAAATCATCATCTAGATCGAAAACTCGTTTCTTTAAAACTGATGTTTGTATTTAGTTTGTTGTCCTTCCCCCGCACCTCCGATTAGCACGGTTGCCTATGTACTGTGTCAAATAAGTTCAACATACATACAACATACATACAACATACATACAAAATACATACAACATACATACAACATATGTACAACATACATACAACATACATACAACATACATACAACATACATCTTTGATCTGAGGATGCTCTCGCTTTTGTTGACCACAGATTTATCTATTCCCCAATGGAAATAGCAGCAGCGGGCCTTTACAGGCGTCCTGGATGGGTGATGTGTCCAAGTGCAACGCCTCCATCACCGTCAGTGACATCAAGACCCACGACTCTGGGAAATATCGCTGTGAGGTCACGGTCTATCCACAAAACATCCACGACATTGGGTATCTACAGCTGAATGTCAACAGTCCATCAGGTTTGTGTTATTTTCTTCAAACGCCGTCTACATTACCACCCACAACTCTATCATCTATCCTATAGACCTGATATTGAACTCAACATGTACACTTTAGAGCCATGGGTCCAGTGCCACGGTGAACTGGGTTCAACCCCTGGCTACGATCTCGTCACCACCAATGTACTTCAGAACCTTTAACTGCTCCTCACCGACATTTATGCAGTCTTAAAACAACTTCGCATAGGAGGTGACTCAGAGGTCAGAGTTCTGAGCTAGCGCCACTCAGAAGCATGGGGTCAAGTCCAGACATTTGCCCTCGAGTTCACCGAGACCTAAAGTCGAGTGAGTTGATGGACTAAGCCCCCATTTCTACAATTCTGCACTTAATTCACGAAATTAAAACTCTGATAATTAAAACGTATCGGGTTAATTGTCACGTGATAAATGCTGTTCCATGTGGAAAAGCAATTTAGCAAAGTCCTGCTCCAAACTGCGTGGACCAGCAGAGATCGCTTGAATGAATCTCAGAGTCAGCTCTGTGATATCCGCTCTGCGGACTGTTCTCTAGCAGGACACGTTGCACTACTCTGTGAGCAATCCAAATTAATGTTTATATTAGTGGCGGGACACAGGGATAACATTTGGTAACGTAATTTGTTTTTCGAGGAAACCCTTGCCCAGCGCGGCTTCATCTAACGCGTGTTTTGGCTCTAGACGGTTGTGGCTGAAGGGGTTTGTTTTCCACAACATGGGGGTGATATTTCAGTGATACGCAGTTTGACGCTGCTAACATTTTCGCATCTGCATGAAAAAATGTAGTCACGTGAGAGTGCTGTATTTACCGTGTCTGTCTGTGTGCGCGTGTGGGTGTGTTTTTTGTGTGATAATGTAATGCACTTAAAACGCACAGCAACAGCACAACGTCAATGTTCACACATTACAGCATGCATTTGGTTATTGAGAACGTTAGTCATACGGACGACTAGATGGTGAAGAATAGGGTGTGGGTGCCGTGGTGTGGGCAGAATGGAGACGGAGGTTTTGTGTTGCGTTGAAATTGACAAAGAGTGTACACACACACACAAGACACGAGAACGACTCAGAATCCGTTAGTACAATAACGAGGGCGGGCATCTTGTAGTATTAGTTAAACAAAGAGGGAGGGGTGATCATTTCGAAGGCACAAAGGCAACCCGAGTCTTCCCACGAGGTCCATTTTGTTATTTAACAAAGTTTTGTACTTGAAAAATGCATTGTTACTGACAAATGTTTTGCGTTTATACATTTACATTAGATAAGAAAATATACTAATGTGGGCATTGTGTGTGGTTTCCTTAGATCTGGTGGTTGTGACCCCAGATAAAATGAACGCCATGGCAGGCACTACATTTCTGCTGCCCTGCGTCTACACCTGTACAATCAGCGGTGTTACCCACACGCTGGTGGAGTGGTTCAGGATCATAGACGGGCGAGAAGAGAGGGTGAGTTACTCCTCTGTCCGCTCTGTGCGCCATTTGCCGCTAAATTGCAGAAAGCACAAACGTGGAATTGATCAGTCTTGTTAGTAAACCTGGTCACATGACCCTTGAGCATTTACAATATCCAACGCAGATGAACAGGTTTGGTATTCATATTCTTAGTTCTTTCGGTAAAGTCACGTAAATAGAATACCAAAAAATGTAACCATTTAAATACTAAAAAATATAACTAATAAATAGAAAATAATTAAAGCAAAAACCCCACGAAGTTTGGATCGCAACACGAGCGGTCTTCTTCAGGTGGAGAGAATATAATTAGTTCCTGTAACACATTCTATCCACCTGAAGAAGATCACTTGTGTTGCGAACGAAATTTCGTTCTTTTTTTATTTCAATTTTTATTTTAGTTTTCTATCTACGTGACTTTACCGAAAGAACCAAGAATATGAATTCCTGCAGTCACGAAAGTTTTAAGTCTATAATAAATGGTAATTTATCTCGATCAGAGTATATAAAAATATAATTTTACAAATAAAAAAAAATAATTACATTACTGGATTCTAGATTTGAAACTTTCGTGACTGCAAGAATTCATACTCTTTGGTTTTATTCGGCTAAAGTCACATAGATAAATTAAAACAAAATAAATCACGACGTTTCGGAGGCAACACAAGCTTCCGTCTTCAGGTGGAAAAGTCAACGCAGAATATTTGTGTCAGGAGCACAGTTCAGAGACCGGGATTATATACAGGCTAAGGGAGGGGGGAGGAGTCAGTAAGGGGGCGTGGGTGGGTGGGAGGGTTGGGCTAAGCAGCCTTTTGATAGAATGCTGCGGGTAACACCCAAAGTGCTCACATCAAAGGGCCCCTCGATGTGAGCTCACACCAAAGGGCTCCCCGATGCGAGCTCACATCAAAGTGCTCACATCAAAAGGCCCCTCGATGTGAGCTCACATCAAAGGGCCCCTCGATGTGAGCTCACATCAAAGGGCTCACATCAAAAGGCCCCTCGATGTGAGCTCACATCAAAGGGCTCACATCAAAAGGCCCCTCGATGCGAGCTCACATCAAAGTGCTCACATCAAAGGGCCCCTCGATGTGAGCTCACATCAAAGTGCTCACATCAAAAGGCCCCTCGATGTGAGCTCACATCAAAGGGCTCCCCGATGCGAGCTCTCTGTGAACGCGATCAAACGGCACTATGATATACAACCACTGAGGAATGGCTGTACAAAAAATTGAAAGGCAGCTAACGTTTGACTTGATTTAAAACATCTTTCCAGTGATTACAAACACGAGATCCAGGTCCGGTTCAACACAGTGCACAAAATCCGTGATCTGATCCCGTCAGTAAAGATGTGATCCCTGACCTACAGTACCCCGGTGTTTACAAATTGAGTTGTACCTGCGGGGACTGCTATATCGGGGAGACGAAGCGACATATCTTTGACCGAATCCGCGAGCACAAATCAGATTTTAAACACGACAGAACAAATTCTTCTGCCGTGGCTGATCATTGTTACAACGCTGTGTGTGATCATGATATTGTCTTCTCCGACACCAAGGAGCTCTGCAAACCTACAGGCTATTATCAGAGATTTGTCCACGAGGCCATCCAGATTTACAAACACAGACACAACTTCAACCGAGAGGATGGTCTCAAATTGAGTAATCACTGGAAATATGTTTTAAATCAAGTCAAACGTTAGCTGCCTTTTAATTTTTTGTACAGCCATTCCTCAGTGGTTGTATATCATAATGCCCTTTGATCGCGTTCACAGAGAGCTCGCATCGGGGAGCCCTTTGATGTGAGCTCACATCGAGGGGCCCTTTGATGTGAGCCCTTTGGGTGTTACCCGCATCATTCTATCAAAAGGCTGCTTAGCCCAACCCTCCCACCCACCCACGCCCCCTTACTGACTCCTCCCCCCCCCTTAACCTGTATATAATCCCGGTCTCTGAACTGTGCTCCTGATACAGATATTCTGCGTTGACTTTCCACCTGAAGTTGGAAGCTTGTGTTGCCTCCGAAACGTCGTGATTTTCTTTTATTTTGTTTTAATTTATCTACATCACTGGAACCATGTACATGCAGTAATCGACTTACGAACATTCAACTTAAGAACGGGTCACAGGAACTAATTATATTCGTAAGTTGAGGACTGCTCTAAAGTGCGCTACAGCTTCTGCTGTATCTGTATCTGCTCACGTTCATTCTAGAACTCTAGGCATACCTTTGCCAGTGGTGAAGGGTGGGTGGTGATCCAAACCATGTCTCAAAATACTCTCTCCCAGGGTTATATTGATATACATTTTGGTAGACAATGCAATTAGCATGCATGTCCTGGTAGACTGTTTGATATATACAAAAGCTATGACGTCACATGGCATTTTGATGTTATAACATCCGTACATATGACCGTGAATGTATAGCTCGTATCCAGGTCTCGTGTATGTATGTACTGTACGTTGAACTAATTTCGCATGATACCGAGCCAACCGTGCTAACTCTACATGTGACCATCTGCTGTGATTTGATTCCGGTAAAAGGCGTCCAACACATGATAAAGACTTTCTTATTCATTGTAGGTGCGAACTCCGGTTATCCTCACAGCAGGATTTGGCTGGCCATCGAACAAAGATGGTCACCGCATCGCGTGGTGTCACATGCGCTGCTGCGGCCATCTTGAATTCTCTGCCTTCCGATATTAGGAAGCCACTGGAGCTACGCACTTTTAAATCATCATCTAGATTGAAAACTCGTTTCTTTAAAACTCCTGTATGTGTTTAGTTTGTGGTCCTTCCCCCGCACCTCCGATTAGCACGGTTAGCTATGTACTGTGCCAAAGAAGTTCAACATAAATACAACATACATACAACATACATACAACATACATACATCTTTGATCTGTGCATGCTCTCGCTTTTGTTGACCACAGATTTATCTATTCCCCAATGGAAATAGCAGCGGCGGGCCTTTACAGGCGTCCTGGATGGGTGATGTGTCCAAGTGCAACGCCTCCATCACCGTCAGTGACATCAAGACCCACGACTCTGGGAAATATCGCTGTGAGGTCACGGTCTATCCACAAAACATCCACGACATTGGGTATCTACAGCTGAATGTCAACAGTCCATCAGGTTTGTGTTATTTCCTTCAAACGTCGTCTATATTACCACCCACAACTCTGTCATATATATGTAGTGCTGTGAATTCACTCGGACGACAACCGTCTCTTTTTCCGCCGTCACTTTTATTCCATCGTTCTGTACACACAGCAATTCTCTCCGTGCTCCGCCAACTCGGACACTCCGATTTACTTCAGTATCGTCCGTGCATCCCCTTCCACACACAGTGTTTCTTCGCCTATCTCTTCACACACAGTATCCTGTCTGTCTATTCACACACAGTGACTTCTATCTATTCACACGCAGTGACTTCCATCTATTCACACACAGTGACTCTATCTATCTCCGCTAACGCTGACTCTCCCTATCGCTATTTACTGTCTTTGGGGTCCGGCTCTCTATCTATTCTTCCCTAACATTTCCACCTGTCTTCTTCGTATCTCTTCACCTCTCGCCAACAACTGCCCAGCAACAACTCTCCAACAACAACTCCCCAGCAGCAACTCTCCAACAGCAACTCCCCAACAGCAACTCCTCTCCGTTCAAACCACCTCGCGTTTTATCCCCTCTCGCATTAGCCTTAATTAATTGCCACGTGGCTCGCTGGCCGTTTCCCGCCAGCCCGCACCTGTCCTCTTCCTCAGACATTCAGACGCCACCACTTAACGCTAACAGCCTCTCGACCAATCACAGCCCTCGTGCCACGCCTCCCTTAATTACTTGGGTTTGTTTACGCCACTCGCGACTCGACCACCTGTTCGACCTCGTGTGACCCGTTCTCCTTGTCTGTCTGTATGTACTGTATATGGCCAATTCCTCTGCGCATTATCTACTCCACTACATATACCACAGACCTGATATAGAACTCAACATCTACACTTTAGAGCCATGGGCCCAGTGCCACGGTGAACTGGGTTCAACTCCTGGCAACGATTGCAGTCTTAAAACAACGTCGTATAGGAGGTGACTCAGAGGTCAGAGTTCTGAGCTAGGGCCACTCAGAAGCATGGGTTCAAATCCAGACATTTACCTGCGAGTTAACCGAATCCTAAAGTCGACGAAATTAAAACTCTCAGAATTTAAAGTATCTAGTTCATTGTCACGTGATAAGTGCTGTTCCATGTGGAAGAGCAATTTGGGAAAGTCCTGCTCCAAACTGCGTGGACCAGCAGAGGTCGCTTGAAGGAATCTCAGAGTCAGCTCTATGATATCCGCTCTGCGGACTGTTCTCTAGCAAGACACGTCGCACTACTCTGTGAGCAATCCCAATTAATGTGTATATTAGTGGTGGGACACAGGGATAACATTTGGTAACTAAAAAATATACAGAGGAAACCCTTGCCCAACGCAGCTTCATCTAAGGCGTGTTATGGATCTAGACGGTTGTGGATGATGGGGTTTGTTTTCCACAACACGGGGGTGATATTTCGGTGATACGCAGTTTGACGCTGCTAACATTTTAGTATCTGCATAAAATATTTTTAAAAACTTTTTAAAAACATGCTTTCATGAAATTTACTTGCAATGGAAGAACTCCGCGACTCCAGGAAGTGGCCCCGAAGCTTGCCATAACGTAAGGGATCGTGGCCAATTACAGCCAACGTCAGTTGACCGTGGGCAATTAGACCTAAGCCGAAACATAACATATAAAAAATATTGTTTGAAAAAATATATTTTTTTATGATAGAATATAGTATTGTCATCAGTTTGACATAAGTATACCAAGTTTGCAGTCGATATCACATTTGGAAGTGGGTAAAAATTGAGTTACAATATTTGAGGATACAACGACAACAGCAGAGTGAGTCTGTGCACGTGTGGGTATGGTTTTTTTGTGTGATAATGTAATGCACTCAAAACGCACAGCAGCACAACGTAAATGTTCACACATTACATGATGCATCTGTTTATTTAGAAAGAGGTATATAGACGACTAGATGGTGAATCATTACATGTTTAAGTGACAGTGTTAGTGGCGAGTGTAGGGTGTGAGTGCCGTGGTGTGTGAAGAATGGAGACGGGGGCTTTGTGTTGCATTGAAATTGACAAAGTGTGTACACACACACAAGACACGAGAAGGACTCTGCATCCGTTAGTACAATCACGAGGGCGGGAATCTTGTCGTATTAGTTAGACAAAGAGGGAGGGGGTGATCATTTTGAAGGCAGGAAGGCAACCTGAGTTTTCCCACGAGGTCTGTTTTATGTCTAACAAAGTTGTGCCCAACATGGCATTTTCCAGGAATCGCACACATTAGTATATTTTCTTACATAATGTAAATGTGTAATCGCTAAACATTTATCAGTAACAATGCGTTTTAAAAATACAGAACCGGCAGACCTCATCTAACGCAGGAATTACGCTCCTGGAAAATGGCGCGTTGGGCTAAACCGCGTTCGGTAAATAATAGACCTAATGGAAAAAACTAAGGTTGCCTTCCTGGGTCCGAAATCATCACCCCCTTCCTCTTTGTTTTACAAATTCTAAATAATGTTGGTGTTTGTTTTTGTACTAAAGGATGGTGAGTCGCTTTCTATTTCTTGTGTGTGTGTGTGCACTCTTTAGTTTTCACTATCGCCTGAACACAAAACCTCCTTCTCCACTTCTCATCCCGTACCACGGTACTCACGCTCAACACTCGTACTTAACAGTCACTTGAACGTTAAATGATTTGCCATCTTGGCATTCGTTTGACATTGTCATCAGTGAATGGACGGGTAGATGCATGCGGCAATATGTAAACATTTGCGTTGTACGTGTTTAGTATGTAACGTTATCACACAAAAAACACAAACGCACAAAAAACATAGGTGGTAAATAAATAGTTCTCACAGTAGATTCATTCACACCTTCCAACGGATGCAGCACCCTTTGAAACAAAGATTATAATCTTAGCGTAAAACCACGCAGAGCTGAACAATCACCCCATGTTCCGGAAAACGACCCACATCAGGTAACCAGTGCAGAGTCGCATTCAACAAAGCTGCATTGGGCAAAGTGTCATGCATCAAACATTACACACATTTCTCGATAATTGGTTACGTGGTCTAACCCCCAAAAACTTATGTTATGGATAACATTGGTCGCGAAAGCCTATGTGTTAAACATTACTCGATTTTGCAATGCACTATCGGAAAATAATCCTCCCTGCTGTGGGGATCCAATGTCACTTAAACTTACTCTAAACGGATCTTTATATATGTGGAAGGGAAATCCGGAGGACCCGGAGAAAAATCCACGCGACCCACGGGGACAGTAAACACGCAAACTCTAAACACACATCAGCAGGTGTCAGGGTCGGGCTCGAAACCACGTGCCTTCCTACCAGGCGAGTTAGTTAACATCACACCACCTCGGCTTCACTGGAAGAGACCTCAGAGGTAGCTCTAAGATATCCCCTTCTGTGGACCGTTCTCAAACATGCAGCATTGCACTGCTCTGCTAGAGACCGAAAGAGATGCTTCGTCTAACGGAAAGTATTTGCCCACTTTCTCTGTCCTAATTGTCACCACTGCGTTATGAGACCAGCACCTCCTCCTTCCCACTGCTAATGTGACCATCGTGGGTTTGTCCACAGACCTGGCCGTTGTCACCCCGGATGCAAAGGATGCCACAGCAGGCAGCACGGCTCTCCTGTCCTGCTCTTACACCTGCAACATCACGGGTATTAGACACACGCTGGTGGAGTGGTTCAGGACCATAGACGGACAAGATGAGAAGGTGCGTTACTGTCACACTTGCACACTATTACTTACACCCTCCTGCTCACAATGATGAGTAAATGTTATTTATTAACGCCCGTTCATGCTAATTTATTTCAATGAAGGTCACCCCCTCTCCTTTTCTGGTCCCATTGTCAATTTTAAAGTTTTTCAGACAGCAGCATTGTATTGTATCTTCAAGTAGAATAATCTCAAATTCTCTCCGTTCTCTCTACTCTGAAGAAGAGTCATTTCCTAGGTGTATTATATATTTATCTGTTATAATTCAACGTTATTTACATATGTCAGTTTTCGGAATATGAGCACGTTTAATATGTGGACACATAGTCATGCCCTGTCGTGTTCTCACGTTTGCTGTCAAGGTTTATAAGATCATATACAGAAAGAGAAGCCTCAGGCCGATGCAGGTGACTTGGGTGGGTGATGAGTCCACGTGTAACGCCTCCATCACCATCAGCGACATCCAGACCCACGACGCTGGACGATATCGCTGTGAGGTCACGATTTATCGATACGACAAGTCAAGCACGGAAGACATTGGGTATCTGCAGCTGAACGTTCACAATGAACCAGGTTTGCATTATGTCCTCCCTGGATCTATTTAACACCCACTACTTTATCATTCTCGCTAAGCAAGAATGCAAATTCTCTTCATTGTCCAAATTTACCACTAAAATTCACTCTGTGGTACAGGCATAAAGGGTCTTTGTTATTCTTCACAGTATATAACATCACTTAGTATAAGAAACTCGACTCTTTGTTGAGTTGTCTACATGAGCCAATGACAGCTTAAGTTCCTGTCTGTGTCTGTGTCCCATGAGATTGTTGTCCACTTGTGGGATGTGGAATGCTTTGATGTCGGAAAAAATAGTTTCTTAGCTCAAAGGGCTTTACTCAGGAAATAAGTTTCTGATTCGGATTCACTTCAAGTGCCGATGTGGGAGCTGCAAGGCGATTTACAGCGTCAACAGGAAACCGGCACAGTGATGATTGACCTCTCCTGCTGGCTGTCCATGACTCCGTTTGGCGTTACTGGCCCCAAAAGTCATCAAATGAATTCTACCGTTCACCTTATGAACACGATGCTGGGCAAAACGTGCGTTGAGGGTGAACACCTCACCGGTGAACACAGTCGCAGGAGAATCATGAACAATGGCCTCCCTCTAGGCTCGGTTATTATAGCACCGTTACTATTTAACATTCACAGGCAGGCCTCGCCGGACGTGGGAGTTACGTTCCTAGAAAATGACTTGTTAGGCAGAACTGCGTTCGACATGTAATTATTGACATTGTGGGAACACTAGGGTTGCCTTTCTGGGCCCGAAATGATCACCCCTCCTCTGTGTTACTAATTCTACAAGATTTCTGCCCTTCTTATTATACTAAAGGATGCTGAGTTACTCTCCATTTCTTGCGTGTGTACACTCCTGAACATGAAACCCCCGACTCATTCCCGCACCGCAGAACTCGCGTCCAATGCTCGCCCCTAACAATTATTATTCCCAGCCCGACGCTTGCCCCTGACTCTGTCGCCGATTCGCCATCTAAAGTCTTTAATGAATGGACGGCGAGATGCTTACGGCACTGTGAACATTCCCACTGCATCACTGTGCATGTGGAGTGTGTTACTTTGTCACACAAAAGACTCTCAAAAACACACACAAACTAAAAGATGCAATGGTAATTAAATAGTTCTTACAGTCGATTCATTCACACTTGCAATGGATGGATCATCCTCACGGCACTAGTTTTAGACACGGAGATGAGAGTCTTAGCAGCGTCCAGCTGAAACATCACCTCCCGTGTTCCAGAAAACAGACCTCATTAGGTCTTGCACCGCGTAGAGCCAGAACGCGTGTTTGATACATCCACAGCGCGTCTGCTCCTCCTGACAACCAGTAGGAGCAGATGCTGTGCAGCAGCGAAACGAGGATGGTGCGATGGATCTCAGCGATCACAGCACTGGATCGGTCAGAACTGAAGAGCTGGGGAAGGAGGCGGGAGTGGCGGTGCTCATCTCGCTCGAGCGGAGAGAGGGGGTCGGCTCACACGGCTGGGGCTGCCTTAGTAGAGGAGGGGGCAACCGCAAGGGCGATGAACGTGGAGGCACCAGGGCAGAGTCAGAGGGGCAGGCCGAGAGCGAGGGGAGTAGAAGTGGCGAACGCGGCGGATTCGAGGGACTGGGGAGTAGACGCGGAGGTGGCCCAAGGCAGCAACGAGCAGAGCAGGAGGAGCTGCAGGGCAGAGACCGCACGAGAGGAGGGGGACAAGGCAGGAAGAGGAAGAAGACGTTGACTGCGTCCATCTCGTGGGTGTTCACGTGTTGCTGTGTCGTCTGTGTTTGTGTTTAATAGAACCGACAGACGCAACACTGACGCCAACCTCAATCCCAGCTCCAACCCCAGCTCCATCAACTGTAGCTGGCATCGTGGTTGGAGTCATTGCTGCTCTGGGTGCTGTTGCTGCAGTTGTTATTTACTGCCGGAAGAAGAGACCACGTCTCTCACACTGCACGAGATGGACAAGGACGAGACCACGTGAGCCAAGAGAATCAGAAGCCCCGTGAGTATCGACCGCACTTGCACCAGAACCTCACAGTGAGTGATAGAACACGGCTCATAATGGCCACGCCAGAGACCCCTGATCCGGCCCTCTCCAAGGGCCTGAGTTTGACTCCAGCTCCCTGCCTGCCCGTGACCCAGAGCTGTGCTCAGTGGAGCCTGCGTGAGCTCCTGGCAGCTGGGACCCCTGAGTTAGACTCCCAGCCGTGGCTGCTGTCAGTAACGGGGGCTCCATATGAGTGGGGGTGGTGATGTGAGACTGCATCAGTCATAGGAGACAATGGTCTCAATGGGCTCTCACGTAGTTAAATAAAATACATCACAAGAGACAATTATGTCAATGGGCTCTCACTTGGATAAACGATGGATATCTGTGAAATCAGGGTCAGTGATTGCTGTTGTCAGTGGTTCAATGCGGGTGCCAGGCAGGTGTGAGGCGTCGGTTAGACTCCCAGCCGTGCCAGTGACACAGGCTGCATGTGGACGAGGGTGGGGGTGTGTGACCGATGCTTGTCCACTTCTCTCTCAACAGGGCTCAAGAAATGCAGCCAATGAACCCAGTTGGAGAAGATGCAGGAGCAGGTGAGAGTGACAGAGGTATGAAGCAGGAACCACTCTCGTCAGGATCATTCTTTCTGTGTTTGTGTGTTTGTGTGAACTGCGCTAAGAGCCAGCGACCTGGGTTCAATTCCTTAACCTCTGTGCGTTGTGTAAACGCCAGCACTGCTGAGACAAAGGCGGCCGGGCGTGGTGCTGGCCACATCACCCTCTCGAGGTGTTACTCGCTAGCAGCACTTGCCTCGACTGACTGGTCAAGGCTACATCATGGGGGACCGTTGTGTTTGTTACGCAAGTTTGTCATGGCAGGGGAAGTGACTTTGATTCATCAGCCGGGTGCTTGAGGCTGGAAATAAGCCCCCTCCCCCCCCCCCCCCTGTTACGATGCATGCAGGGGCACGTGCAGGACGCTAGGAATCGCGTGGCCAGGATAGGGTAGACAACTTAGAGACAGTGCCGGATGAAGCTCGTGCGGGGCCTGTAGGAAATAACGTTATATAGGGGCCCTAAGATGTTTGTAAAAAAACACGAAAATATTAAAACATACATTTTAAATCTTGATTTGAAGCTTTCGTGACTGCAGGAATCCATACTAGTTGGTTCGTTCGGTAAAGTCATCACGTAGGTAGACAAATACTAGATCACGACATTTCGGGCGCAACACAAGGTCGTGATTTATTTTATTTTATACCTACGTGACTTTAACTTGCAGAGTAAAGTAATTGTACATAATAAAGGTTTTTGGGTTAGATCGCGTTTATTTATAAATGTGTCGTAACCCTCCACCACCCGACACGGCCAATCAGCAAAAAAAAGTGTCACGTTGACAAAAGACAAATAATTCACTACTTCAGCCCACCGGTGTGTTGAAGAGTTAATCCACATTTACAGTTTGAGTACGACGTTTCGCTGGTAAATACATCCAGCATCATCAAGCAATTCGCCAGAATGGTAAAGCCCTCGCTTGCTCCCGGTTTTTATATAGAGCAGCAGGGTGACGTCATCACTTAACTCATATCAGGTGCACTGATTAGAGGCGGAGGGGGGGGGTATTGTAATTATATAATCGATTAGTAATCAGTCATTGGTTATGATTAGTAATGAGTTGTAGATTAGTAATTCTTTAAATGTAATGTGTATTATTTAATAATACGCTTCCAGGCCGCACTAAGCCGGTAGCTGTCAGAGCGATTAAAGTTATTCTTGTTCCTCTCAATTTCAATGGATTCTTTAATTAGTCTTTGCCAGTAATAATTCGTTTTACACACCACTGCAACATTGTCAAAATCAATTGAGTGTCCTTGTTGACAAGCATGTTCTGCCACTGCCGACAGTTGTGTTTGAGATAATTTAATATTTCTCTGATGTTCTTTTAGTCTTACGCTGATGTTACGTCCCGTCTGCCCAATGTAGCAGCTGCCACATGAACAATTAATCCGATATACACCTTCTGTAATTGTACTTTTTCATTTGCTATGCAGCCAGATAATGACAAATCTCTAAACTTAAACACCCAGTCGTTCACAAAAGTTGAAGGTGGTATAGTACTATAGTAATAGAGCAAGTGCAGAATCACTGAACCGGAATTGATATCTAGAAAGCATTTAGCGCAGGGCCCTTGAAAGTGCGGGGCCCATAGCATATGTAGCTACTTTTGCTACTACGATAATAAGACACTGATTAGTAGCACATGCCATTGTTGCTACTAGGATAATGCGGCACTGCTTGGAGGTTGTGAATGCGAGAAGGGTGGTCCAGACCGTCTGGGAAGAGAAGGGGAGTGCTCAACAAATTGCTTAAATTCTGGCTCGCAGCTCTAGTCAATAATACGTTATTACGTTTTGGTGAATGATCGATTGTTCTGTTATGATGTTTTAAAGCAACAACATTACAAGCAGTAATTAGGCTTGGTTTGGTCTTCATATAACTTACTTTGTTTTAGAAAATGTATAACGACTGGGGAAGCCCACCCCAGAATTAGCGCGGTATTTCAGTGGCACACTGGGTGCGTGTGTGTGTGCTGAGTGGACTTGCCGATGAACGCTACCAGTGGTGTCAAGATCGGCCTCTGTGCCGGAGGTTCATGAAGGATGCTGCTGAGCAGCTGGAGGCAGTCGCCCTCCAACAACAACGGAGGGCAGAGGAGGCGGCTAAAGCGCAGAAAGTTGTCACAGTAGGGGGCACAGGTGGCGCGTCTGCCAACCATCTCAGTCACTCCACGAGACCTGAGTCTGTTCCGTGACCTCCTGCCAGCGAACCTTTGACAAATCACGGAACCTCAAAGTG
Organism: Petromyzon marinus; assembly: GCF_010993605.1. Lineage (NCBI taxonomy): Eukaryota > Metazoa > Chordata > Hyperoartia > Petromyzontiformes > Petromyzontidae > Petromyzon > Petromyzon marinus. The sequence continues at coordinate 616,229 of NW_022638155.1, read as the reverse complement.
CACCTAGCATGGCACAAGCGCGGTTGTGACGTCACTGCCACGTTGTGAACGGCTGTTGTTGTTATACACGAACCTGCATTCGTTATCTATGCAAGTGTTGCACAATCCTACACTTCTAGATTTAAAGCTTTCGTGACTGCAAGGATCCATGCTCTTTGGTTCTATTCGGTAAAGTCACGTAGGTAAAAAATAAAACAAGAAAAATCACGACGTTTCGGCCACAACACAAAAATTCGTGATCTGATCCCATCCGTGAAGGATGTCATTCCTGACTTACAGTACCCTGGGGTTTACAAATTGAGTTGTACCTGCGGTGATTGCTATATCGGGGAGACAAAGCGACATGTCTCCGACCGAATTCGCGAACACAAATCAGATTTGAAACACGGCAAAACGAATTCTTCTGCCGTAGCTGATCATTGTTACAACGCTGTGGGTGATCACGATATAAATTTCTCCGATACCAAGGTTCTTTGCAAACCCACGGGTTTTTATCAGAGATTTGTTCACGAGGCAATTCAGATCTACAAACACAGACACAATTTCAACGGAGAAGATGGTTTCAAATTAAGCAACCATTAGAAAGATGTTCTAAATCGAACCAAACATTAAACTAATTTTCAATGGTACAGTATATTTTCCAAAGTAGTGGTACCCCAAACTTCCGCAGCTCTTAATTTCCCTTTTCACACCATCAATAGGTAAACTCCCCCTCCCCTCCCCCGCGCCAACTGGCATGTGCACCCACATGTACACCACCTCTACACCACCTCTATGCTAAGTCGGCCAATCAAATGCTAATTTTTATGCTAATTCCTTTGTCAAGGCACCTTGTTTCCTCGCACACAGCTTAAAGGTCGCGGTCTGAGCGTGGCTGTGTTTCACTCCAGCGCTGTCCTCGAGACAGCCTGATCCCTTCACCTGATGAAGGCCGCTTGTGATGTGGCCGAAACGTCGTGATTTTTGTTGTTTTATTTTTTACCTACGTGACTTTACCGAATAGAACCAAAGAGTATCAATCCTACACTGTTCACTTGACCTCATCACGCACTCATCACTTACCTCTCTTTATTTAACAGGTCAAGTTGCACCGGCAGAGGAAGGAGATGAGCCAAACGATGAAGAAGGAGAACGTGAGACCTCAACTTAGAGAAGCCAGAAGTCCAGCCAACCAGTCTCAAACCACCTTAGCAAATGCAGCAACTTGTACCAATCAACTCACCACTTAACCAATCAACTCACCACTGCTAGAAACTGACCCTCAGAGTCCATGATCAAGACGCCGGCAATGTAGCGACGTGCAGTTGAAACGCAATGCCTCGTGAGGTTAACGTAAAGATACCAAAGTCCTGGTTAGGTCTGGACCGTCTGAAAATGTAGATGTAGAACGGGAGGCCTCAACAGTGTGGGCGTGGTTATAGAAATGTGGGCGTTGCTAGTGGTGGAGGGAGGGGCAACCAGCTGACCACGTGTCACTGTTGAGCCTCCCAGACACGTGGTAGCTTTACGTTCATTTTGCAACGTGCACTGTCGTGCTGCCTCACAAGTGACTGGCATAGAGACCTCGAATATTTACACAGAGACCCACAGATTCACAAAGTGACCAACATATTCGCATGGACACCATAGATTCACGTAGAGATATATTCACAAAGAGACCCAAAAGCTCACATAAAGACCCACTTATGGACACAGAGGCACATAAATTCAGACAGAGACCCAACCACTCACACATAAAGCCAATGGCTCATATAGTGACCCATACATGAAAATATAGACCAGTATACTTTATAGAAACCCATAGACTTAGATAGACACATGGTTGTGATTAAACTGGGCTCTCAAATGCCGTGAGTTTGATGGTCTCAGCCCGGTCACCAATGACTGCACAAAACAAAACCCATCGCGTAAATTTCTCCCATCGTACCTCATTTGTCTGATAATTAAAACGTCTGCTTGGCTGCCACGTGACAACGTCTCAAGGTGAGTCGTGCGAGGCGTTGCGAGCCCAGCTGTGCGGAGGCTATGAAGGGAACGCGAATGATTCTCACGACAGTCCAGTCCCTTGCACAGCCATTTGTTTCACACACCGGGGTCACACCGCTCTGCAACATTTACAAGTGGATTCCTTGAATTATATACTGTTAAAAAAGTGTATTTTTATATTCGAGTACAGCAAACTCTTCCCTCTCGCGGGTTTAGCTATCGCGGTTTTGCAGTTTCGTGCCAAGGCTATTGAGGTACAGAGTTCGCCGATCGTGCCCCTGTGGCTGGACCATTCGCGGTTGATCACGAGATTTCTGTACGCATCGAGCACTGCTCACGATGATGCTGCTGCTGCTGCCGGGGAAGAACACACACAGTGCCATCTTGTCTCAGTCTTGTCTCCGTCTTGTCTCCATCTTGTCTCCGTCTTGTCTCTATCTTGTCTCCCGTCTCTTCTCTCAAGCGGCCCATTGGGGGTCCCGGGTCACGTGGTGTTTCCAGCCTCGAGTGAGGAGGCAGTGAGATTCAGCCGCCCGCCATTTTTCTTTCTATCGTGCGTTAGGAACCGTGAACCAACCCCCATTATCCCCATTTGCCTTCGAGTTTGGGGAAGGCGAATTTTTCGATTGCAGCTTTTTACCAAGAACATAACCCCGGCGATGGGCAAGAGTTTGCTGTAGACTACATGCTAAATCAATGCACCTGTATTTTATTTTTGCAAGGCATAATGCACTTTTATATATTTTGTATGCACAAATTTAATATATATTGAATTTGATTCGAAAATATGTATTACTCAGCGAATTATTGACCTCTTCTATTAACATTGCGAGTAGAGGCCATGTACGAGTATATATTTAAAATCGTAACGAGTATTACTCTGGAAAAATCTTGATAACCCACACGCCTCCGTACATGTTTTTCAGCAAAACCCGACAACGTAGCACCCAAAGCCAACACAACGATGCTGAGTTGTTTGGGGTTTAATGGCAAGAATGTTGACACAGAGCCCAGAAACAAACACGGGTCATTGTGATGGCGACAGTGACGACTGACCTCTATTGGCTGGAAATGCAGGCATACAACTGAGAGCAACTTTGTTTACCAAGAAGGCATCTTGAGCGCTATACGAGGTTTGCCTGTATACAGCAGTCCCTCGGTTAACAGTGGCGTCTGTTAATGGTTGTTCGGTTAACGTTTTGCCTCCCATAGGACCACATGGTTTCTACTAATGTTAACATTGTGATTATCAGAACGTTTACGTTACGCATGCAAGGCGCTAATTTCGGCCAATCTGAGTGCTCTTAAATGGGCAGAGCCATGCCCTCAGCCAATCAACGACGTGCCTTTATGAGCGTTTAGACCTCGACTGGCTTTGTTTAAATTATCACGTGTGCTGTTTTGGCAGTGGAAACAGCTCTTTTGCAGACTAAGTGATTTTGACTTATATTTAAACTCACGAGTGAGTTCTATTAACAGTTATTTTAGTAAACAGAAGTTTTTGTTGATCGGGACAAAATGTTAACCAAAGGACTACTTTATATATATATACCCCAAGGGATGAGGTTGTTCATGCTTGGATATGTAAGCGGTGGGTGTTGTTGACCTGTGTGTAACAGTGTGCAGAAATGATTTCATTTAAGGTAATCATTCGAAAATTGAAACGAAATGTATAATCACAACCTAAAGACTTGTCTGTACACAGTATTTTTCATATACACTCCATCTTCTGCACAAAATGGGTCTTCAGTGAACGCAGTGGCATTTGAATCTTGACGTAACGCTTGACAATGCCACGTATGATTGTCCATGAGCGAAAAAAACTGGCTGCGGCAAATACAATCTGAAATGATGAACGGACTGTCCTTGAGCTTTGTTGATGATCATTGCAAGTGCAACTTGAACAGGGGACTAATTAGATTCGTCCGAGTTGGGACGGAGCAGTTGATTCGTTACCTGATCATTGTAATGCGAGGAATTAAAACTCTTTTCCCATGAAGAGAGCCGGTCATCATCATCGCATCGATGCAATTTCTTGCCAATGGGCAGATTTGAAAATCTCGTTCCATTGCAGATACCTTGTTCTCCAAGGATATTTCGAATCAACATGATTGGCACTCCAACTTTCAAACGTAGCTTGTGAGGGGGCATTAGAGTGAGTGTGAACGTGTTCACAAACCCGTGAGGGTAAAGCCACTGCTGGATATCATGCACTAAACTACTCACTTGTATAGGTAGATGCGTCTGGGTGATTTGTTTACCTTACTGGTATTTGCACTATTGTATATTTTGTGCCGTGATTTTTTCATGTTAAATAAAAAATTTGTATACAGGTATGCAAATTTGTGAAATTATGCTGTTTCATTCAGATATGCAAATGTGGCAAACTTAATAAAATAATGCCACGTGTAATTAATGTTAATTGGTGCTCATTGAGTGTCAGTGTAATGTGATCAATCGTATGTGTGATTAAATGTGCGTAAAATATTAATTGAAAATGTACGTGTATGATGTGTATCATCTATGCGTGTGTGTGAGTGTAGGAGTATTATTAATGTGTGTGTGTGTTTGTATTATGATCAGTAATTGTTGCCATTTTCGTTGTCTAGCGGGTGTTTTGTTTGTGTAATTGTGTGTGATGTGGATGCTTGGCTTCGTTGTCTAGGGGCGGATTACCAATCTTGATAATACGATGATTCTCTCTTAAATATTTCCGATTATGATTTTAGTGTAATTGTGGTGCCACCGCGGCGGAGCAGCTCCGTCGGGGGCCGTATTCACCACCGTGACACCGCCACCGGGGAGTGACGACGCCGACATGTATACACACACGCACCCCACGTAGGGCCGGGAGGGAAGGTCACCTGGCCGACGGGTTTTTATCCAGAAGCCCCTAATGGGATCAAGCTTCATGGCTTCCCGCGGCCGGGAAATTGAGCGACCTACCCCGGAGGCTGACGGGCACCGCGGCGCCGTGACCTGACGTTAAAGTCGCGTGGTCACGGCGGAGGCCGTGGAGCCACTGCGAGCGAAACCGCACACACACGGCACGGGGCGTGGTAACTGCGAGATGCTTTTTGTTATAGATGGAATTAAGAACTGAATCCCTGTTGTTATAGATGGAATTAGGAATTGAATCCCTGTTGTTATAGATGGAATTAGGAATTGAATCCCTGTTGTTATAGATGGAATTAGGAATTGAATTCCTGTTGTTATAGATGGAATTAGGAATTGAATTCCTGTTGTTATAGATGGAATTAGGAACTGAATCCCTGTTGTTATAGATGGAATCAGGAACTGAATCCCTGTTGTTATAGATGGAATTAGGAACTGAATCCCTGTTGTTATAGATGGAATTAGGAACTGAATCCCTGTTGTTATAGATGGAATTAAGAACTGAATCCCTGTTGTTATAGATGGAATTAAGAACTGAATCCCTGTTGTTATAGATGGAATTAGGAATTGAATCCCTGTTGTTATAGATGGAATTAGGAATTGAATTCCTGTTGTTATAGATGGAATTAGGAACTGAATCCCTGTTGTTATAGATGGAATCAGGAACTGAATCCCTGTTGTTATAGATGGAATCAGGAACTGAATCCCTGTTGTTATAGATGGAATTAGGAGCTGAATCCCTGTTGTTATAGATGGAATCAGGAACTGAATCCCTGTTGTTATAGATGGAATTAAGAACTGAATCCCTGTTGTTATAGATGGAATTAGGAATTGAATCCCTGTTGTTATAGATGGAATTAGGAATTGAATTCCTGTTGTTATAGATGGAATTAGGAACTGAATCCCTGTTGTTATAGATGGAATCAGGAACTGAATCCCTGTTGTTATAGATGGAATTAGGAATTGAATCCCTGTTGTTATAGATGGAATTAGGAATTGAATCCCTGTTGTTATAGATGGAATTAGGAATTGAATTCCTGTTGTTATAGATGGAATTAGGAACTGAATCCCTGTTGTTATAGATGGAATCAGGAACTGAATCCCTGTTGTTATAGATGGAATTAGGAGCTGAATCCCTGTTGTTATAGATGGAATCAGGAACTGAATTCCTGTTGTTATAGATGGAATTAAGAACTGAATCCCTGTTGTTATAGATGGAATCAGGAACTGAATCCCTGTTGTTATAGATGGAATTAAGAACTGAATCCCTGTTGTTATAGATGGAATCAGGAACTGAATCCCTGTTGTTATAGATGGAATCAGGAACTGAATCCCTGTTGTTATAGATGGAATTAAGAATTGAATTCCTGTTGTTATAGATGGAATTAGGGACTGAATCCCTGTTGTTATAGATGGAATTAGGAATTGAATTCCTGTTGTTATAGATGGAATTAGGAACTGAATTCCTGTTGTTATAGATGGAATCAGGAACTGAATTCCTGTTGTTATATATGGAATCAGGAACTGAATCCCTGTTGTTATAGATGGAATTAGGAATTGAATCCCTGTTGTTATAGATGGAATCAGGAACTGAATCCCTGTTGTTATAGATGGAATTAAGAACTGAATTCCTGTTGTTATAGATGGAATTAGGGACTGAATCCCTGTTGTTATAGATGGAATCAGGAACTGAATCCCTGTTGTTATAGATGGAATTAGGAATTGAATCCCTGTTGTTATAGATGGAATCAGGAACTGAATCCCTGTTGTTATAGATGGAAGTAGGAACTGAATCCCTGTTGTTATAGATGGAATCAGGAACTGAATCCCTGTTGTTATAGATGGAATTAGGAATTGAATTCCTGTTGTTATAGATGGAATTAGGAACTGAATCCCTGTTGTTATAGATGGAAGTAGGAAGTGAATCCCTGTTGTTATAGATGGAATTAGGAATTGAATTCCTGTTGTTATAGATGGAATTAAGAACTGAATCCCTGTTGTTATAGATGGAATTAGGAGCTGAATCCCTGTTGTTATAGATGGAATCAGGAACTGAATTCCTGTTGTTATAGATGGAATTAAGAACTGAATCCCTGTTGTTATAGATGGAATCAGGAACTGAATCCCTGTTGTTATAGATGGAATTAAGAACTGAATCCCTGTTGTTATAGATGGAATCAGGAACTGAATCCCTGTTGTTATAGATGGAATCAGGAACTGAATCCCTGTTGTTATAGATGGAATTAAGAATTGAATTCATGTTGTTATAGATGGAATTAGGAATTGAATTCCTGTTGTTATAGATGGAATTAGGAACTGAATTCCTGTTGTTATAGATGGAATCAGGAACTGAATTCCTGTTGTTATATATGGAATCAGGAACTGAATCCCTGTTGTTATAGATGGAATTAGGAATTGAATCCCTGTTGTTATAGATGGAATCAGGAACTGAATCCCTGTTGTTATAGATGGAATTAAGAACTGAATCCCTGTTATAGACGGAATTAAGAACTGAATTCTTGTTGTTATAGATGGAATTAAGAACTGAATCCCTGTTGTTATAGATGGAATTAAGAACTGAATCCCTGTTGTTATAGATGGAATTAGGAATTGAATCCCTGTTGTTATAGATGGAATCAGGAACTGAATCCCTGTTGTTATAGATGGAATTAAGAACTGAATTCCTGTTGTTATAGATGGAATTAGGGACTGAATTCCTGTTGTTATAGATGGAATTAGGAATTGAATTCCCGTTGTTATAGATGGAATTAGTAACTGAATCCCTGTTGTTATAGATGGAATTAGGAACTGAATCCCTGTTGTTATAGATGGAACCAGGAACCGAATCCCTGTTGTTATAGATGGAATCAAGAACTGAATTCCTGTTGTTATAGATGGAATAGGAATTGAATTCCTGTTGTTATAGATGGAATCAGGAACTGAATCCCTGTGGTTATAGATGGAATTAGGAATTGAATCCCTGTTGTTATCGATGGAATTAAGAACTGAATCCCTGTTGTTATAGATGGAATTAGGAGCTGAATTCCTGTGGTTATAGATGGAATTAGGAACTGAATCCCTGTTGTTATAGATGGAATTAAGAACTGAATCCCTGTTGTTATAGATGGAATTAGGAATTGAATTCCTGTTGTTATAGATGGAATTAGGAACTGAATCCCTGTTGTTATAGATGGAATTAAGAACTGAATCCCTGTTGTTATAGATGGAATTAGGAATTGAATTCCTGTGGTTATAGATGGAATTAGGAATTGAATTCCTGTTGTTATAGATGGAATCAGGAATTGAATCCATGTTGTTATAGATGGAATTAAGAACTGAATCCCTGTTGTTATAGATGGAATTAACAACTGAATTCCTGTTGTTATAGATGGAATCAGGAACTGAATCCCTGTGGTTATAGATGGAATTAGGAATTGAATCCCTGTTGTTATAGATGGAATTAGGAACTGAATCCCTGTTGTTATAGATGGAATTAAGAACTGAATCCCTGTTGTTATAGATGGAATTAAGAACTGAATCCCTGTTGTTATAGATGGAATTAGGAATTGAATTCCTGTTGTTATAGATGGAATTAAGAACTGAATCCCTGTTGTTATAGATGGAATTAAGAACTGAATCCCTGTTGTTATAGATGGAATGAGGAACTGAATCCCTGTTGTTATAGATGGAATTAGGAGCTGAATCCCTGTTGTTATAAATGGAATTAAGAACTGAATTCCTGTTGTTATAGATGGAATTAAGAACTGAATCCCTGTTGTTATAGATGGAATTAGGAACTGAATCCCTGTTGTTATAGATGGAATTAAGAACTGAATTCCTGTTGTTATAGATGGAATTGAGAACTGAATCCCTGTTGTTAAAGATAGAATTAGGAATTGAATCCCTGTTGTTATAGATGGAATTAAGAATTGAATCCATGCTGTTATAGATGGAATTAAGAACTGAATCCCTGTTGCTATAGATGGAATTACGAACTGAATTCCTGTTGTTATAGATGGAATCAGGAACTGAATTCCTGTTGTTATAGATGGAATTAGGAATTGAATCCTTGTTGTTATAGATGGAATTAGGAACTGAATTCCTGTTGTTATAGATGGAATTAGGAACTGAATCCCTGTTGTTATAGATGGAATTAAGAACTGAATTCCTGTTGTTATAGATGGAATTAGGAATTGAATCCCTGTTGTTATAGATGGAATTAGGAATTGAATCCCTGTTGTTATAGATGGAATTAAGAACTGAATCCCTGTTGTTATAGATGGAATTAGGAGCTGAATTCCTGTGGTTATAGATGGAATTAGGAACTGAATCCCTGTTGTTATAGATGGAATTAAGAACTGAATCCCTGTTGTTATAGATGGAATTAGGAATTGAATTCCTGTTGTTATAGATGGAATTAGGAACTGAATCCCTGTTGTTATAGATGGAATTAAGAACTGAATCCCTGTTGTTATAGATGGAATTAGGAATTGAATTCCTGTGGTTATAGATGGAATTAGGAATTGAATTCCTGTTGTTATAGATGGAATCAGGAACTGAATCCCTGTTGTTATAGATGGAATTAAGAACTGAATCCCTGTTGTTAAAGATGGAATTAAGAACTGAATTCCTGTTGTTATAGATGGAATCAGGAACTGAATCCCTGTGGTTATAGATGGAATTAGGAATTGAATCCCTGTTGTTATAGATGGAATTAGGAACTGAATCCCTGTTGTTATAGATGGAATTAAGAACTGAATCCCTGTTGTTATAGATGGAATTAAGAACTGAATCCCTGTTGTTATAGATGGAATTAGGAATTGAATTCCTGTTGTTATAGATGGAATTAAGAACTGAATCCCTGTTGTTATAGATGGAATTAAGAACTGAATCCCTGTTGTTATAGATGGAATGAGGAACTGAATCCCTGTTGTTATAGATGGAATTAGGAGCTGAATCCCTGTTGTTATAGATGGAATTAAGAACTGAATTCCTGTTGTTATAGATGGAATTAAGAACTGAATCCCTGTTGTTATAGATGGAATTAGGAACTGAATCCCTGTTGTTATAGATGGAATTAAGAACTGAATTCCTGTTGTTATAGATGGAATTGAGAACTGAATCCCTGTTGTTAAAGATAGAATTAGGAATTGAATCCCTGTTGTTATAGATGGAATTAAGAATTGAATCCATGCTGTTATAGATGGAATTAAGAACTGAATCCCTGTTGTTATAGATGGAATTACGAACTGAATTCCTGTTGTTATAGATGGAATCAGGAACTGAATTCCTGTTGTTATAGATGGAATTAGGAATTGAATCCTTGTTGTTATAGATGGAATTAGGAACTGAATTCCTGTTGTTATAGATGGAATTAGGAACTGAATCCCTGTTGTTATAGATGGAATTAAGAACTGAATTCCTGTTGTTATAGATGGAATTGAGAACTGAATCCCTGTTGTTAAAGATAGAATTAGGAATTGAATCCCTGTTGTTATAGATTGAATTAAGAATTGAATCCATGCTGTTATAGATGGAATTAAGAACTGAATCCCTGTTGTTATAGATGGAATTACGAACTGAATTCCTGTTGTTATAGATGGAATCAGGAACTGAATTCCTGTTGTTATAGATGGAATTAGGAATTGAATCCCTGTTGTTATAGATGGAATTAAGAACTGAATCCCTGTTGTTATAGATGGAATTAGGAGCTGAATTCCTGTGGTTATAGATGGAATTAGGAACTGAATCCCTGTTGTTATAGATGGAATTAAGAACTGAATCCCTGTTGTTATAGATGGAATTAGGAATTGAATTCATGTTGTTATAGATGGAATTAGGAACTGAATCCCTGTTGTTATAGATGGAATTAAGAACTGAATCCCTGTTGTTATAGATGGAATTAGGAATTGAATTCCTGTGGTTATAGATGGAATTAGGAATTGAATTCCTGTTGTTATAGATGGAATCAGGAACTGAATCCCTGTTGTTATAGATGGAATTAAGAACTGAATCCCTGTTGTTATAGATGGAATTAAGAACTGAATTCCTGTTGTTATAGATGGAATCAGGAACTGAATCCCTGTGGTTATAGATGGAATTAGGAATTGAATCCCTGTTGTTATAGATGGAATTAGGAACTGAATCCCTGTTGTTATAGATGGAATTAAGAACTGAATCCCTGTTGTTATAGATGGAATTAAGAACTGAATCCCTGTTGTTATAGATGGAATTAGGAATTGAATTCCTGTTGTTATAGATGGAATTAAGAACTGAATCCCTGTTGTTATAGATGGAATTAAGAACTGAATCCCTGTTGTTATAGATGGAATGAGGAACTGAATCCCTGTTGTTATAGATGGAATTAGGAGCTGAATCCCTGTTGTTATAGATGGAATTAAGAACTGAATTCCTGTTGTTATAGATGGAATTAAGAACTGAATACCTGTTGTTATAGATGGAATTAAGAACTGAATTCCTGTTGTTATAGATGGAATTAAGAACTGAATCCCTGTTGTTATAGATGGAATTAGGAACTGAATCCCTGTTGTTATAGATGGAATTAAGAACTGAATTCCTGTTGTTATAGATGGAATTGAGAACTGAATCCCTGTTGTTAAAGATAGAATTCGGAATTGAATCCCTGTTGTTATAGATGGAATTAAGAATTGAATCCATGCTGTTATAGATGGAATTAAGAACTGAATCCCTGTTGTTATAGATGGAATTAGGAATTGAATCCTTGTTGTTATAGATGGAATTAGGAACTGAATTCCTGTTGTTATAGATGGAATTAGGAATTGAATCCTTGTTGTTATAGATGGAATTAGGAACTGAATTCCTGTTGTTATAGATGGAATTAGGAACTGAATCCCTGTTGTTATAGATGGAATTAAGAACTGAATTCCTGTTGTTTTAGATGGAATTAGGAATTGAATCCCTGTTGTTATAGATGGAATTAAGAACTGAATCCCTGTTGTTATAGATGGAATTAGGAGCTGAATTCCTGTGGTTATAGATGGAATTAGGAACTGAATCCCTGTTGTTAGAGATGGAATTAGGAATTGAATCCCTGTTGTTATAGATGGAATTAGGAATTGAATTCCCGTTGTTATAGATGGAATTAGGAACTGAATCCCTGTTGTTATAGATGGAATTAGGAATTGAATTCCTGTGGTTATAGATGGAATTAGGAATTGAATTCCTGTTGTTATAGATGGAATCAGGAACTGAATCCCTGTTGTTATAGATGGAATTAAGAACTGAATCCCTGTTGTTATAGATGGAATTAGGAATTGAATTCATGTGGTTATAGATGGAAGTAGGAACTGAATCCCTGTTGTTATAGATGGAATCAGGAACTGAATCCCTGTTGTTATAGATGGAATTAAGAACTGAATCCCTGTTGTTATAGATGGAATTAGGAGCTGAATCCCTGTTGTTATAGATGGAATCAGGAACTGAATTCCTGTTGTTATAGATGGAATTAAGAACTGAATCCCTGTTGTTATAGATGGAATCAGGAACTGAATCCCTGTTGTTATAGATGGAATTAAGAACTGAATCCCTGTTGTTATAGATGGAATCAGGAACTGAATCCCTGTTGTTATAGATGGAATCAGGAACTGAATCCCTGTTGTTATAGATGGAATTAAGAATTGAATTCATGTTGTTATAGATGGAATTAGGGATTGAATCCCTGTTGTTATAGATGGAATTAGGAATTGAATTCCTGTTGTTATAGATGGAATTAGGAACTGAATTCCTGTTGTTATAGATGGAATCAGGAACTGAATTCCTGTTGTTATATATGGAATCAGGAACTGAATCCCTGTTGTTATAGATGGAATTAGGAATTGAATCCCTGTTGTTATAGATGGAATCAGGAACTGAATCCCTGTTGTTATAGATGGAATTAAGAACTGAATCCCTGCTATAGACGGAATTAAGAACTGAATTCTTGTTGTTATAGATGGAATTAAGAACTGAATCCCTGTTGTTATAGATGGAATTAAGAACTGAATCCCTGTTGTTATAGATGGAATTAGGAATTGAATCCCTGTTGTTATAGATGGAATCAGGAACTGAATCCCTGTTGTTATAGATGGAATTAAGAACTGAATTCCTGTTGTTATAGATGGAATTAGGGACTGAATTCCTGTTGTTATAGATGGAATTAGGAATTGAATTCCCGTTGTTATAGATGGAATTAGTAACTGAATCCCTGTTGTTATAGATGGAATTAGGAACTGAATCCCTGTTGTTATAGATGGAACCAGGAACCGAATCCCTGTTGTTATAGATGGAATCAAGAACTGAATTCCTGTTGTTATAGATGGAATAGGAATTGAATTCCTGTTGTTATAGATGGAATCAGGAACTGAATCCCTGTGGTTATAGATGGAATTAGGAATTGAATCCCTGTTGTTATCGATGGAATTAAGAACTGAATCCCTGTTGTTATAGATGGAATTAGGAGCTGAATTCCTGTGGTTATAGATGGAATTAGGAACTGAATCCCTGTTGTTATAGATGGAATTAAGATCTGAATCCCTGTTGTTATAGATGGAATTAGGAATTGAATTCCTGTTGTTATAGATGGAATTAGGAACTGAATCCCTGTTGTTATAGATGGAATTAAGAACTGAATCCCTGTTGTTATAGATGGAATTAGGAATTGAATTCCTGTGGTTATAGATGGAATTAGGAATTGAATTCCTGTTGTTATAGATGGAATCAGGAATTGAATCCATGTTGTTATAGATGGAATTAAGAACTGAATCCCTGTTGTTATAGATGGAATTAAGAACTGAATTCCTGTTGTTATAGATGGAATCAGGAACTGAATCCCTGTGGTTATAGATGGAATTAGGAATTGAATCCCTGTTGTTATAGATGGAATTAGGAACTGAATCCCTGTTGTTATAGATGGAATTAAGAACTGAATCCCTGTTGTTATAGATGGAATTAAGAACTGAATCCCTGTTGTTATAGATGGAATTAGGAATTGAATTCCTGTTGTTATAGATGGAATTAAGAACTGAATCCCTGTTGTTATAGATGGAATTAAGAACTGAATCCCTGTTGTTATAGATGGAATGAGGAACTGAATCCCTGTTGTTATAGATGGAATTAGGAGCTGAATCCCTGTTGTTATAAATGGAATTAAGAACTGAATTCCTGTTGTTATAGATGGAATTAAGAACTGAATCCCTGTTGTTATAGATGGAATTAAGAACTGAATTCCTGTTGTTATAGATGGAATTGAGAACTGAATCCCTGTTGTTAAAGATAGAATTAGGAATTGAATCCCTGTTGTTATAGATGGAATTAAGAATTGAATCCATGCTGTTATAGATGGAATTAAGAACTGAATCCCTGTTGCTATAGATGGAATTACGAACTGAATTCCTGTTGTTATAGATGGAATCAGGAACTGAATCCCTGTTGTTATAGATGGAATTAGGAACTGAATTCCTGTTGTTATAGATGGAATTAGGAACTGAATCCCTGTTGTTATAGATGGAATTAAGAACTGAATTCCTGTTGTTATAGATGGAATTAGGAATTGAATCCCTGTTGTTATAGATGGAATTAGGAATTGAATCCCTGTTGTTATAGATGGAATTAAGAACTGAATCCCTGTTGTTATAGATGGAATTAGGAGCTGAATTCCTGTGGTTATAGATGGAATTAGGAACTGAATCCCTGTTGTTATAGATGGAATTAAGAACTGAATCCCTGTTGTTATAGATGGAATTAGGAATTGAATTCCTGTTGTTTTAGATGGAATTAGGAACTGAATCCCTGTTGTTATAGATGGAATTAAGAACTGAATCCCTGTTGTTATAGATGGAATTAGGAATTGAATTCCTGTGGTTATAGATGGAATTAGGAATTGAATTCCTGTTGTTATAGATGGAATCAGGAACTGAATCCCTGTTGTTATAGATGGAATTAAGAACTGAATCCCTGTTGTTAAAGATGGAATTAAGAACTGAATTCCTGTTGTTATAGATGGAATCAGGAACTGAATCCCTGTGGTTATAGATGGAATTAGGAATTGAATCCCTGTTGTTATAGATGGAATTAGGAACTGAATCCCTGTTGTTATAGATGGAATTAAGAACTGAATCCCTGTTGTTATAGATGGAATTAAGAACTGAATCCCTGTTGTTATAGATGGAATTAGGAATTGAATTCCTGTTGTTATAGATGGAATTAAGAACTGAATCCCTGTTGTTATAGATGGAATTAAGAACTGAATCCCTGTTGTTATAGATGGAATGAGGAACTGAATCCCTGTTGTTATAGATGGAATTAGGAGCTGAATCCCTGTTGTTATAGATGGAATTAAGAACTGAATTCCTGTTGTTATAGATGGAATTGAGAACTGAATCCCTGTTGTTATAGATGGAATTAGGAGCTGAATCCCTGTTGTTATAGATGGAATTAAGAACTGAATTCCTGTTGTTATAGATGGAATTAAGAACTGAATCCCTGTTGTTATAGATGGAATTAAGAACTGAATCCCTGTTGTTATAGATGGAATGAGGAACTGAATCCCTGTTGTTATAGATGGAATTAGGAGCTGAATCCCTGTTGTTATAGATGGAATTAAGAACTGAATTCCTGTTGTTATAGATGGAATTAAGAACTGAATCCCTGTTGTTATAGATGGAATTAGGAGCTGAATTCCTGTGGTTATAGATGGAATTAGGAACTGAATCCCTGTTGTTATAGATGGAATTAAGAACTGAATCCCTGTTGTTATAGATGGAATTAGGAATTGAATTCATGTTGTTATAGATGGAATTAGGAACTGAATCCCTGTTGTTATAGATGGAATTAAGAACTGAATCCCTGTTGTTATAGATGGAATTAGGAATTGAATTCCTGTGGTTATAGATGGAATTAGGAATTGAATTCATGTTGTTATAGATGGAATTAGGGATTGAATCCCTGTTGTTATAGATGGAATTAGGAATTGAATTCCTGTTGTTATAGATGGAATTAGGAACTGAATTCCTGTTGTTATAGATGGAATCAGGAACTGAATTCCTGTTGTTATATATGGAATCAGGAACTGAATCCCTGTTGTTATAGATGGAATTAGGAATTGAATCCCTGTTGTTATAGATGGAATCAGGAACTGAATCCCTGTTGTTATAGATGGAATTAAGAACTGAATCCCTGCTATAGACGGAATTAAGAACTGAATTCTTGTTGTTATAGATGGAATTAAGAACTGAATCCCTGTTGTTATAGATGGAATTAAGAACTGAATCCCTGTTGTTATAGATGGAATTAGGAATTGAATCCCTGTTGTTATAGATGGAATCAGGAACTGAATCCCTGTTGTTATAGATGGAATTAAGAACTGAATTCCTGTTGTTATAGATGGAATTAGGGACTGAATTCCTGTTGTTATAGATGGAATTAGGAATTGAATTCCCGTTGTTATAGATGGAATTAGTAACTGAATCCCTGTTGTTATAGATGGAATTAGGAACTGAATCCCTGTTGTTATAGATGGAACCAGGAACCGAATCCCTGTTGTTATAGATGGAATCAAGAACTGAATTCCTGTTGTTATAGATGGAATAGGAATTGAATTCCTGTTGTTATAGATGGAATCAGGAACTGAATCCCTGTGGTTATAGATGGAATTAGGAATTGAATCCCTGTTGTTATCGATGGAATTAAGAACTGAATCCCTGTTGTTATAGATGGAATTAGGAGCTGAATTCCTGTGGTTATAGATGGAATTAGGAACTGAATCCCTGTTGTTATAGATGGAATTAAGATCTGAATCCCTGTTGTTATAGATGGAATTAGGAATTGAATTCCTGTTGTTATAGATGGAATTAGGAACTGAATCCCTGTTGTTATAGATGGAATTAAGAACTGAATCCCTGTTGTTATAGATGGAATTAGGAATTGAATTCCTGTGGTTATAGATGGAATTAGGAATTGAATTCCTGTTGTTATAGATGGAATCAGGAATTGAATCCATGTTGTTATAGATGGAATTAAGAACTGAATCCCTGTTGTTATAGATGGAATTAAGAACTGAATTCCTGTTGTTATAGATGGAATCAGGAACTGAATCCCTGTGGTTATAGATGGAATTAGGAATTGAATCCCTGTTGTTATAGATGGAATTAGGAACTGAATCCCTGTTGTTATAGATGGAATTAAGAACTGAATCCCTGTTGTTATAGATGGAATTAAGAACTGAATCCCTGTTGTTATAGATGGAATTAGGAATTGAATTCCTGTTGTTATAGATGGAATTAAGAACTGAATCCCTGTTGTTATAGATGGAATTAAGAACTGAATCCCTGTTGTTATAGATGGAATGAGGAACTGAATCCCTGTTGTTATAGATGGAATTAGGAGCTGAATCCCTGTTGTTATAAATGGAATTAAGAACTGAATTCCTGTTGTTATAGATGGAATTAAGAACTGAATCCCTGTTGTTATAGATGGAATTAAGAACTGAATTCCTGTTGTTATAGATGGAATTGAGAACTGAATCCCTGTTGTTAAAGATAGAATTAGGAATTGAATCCCTGTTGTTATAGATGGAATTAAGAATTGAATCCATGCTGTTATAGATGGAATTAAGAACTGAATCCCTGTTGCTATAGATGGAATTACGAACTGAATTCCTGTTGTTATAGATGGAATCAGGAACTGAATCCCTGTTGTTATAGATGGAATTAGGAACTGAATTCCTGTTGTTATAGATGGAATTAGGAACTGAATCCCTGTTGTTATAGATGGAATTAAGAACTGAATTCCTGTTGTTATAGATGGAATTAGGAATTGAATCCCTGTTGTTATAGATGGAATTAGGAATTGAATCCCTGTTGTTATAGATGGAATTAAGAACTGAATCCCTGTTGTTATAGATGGAATTAGGAGCTGAATTCCTGTGGTTATAGATGGAATTAGGAACTGAATCCCTGTTGTTATAGATGGAATTAAGAACTGAATCCCTGTTGTTATAGATGGAATTAGGAATTGAATTCCTGTTGTTATAGATGGAATTAGGAACTGAATCCCTGTTGTTATAGATGGAATTAAGAACTGAATCCCTGTTGTTATAGATGGAATTAGGAATTGAATTCCTGTGGTTATAGATGGAATTAGGAATTGAATTCCTGTTGTTATAGATGGAATCAGGAACTGAATCCCTGTTGTTATAGATGGAATTAAGAACTGAATCC
The DNA here is from genome assembly GCF_010993605.1 of Petromyzon marinus. Classification (NCBI taxonomy): domain Eukaryota; kingdom Metazoa; phylum Chordata; class Hyperoartia; order Petromyzontiformes; family Petromyzontidae; genus Petromyzon; species Petromyzon marinus. The sequence continues at coordinate 598,113 of NW_022638155.1, read as the reverse complement.
CTGTTGTTAAAGATGGAATTAAGAACTGAATTCCTGTTGTTATAGATGGAATCAGGAACTGAATCCCTGTGGTTATAGATGGAATTAGGAATTGAATCCCTGTTGTTATAGATGGAATTAGGAACTGAATCCCTGTTGTTATAGATGGAATTAAGAACTGAATCCCTGTTGTTATAGATGGAATTAAGAACTGAATCCCTGTTGTTATAGATGGAATTAGGAATTGAATTCCTGTTGTTATAGATGGAATTAAGAACTGAATCCCTGTTGTTATAGATGGAATTAAGAACTGAATCCCTGTTGTTATAGATGGAATGAGGAACTGAATCCCTGTTGTTATAGATGGAATTAGGAGCTGAATCCCTGTTGTTATAGATGGAATTAAGAACTGAATTCCTGTTGTTATAGATGGAATTGAGAACTGAATCCCTGTTGTTATAGATGGAATTAGGAGCTGAATCCCTGTTGTTATAGATGGAATTAAGAACTGAATTCCTGTTGTTATAGATGGAATTAAGAACTGAATCCCTGTTGTTATAGATGGAATTAAGAACTGAATCCCTGTTGTTATAGATGGAATGAGGAACTGAATCCCTGTTGTTATAGATGGAATTAGGAGCTGAATCCCTGTTGTTATAGATGGAATTAAGAACTGAATTCCTGTTGTTATAGATGGAATTAAGAACTGAATCCCTGTTGTTATAGATGGAATTAGGAGCTGAATTCCTGTGGTTATAGATGGAATTAGGAACTGAATCCCTGTTGTTATAGATGGAATTAAGAACTGAATCCCTGTTGTTATAGATGGAATTAGGAATTGAATTCATGTTGTTATAGATGGAATTAGGAACTGAATCCCTGTTGTTATAGATGGAATTAAGAACTGAATCCCTGTTGTTATAGATGGAATTAGGAATTGAATTCCTGTGGTTATAGATGGAATTAGGAATTGAATTCCTGTTGTTATAGATGGAATCAGGAACTGAATCCCTGTTGTTATAGATGGAATTAAGAACTGAATCCCTGTTGTTATAGATGGAATTAAGAACTGAATTCCTGTTGTTATAGATGGAATCAGGAACTGAATCCCTGTGGTTATAGATGGAATTAGGAATTGAATCCCTGTTGTTATAGATGGAATTAGGAACTGAATCCCTGTTGTTATAGATGGAATTAAGAACTGAATCCCTGTTGTTATAGATGGAATTAAGAACTGAATCCCTGTTGTTATAGATGGAATTAGGAATTGAATTCCTGTTGTTATAGATGGAATTAAGAACTGAATCCCTGTTGTTATAGATGGAATTAAGAACTGAATCCCTGTTGTTATAGATGGAATGAGGAACTGAATCCCTGTTGTTATAGATGGAATTAGGAGCTGAATCCCTGTTGTTATAGATGGAATTAAGAACTGAATTCCTGTTGTTATAGATGGAATTAAGAACTGAATCCCTGTTGTTATAGATGGAATTAAGAACTGAATTCCTGTTGTTATAGATGGAATTAAGAACTGAATCCCTGTTGTTATAGATGGAATTAGGAACTGAATCCCTGTTGTTATAGATGGAATTAAGAACTGAATTCCTGTTGTTATAGATGGAATTGAGAACTGAATCCCTGTTGTTAAAGATAGAATTCGGAATTGAATCCCTGTTGTTATAGATGGAATTAAGAATTGAATCCATGCTGTTATAGATGGAATTAAGAACTGAATCCCTGTTGTTATAGATGGAATTAGGAATTGAATCCTTGTTGTTATAGATGGAATTAGGAACTGAATTCCTGTTGTTATAGATGGAATTAGGAATTGAATCCTTGTTGTTATAGATGGAATTAGGAACTGAATTCCTGTTGTTATAGATGGAATTAGGAACTGAATCCCTGTTGTTATAGATGGAATTAAGAACTGAATTCCTGTTGTTTTAGATGGAATTAGGAATTGAATCCCTGTTGTTATAGATGGAATTAAGAACTGAATCCCTGTTGTTATAGATGGAATTAGGAGCTGAATTCCTGTGGTTATAGATGGAATTAGGAACTGAATCCCTGTTGTTATAGATGGAATTAGGAATTGAATCCCTGTTGTTATAGATGGAATTAGGAATTGAATTCCCGTTGTTATAGATGGAATTAGGAACTGAATCCCTGTTGTTATAGATGGAATTAAGAACTGAATTCCTGTTGTTATAGATGGAATTAGGAATTGAATTCCTGTGGTTATAGATGGAATTAGGAATTGAATTCCTGTTGTTATAGATGGAATCAGGAACTGAATCCCTGTTGTTATAGATGGAATTAAGAACTGAATCCCTGTTGTTATAGATGGAATTAGGAATTGAATTCCTGTGGTTATAGATGGAATTAGGAATTGAATTCCTGTTATTATAGATGGAATCAGGAACTGAATCCCTGTTGTTATAGATGGAATTAAGAACTGAATCCCTGTTGTTATAGATGGAATTAAGAACTGAATTCCTGTTGTTATAGATGGAATCAGGAACTGAATTTCTGTTGTTATAGATGGAATCAGGAACTGAATTCCTGTTGTTATAGATGGAATTAAGAACTGAATCCCTGTTGTTATAGATGGAATTAGGAACTGAATCCCTGTTGTTATAGATGGAATTAAGAACTGAATTCCTGTTGTTATAGATGGAATTGAGGACTGAATCCCTGTTGTTAAAGATAGAATTCGGAATTGAATCCCTGTTGTTATAGATGGAATTAAGAATTGAATCCATGCTGTTATAGATGGAATTAAGAACTGAATCCCTGTTGTTATAGATGGAATTAAGAACTGAATTCCTGTTGTTATAGATGGAATCAGGAACTGAATTCCTGTTGTTATAGATGGAATTAGGAATTGAATCCTTGTTGTTATAGATGGAATTAGGAACTGAATTCCTGTTGTTATAGATGGAATTAGGAACTGAATCCCTGTTGTTATAGATGGAATTAAGAACTGAATTCCTGTTGCTTTAGATGGAATTAGGAATTGAATCCCTGTTGTTATAGATGGAATTAAGAACTGAATCCCTGTTGTTATAGATGGAATTAGGAGCTGAATTCCTGTGGTTATAGATGGAATTAGGAACTGAATCCCTGTTGTTATAGATGGAATTAGGAATTGAATCCCTGTTGTTATAGATGGAATTAGGAATTGAATTCCCGTTGTTATAGATGGAATTAGGAACTGAATCCCTGTTGTTATAGATGGAATTAAGAACTGAATTCCTGTTGTTATAGATGGAATTAGGAATTGAATTCCTGTGGTTATAGATGGAATTAGGAATTGAATTCCTGTTGTTATAGATGGAATCAGGAACTGAATCCCTGTTGTTATAGATGGAATTAAGAACTGAATCCCTGTTGTTATAGATGGAATTAGGAATTGAATTCCTGTGGTTATAGATGGAATTAGGAATTGAATTCCTGTTGTTATAGATGGAATCAGGAACTGAATCCCTGTTGTTATAGATGGAATTAAGAACTGAATCCCTGTTGTTATAGATGGAATTAAGAACTGAATTCCTGTTGTTATAGATGGAATCAGGAACTGAATTCCTGTTGTTATAGATGGAATTAAGAACTGAATTCCTGTTGTTATTGATGGAATTAGGAATTGAATTCCTGTGGTTATAGATGGAATTAGGAGCTGAATTCCTGTTGTTATAGATGGAATTAAGAACTGAATTCCTGTTGTTATAGATGGAATCAGGAACTGAATCCCTGTTGTTATAGATGGAATTAGGAATTGAATTCCTGTTGTTATAGATGGAATTAGGGACTGAATGCCCTTGATTATAGGTGAGCTCCCGAGTCCAAATAACAACAGGATAGGAGCATTCAGGCCTCTGCATAGACAGGGCCGCGCGGGGCGGAAGCATCTGAATGTCTTTTGTTCTAGGAAAGGTCACGGATCAGCATGTGAAAAAGGGCGAAAATAACTCGGCCTCTGAATGGACAGGGCGTTACGGAGCGTGGGAACCACGGTACGCCTTTGTCATAAGTAATATTACAGATCTGAATATGAAGGAGTACGGGTGGGCAGGCGCCAGAGCAACGGAATGCCTTTAGGGTGTATAAAATACGGAGGCTTAGCGTAGCAAGAGACAGTCTTCTTCAAAATCATCGCGGTCCACGGAGCAGGAGGGTCAGCCGTTCGAGACGTCCGTGCGACGAGCCCAGCGCAGCTAGACTCGACCCTCTACGGAGACGACTCACAGTATCGCCTTTCTACAGCGTTCAGCGCAGCAGAGTGGAAGCAATCGTAAGTAGAGGAGAGGTAAGTTTGGGCTATTGAATCGAGGGTAGAAAGCGGAGCTATAGGCAGGTTAAGCTAAATCTGGGATCCTCAAGGGATATGCCAGGAGGGCCGACTGACTCGCACAGACACATGTAGTTAGCGGGATACTCGCGGGGAATAAAACCGCTAATAGAGGATAAAGATGTGTCGTGATCGCTGTGAGTGCGAGGAGGGAGACGGAGTGTTTGGTGTTCGCGTACCGGTGCGAGTGTGTACAGTACTGTTTTGCGCTCGTGCGCATACGCGGCTGTTTGCGGCGAATACGAGGGTAAAGAGTGCTTGGTGGTCGCACGCACGCACGGTTGTTTACATCGGGGCGAAGCGCTTAGCGTGCGCGTGCCTGCGCGGCTGTTTACGGGTGTGCTGTTGAGCGTGCGCGTGTCTAACATACTGTTTTCGGTGGTGTTTAGCGCTCGTGTGCCTGTGCGACGGTGTTGTGGTCGCGTGCCTGCGCGATTGCTAATCGCGAAGTAGCGAGCTAAAGCGCCGAGCGCGCGCGTATTCGCGCGACTGTTCGAACGGGCTCTTTAACTCAGAACTGGGCGACCCTCCCCAATCAGCGGCGCGTGCACGGCAAACCTCCCGCCCGCCCATCCCTCGGCCTCAACCCCCTCGCGTGCGATTGGTGTACAGGGCTGGGCAGGGGGTAGAGGCGTGTTTGTTATTACCGGAGCACGTGGAGCGGGGGGTGGGAGGGAGACACGCGCCGCGCAAGTCTGTTTACGGGCGGGAGGGAGTTCTTACGGACGAGCGCACTCAGCGCGGTACGCCGCCCCGCAGCAGCACAGGAGGGCGGGGTAGTGGAGGTCGCTAGCCCGAACTCCACAGAGCAGCCGGGGGGTGGCGGTATGAATGGAACGGGAGAGTTGGTGGGAAAAACGGCCCCGACAATTCAGTGATGGCGGGGGACGTTCGCCCCAACATATGTGCTATGTATTTCCGATGCTACATCACCCCCCCCACCCCCCCCCCCCCCCTTGTAGTATACAGCCACCTCGGCTTCCAAACAACAATAAAAACTGGCGAGAATGAAAACGAGTCCGTGTGTCTCAACAACAAAAACAACAGCAACAACAACCCGGCGCACCCCCCCCCCCTCCCCGGAAACCGGCCTAAGGTGGTAGCAAGCTGCGGAGGCCGGATGAGAGTGGTGCTGTTCACGATAACGTTTTAGAGCGAGTCCTGGTCGATGGACCATCATGAGCAGCGGGGGGAAGATGAGGCCGCGGGGCAGTCCCGCAGCGGCGTGGAAGAAGAGCGGGACGAGTCCGTAGGATCCCGTGCAGTGCGCCGCCCGGGGGCGCTACTCCCGAGGCACCTGAGGGAGCAACAGCACGGCTGGGCTGAAGATTAGGCTCGGCGGCAGTACGGCTCGGCTCGTCGGACACGTCACGCTCTCGGCCCCCGCGTGGAGTGGGTGAAGTGTGGTTGAGAGAAGAAGGCTTTGAGACGCGACGGGTGCACGTACCAGCACCGCTTGCCATGTTGCACTTTCACACATTGGGGCCGTACGACGCGCACAATGTCCACCGGGCCCCTCCAGGGCTTGAGCAATTTTGGCGATGTTGCCAATGGCACTTGGGGGCAATGGAGCCAAGCCCTGTCACCCTCACTCCATTAATGGCCGGACACGTGGAGGCCTCGCAATCGCTCATTAGCCAACTGGCGAGCCTCAGAGTTATGTTTAGCAGCCCCCCGCGCCTTGACCAGCCCACGAACATTTGATCGAATATGCGCAGAGAGCTTGGACTTAGGGGAGGGCTGCTTAGGGCGCAACTGAACGTCGACGGTGGGGGGGGGGGGGGGTTAACTTTCCTACCGTACATTAGATAGAACAGGGAAAACCCGGTGGCCGCATGGGGTGCCATTCTGCAGGCAGCCAAAACACCGGGGATGTGAAGGTCCCAATCAACCTGCGATTCGCACACTTGCTGGCTTAACATTGAGGTAAGCGTTCTGTGGAGTCACTCCGCCATACCGTGAGTTTGTGGGTGGTATGGCGATGTGCGAACTTTATGGGTGCCCAACAGGTCGCACACCTCCCGTAGCAAGGTAGACGAAAAATTATTCCCTTGATCGGTCAGCAGCCGCTCCGGAGCACCCTTATCCAGAACATAGCCCCGGAGAAAGGCCTCCGTGACGGCCGCTGCCGATTGGTTCGGGAGAGGAAAGGCCATGGGCCTGCGGGTGAAGTGCTCCACCCCAACCAAAAGGTACTTATTACCCCGTGGAGTGACAGGGAAAGGGCCCAAGATATCAAGCGCTACCAGCTCGTTCACGCGGGACACGTGAATGGACTGAAGAGGCAGGCACGACGGCGTAGAAGGTGGTTTCCTTCGAGCGCACTGGGGGCAGCCTTTCAATAAGTTAGCTCCGTCCCCTGCCATACCCGTCCAGAAAAAATCCAGCCGGAGCGTGGCAAGGGTTTTTTGTACGACCAAATGTAAAAGTCGCTCGTGAGTGGCCCACACAACCTTCCCACGCAGAGACGTGGGCACGGCGAGCTTGTATTTTTGGTTGCTGCCATCCCATCTCATGAGCAGGCCATCCCTTGTGAGAAGGGAGACAGGGCACTCGGGATCTGTGCACTTATGAGCATTGCCAACTCTACGGCGCATGCGAAGGAGGGTAGCATCCTGCATTTGTAGCCGGCATCCACTCATCCGAGCTGAGGCCCAACAAGGCATCCTGTGCATTGGCCAAGGTAGGCGCCGGAGGGGGGTCAACCACACCCTCGGCCGCAGCAGCGAGAGAGAGAGGCGCGCGTTCGACGGGCTGCTTACAGCGGCCCGACCCCAGGAAACAAGCACATCTGCCCAGACCATGCAATCGCAATATCAGGTCAGGGTTTCCGTGTCGGACCTCTTTTCGGTAAACAACGGTAAACGAATACTCCTGGAGGCCCTCCAACTTGCGGGAGAGTTGTCCGGACGGCTAGTCAACCCGGAGAGCGTACTGAAGAGCCGCATGGTCATAGCGGACCGTAAAATGCCTATCATACAGGTACGGTCTATACTGCTGTATAAAAAATACAATAGCCAACAACTCTCGACGGGTGACGCAGTACCGTTGCTCAGCAGGTGACAAAATTATACTGCTGTAGGCGACAACACGTCCCACACCATCAACGACCTAAGATAACACACCCCCCTATGCCAGTATAGCTAGCGTCAATGTCCAGCAGGAACGGCTTTGAAAAATCTGGCATTTACCAGACCATCTCGGAGTGCATCAAATGCAGCTTGTTTCGCCTCGCCCCAATGAAATGTTGCCCCCTTCGCTGTCAGAACATGGAGGGGCTTCACGATGGACGCGAACCCTGTGACAAACCACCGATAGTAGGAGGCTGATCCCAGGAAACTACGCATATCCCCTACCGAAGTAGGGGTCGGCCAAGAATGCATGCAGCTGGTTTTAGCGGGATCCGTGGCAATCCGGGATTGGCTTACAATGTGGTCTAGGTATCGGACAGAGCTCCGCAACAGAAAGCATTTCTGAGGTTTGAATTTAGGCGTGCCGCTCGCATTTTTTCAAAGACGTAACGCAGCCGGTGTAGGTGCTTCTCGAAAGTCCGGCTAAAAACGATTATATCATCGAGGTAAATTATAGCAGGTCTCCCACTAGAGCCCAGCGAGGACCAGCTCCATGAGGCACTGGAACGTCGCTGAGGCCGAGTGGAGACCCATAGGCATCTGACTAAATTAAAAAAGTCCTTGTGGGGTGCGGAATGCCGTTTTTGGGCTTCGAAGCATCATCCAGAGGCAATTGCCAGAAACCCAACAAGAGTTCGAGAGTGGAAAAATATTGTGCGCCGGCTAGGGCGTCGAGCGATTCGTCCATCCTGGGCAGGGGATATGCGTCGGAAACGGAAAACCTTATTCAAACGGCGGCAGTTGACGCAAAACCAGAGGCTGTCGTCTTGTTTATCATTGACGACCACCCGAACGTGCTCTTTCTCGGCGGGGCTGAGACGAAATGGGTTTTGCCGAATGGGGGCCGCGTCCCCGGTATCGATGTGATGACTGAGAAGGTCTGTGCAGGGACATCAATCCATCCATCATCAAGGTCCGAATGCGGGCGGGCTGCACGAGCATCTCCCACGTGGCCCATCACCGAGTCCCCCAGGAGCGCCGGTGCCGCATGAGCGAGCACCATGCCCTGGGGGGTGACGGTGGTACGCAAGCCTGCATTAAGGACCTGGATGAAGCGTTCCCCCTCCCCAGGAACGAGCGTTTGTGCCCCAACCAAATCCAACCCGCACACCGCTGTGTTGGAGGGCGCCAACAGAACACCGTTAGCGAGCGCGTCTGAGTCAAGGGGTTTTCACAACCGAAGGGGGACGAGCGTTTTCGACCTGGGCGGAATACGGACCGTGCGCGACATTGCGCAGGCCATACGCAGCCTGGAAGGAGAGGGCGAGAAGGACATGCGCCGACTGGAGGGGAGCTCGATACAGCCCTGGCTGACCAAGATTTTAATAGGCATTTTGCCCAAAAAGTCGGTGCCGAGAAGGCAAGGGACGGCCAGGGTAGATGAAACGAGAATGGGTCCGTTCAATTTGACATCGCCAATTCGAATTTGTGCATCGATCTGCCCGACTATACCCAAGAAACCCCCGTTAGCGGCGAAACATGAAACATCAACTGGCCGCAGGGAACGACAGGTCTCGGGTAGTATGTTGAAGATGTCGAACAACATCCTGACCTCAACCCCTCTCTATGAAGCTAACTATAGCGGAGGAACTTGCAGCCGCGGCAACCACCCTGTGGGCCAACTGGGACCACTGACCCGGTCCCAGCGCCCGACCGCTATCCAAATTACCCGGCTCCCCACTGCCCGACGCACGCCCGTCCCGAGAAAGGTGATGGTGTGCGTGTGTGGCACGTGGGGGCCGAGAGCGTGAGGTGCCGCGACTTGCCTGAGCCTGGCGCGGAGTCGAGGGCGACCGCTGCTCCATTGTCCGTGGTCCGAGGTTGCCGCGGTGGGCAGCCCGGCAGCCGGAAGATACGTGTCCCCGCAGGCCGCAATTGTAGCAGGTGACAGACGACCCGGCGGAGCGTGGAGCCGTCCGTTCCTGCTGGCGTCTGTCCCGCCGAGGGCGGGAGTCATCGGACCTCCATCCCCTCACCGAGGATGAAGCGAAGGTTGCTCCTCCTCGGAGCTGCAGGTGTCAGCCGGCCCAGTGCAGGCGGCGACGGAGGGCTCCCGCTGCAGCAAGAGGTGCACGTGGGTGCACCGTGCTGCTCGCAGGGAAGAGAAGTCGTCATCGTCGGCCGCTGGCATAACAATGCGACGCTCCCGAGCCAAGCTCAAGAGCTTCTGCAGCACCAGCGAATCGATGGCCTCCTAGTCCATGCGGGGGGTAGGCAGCCCTCGCCAGAGCCAGCAGCACGCTGCGGAATGCCAATGCGGACTCTGAGTCCGCCCTCCTCCAGATGTCAAAACGGTAGCGGGAGTTTAATGGCGGTCCATAAATTGCTTGTATGTGCTGGAAGGCACCCTGCAACGAAGAGCGGTCCGCCGGCGGGATGGTGATGAATGCGGCGAGGGCGTCATCATCCAGCGTAGTCGGGAGGGCACGGAGCGCCTCCGCCTCCGACCGGCCGGTCATCTCTCGGTGGGAGTCGAAGCGGCATTGGAAGGCCGCCCAGTCGCCCCCGGCGGCCGAGAAGACTTGTAGCAGCGGCAGGCGCTCTTGAACGGGCTGCAGCCGACCCCCCGTCAGCTCCACGGGCCCCCGCAGCTGACGACGTGGCAGCCAGGATGGTGCCCTTAGACGGCTGTCACTCCGAAGATGACGGGGCGGCAGCGGATTGGCCACCATCCGGCCCGGATGTGACGCTTGCCCTGTGCTGCACCGCGGCGGCGGCGGCGGAAGCGGCATCCGCGGTGACGGGAGTTGGAGGTGCGATGGCGACGGTGTCGGTTGGATCCCGCGCCGCACCCTCCACGCCTGGTGCCACCTCCCCGTGGAGGATGTCACCGAGGATGGAGGCGGCGACGCTGAGCATCTCGGCGAGGTGAAGGTGCACCTCCTGCAGCGAGCGGCGCGATGGCGGTGAGGCAGCGGGCGGCGGAATGGGCAACTGATCAACTGGAAACGTCTCGCCGTCGGCAGCCACGGTCGTGGGAACCGCGGCCGCATCATCACCGCCGTCCGGGCTCTGGGTACATAATCTTATTCTTGTCTCCATGTTCACTTCTGTCAGCAAATGTATGGGGGTTCCACGGAGACTGGAGACGTTGTCTTTTAGAGGCAACGCGGTTTATTATAATTCTAAAACAGGAACTCCCTTAACTCCCACTATCTAGGGAGGTATAGCCTCTGGGCTAACGTGCCCTCACACTGGGACTACCGGCTCTCAGCCCTCCGGCTAACTGTGCCCTAGTGGAGGCTCAACTGACCCGACCCAGCCAAGGTCCTGACCACTGGTCCGCGCTCGGCCCCGACCCTTACAAGGACGTCGGGTCCCGGGGTCCCAGGGTCCTAGCCTAGCTGCTCTTCGGTCTTCGTCTTCAGAGCACTGCCCCGAGCTGTCCTGAGGTCCGTCTCTTATACACCTCTCGGGGACTCTCCGCCCCCGGTACCGCCCCCTTTCTGGAACCTTCCAGGGGGGCTCTGGAGGAACCGCCCAACCCCTCACCTGGGGTCGGGGCGGGGGGGAGAACCCGGCCCTTCAACGGTCCGGCTCTCTGTCTCTCCCCAGCTCAGGGTGGCACCCCCTATGGGCCCGCGCCCGCAACTACAGGTAAGTATACACCAGGCGGTATGTGCTATGTATTTCCGATGCTACAATTGTATTTGTGTATATTTGTGCGTGCGTGTTCCTGATTGTAGTGGTTTGGTCCCTCTGCTGCAAACTCAGATACCTTAGTTAGGAGTCCCGGTTCCAGTTCAGAATCAGAATCTTCATTTAGACTGGAGGAATCTAATGACCTGTGAAGATATTTTTCAGAGTAGGGGCGGATCAGCAAGTTACCGCAACAAACAACACAAACACGATGGGAGTGGCGGTGATGTCACAACGGCGCACTTGGAGACCACATGAAGTGTCGAAGTCTCGCTGGCAGGAGGTCACGGGACAGACCCTGCAGGTGCCGTGGGTTGGCTGCTGAGCCAGGCTAGGTGCAGGAGGAGGTCAAGGGACAGACCCTGCAGGTACCATGGGTTGACTGCTGTGCCAGGCTAGGTGCAGGAGGAGCTCACAGGACAGACCCTGCAGGTGCCATGGGTTGACTGAGATGGCTCAGTCTGAGATGTTAACTACCTCGCCTGGTATACAGGAAGTCGTGGGTTCGATCCTGACCCTGACAACGCCTGTATATTTGGAGTTTGCATGCTCTCCCTGTGTCTGCGTGGTTTTTTGTCCGGGTTCTCCTGTTTTTTTGCCGCCACATTTAGAAACAGGCGTTTAAAGTCCTTTGGCTGCTCTTCATTACCACGTGATAAGCCACTTCATTGGGCTATCATTTGTGGCCAGGTCGCTTCTGAAAAAGAACTGTATAGGTCCGAAGGCCATAGCTGGTGAAATAAAAAATAGTTCAGTTGTCAACTGGTAGATGTGCGGCACTCGACACAATCACGCACAGCGCACATTCTGACACCCTCAGTGCCGCCCGCATCTCGCCGTCCTCTCGATGGGGAGCTTCGGGGGCGAGCGTTGGGCGTGAGCGCCGCGGTGCGGGAAGGAGAGGAATGGAGGCGGAGGTTTCACAGCCTCTGTCGTGAAAATCTCTCGTTGATACCATTCATTGCCTTGTTCATTCGCTATTGTTGATTGATATTTTTCGTCCTTCATGTGACGATCTACGTGTAATTATTGTACGGCGGTGTGACAAGCAGCTGGTGTGAACGACGCAAGGTGCAGGATGCCCCATGAGTCTGGAATCACAGGAATAGCAGAGCCCTGTGTTGTTGGCTCGCGGTCTGGATGCGGTCTGTTAAATTCAGCAGCGAACTCCCTCTGACTCCGATAATTATCTGGACTCGTTCTTCCTTACTGAAATTCATCTTGGGCCTGCAGAAACAAAAACACGTGAATTCGTGATTTTTCCCTATGATTCCAGACTTATGGGCCACCCTGTACATAAAACAGAATTATTTTGCGTTGAGGTTAAACTGAAAGACAAAGAGCGTACACACACACACGGGAAAAGGAGAGCCACTCAGCGTGCTTCATTACAAGTCTCGGCGGTGGCAGCGGTGACAGCTTTACCCAGGGCCGTCCAAAATGAGAATGGGAACCTTTATTACTCCTGGGGAAATCCGATGAGCTATGAAGCTCTCTTTGTCAAATGTCCAGTGGGAAAGATACAGCAACAAACTACACAAAAAAACGATCGCAGTATAAAGAACGGGAAATCACGAAAAAAATTGCAAAAAATGTATATACTTGTGCAATGTGTGTTTACATGCAAAATAATTATTTATTTGTTTCGATTTGGTAAACTTCTCCTATTATTGTTTCATTTATTGTGTTGGGTTGTTGCAACTCCCTGACTCACCGAAACCCCTTTTGGAGATCTGTGAACAAGAGCTTCATAGCTCATCAAATTCCTCATCCAGTGATAAACAGTATGATTGTGCGAGCGAATGTATACTGTGTGATGTACTCTGTGTGTGTACTGACTTTGTGTACAGTGTATGTGTAGCGTTATTGTTACACGCAGCATATATAATACTTACCTGAATAGCAGTATTTTGTTTGAGTCACGACTACAATAACCGTTGGCCAGGGGTGAGGGGGCCAGAGCCCACTGAGGGAGGGGGCTGGGGGGGCCAACGGTTGGCCCCAGACCCTCTCGAGAGACAGGACGCTTGGGAGAGGAAGGATATAAAGGGCAGCAGCAGCTCTCCCAGCGTGAGTCAGTCCGCACTCACCTCAAGACTCAAGACATCTAGATAGTGCTCTGGGACTTCCGACCTCCGGCCCTGTCAGTGCCAGGTCCGAACGGCCCAGTGGCGGTACCCGTTAAGCAGAGTATAGTGTGTGAGGAGGGCACACTAAGAGTGAGGACGTATCATCCTCTAGGCTATCGGGTGGGAGAGGCCGTTACCTCTCTGTGTTAGTGACGTGCTCTGACGTTAGAGTAAATAAACAGCGTTGTCTACAAAGAAGTCTCTGCCTCCTTTGTCAACACTACATATGCATGCGGTTTCGTATGCATGCAGTTTCGCATTTCGCGGGCAACTCACTGTCCTGTCAATTAATTGCCAATTGATTTATTGGCAAGCAATACCGAGATCGACTAGTCATGTGACATGCCCCCTTTATTTGATTGGCTAATATCTGCAAGATTGGTGATTGTCGCAGTCCACTTTAATTGTACCACAGCGCCCCCTGCCGCCAAGGGACACATTTGATCGATCGGTCTCCAGAATCAGAATCCTTCAGAATCTCCGCTCGCTACGCGAACATTTGCAAGTTTTGTGAACAAATTGGGTTACACTGACATTGCTCGTTGTAGCGAATTCTTGCAAACAGAACGCTCGTTAAGCAAGACACGTCTTTAAACCAAGGCCGTAACCATGGAGTCAACATTGGGGGGGACCAAATCTTCCAAGGGGTCTGGGGTCCCCCCCCCAGAAAAAAAAATCTAAATTTTAAAACGAATTTCCTGCCATTTCCTGCCTACAAAATTCGCTAACACATGGGATGGACTTTTTATTTATTTGTTACAATAATGTCTAATTGTTTATTGTATTACATTGCTCTGTTTCATTGTATGTAATGGCAGAGATTAGGGATAATAAAGTGCAACCATAACCACAATCATATAAACAGAAATTAATTTATAGCAAAATATTGGGGGGGACATTTTGAGCATATTTGAATATTGGGTGGGATGAGTCCCCCCCAATATTTATTATAATTACGGCCTTGCTTCATACACAGTGTACGCACAGCACACACAGTATACACAGTGTATACACAGATTACACCACACAGTATACACAGTGTACACACATATCTTAGTTCTTTCGGTAAAGTCACGTTGATATATATTTTATTATTTTGTTGTTTCCCTTCAACGTGACTTTACCGAAAGAACTAAGAATATGAATTACTGCAGTCACGAAAGCTTTAAATCAAAAGTGTACACACAGTCAGTACACACACACAGAGTACACCACACCAGGGGCGGAGCCAGGATTTTCAGGTGGGGGGGGGGGGGAGTTGATAGTAAGTAAGGAGTTGTTGTCCCTTGCTTTTTATTCGACGCGTGTACGGCGATGGCGCATGGCCTGGAAGTCGAATTCGAACCGCGTTGTGTGATCGGCATCGTGCTCGCTGAAGGCGTTTGCCTTCAGGGAAGTTGTGTCCTGTATACGCAACTGCGCACAATTCTGTGAGTTGCTTATAACCACTTTGCCGTTACTTATTGCCAATTATGGACTCGGACTATTGTCCTATCATCTCATAGAGTCCCTGGCACGTAATAATATGCTACACGGTGGCAGTGGGGGTCGCAAAATTCCGATTTATTACGAATGAACCCCAATGATCCGATCGAAATTAGGGATGTCGATCGGATCATTGGGGGGGCACGTGCCCCCCCCCCAATGCCTCCGCCACTGCACCACACACTATATGGAGTGTAAAGTCAGCCAGTACATTCACTATAGTGTTGGTCTTTGTGTGGACGCGGTTTGAGATACAACCGCCCACCGACGCGCGCGTGTTCGCGCAGTGGTTTTGGAGCGCGTCTTAGTGCGGGTTGCGGGGCAGCGCACAACCACCAGCCAGGGTGCGCGTGTTCACGCAGCGGCTCTAGCGTTAGCGGTGGGGGCGTCCGTGTGTGGAATAACCCCGCGCGGCGACAAGCCAGCGATCTAGCGATGTCCCTCAGAGGGGGCGCTAACGCAGGGGGGCTTATCACCCGGTCGGCGTGGCTCTGGCGGGGGCGCGGTGGAGGAGGGAGTGGAAGAGGCGGATGTCGGCGAGGGTGGTGGGGTGGACGTCGGCCCCCACAATATGGTGTCAGAAGTGGGACGACCCCCCACGCCTCCAAGGGAGAGAGGCGCCCCACCCCAAGCAAAGGTAAGGTACGTGTTTACCAGGCAAGGAATACCGTCATGAAAATCTTTACCCGGACGTATGCTAAGCATATTAATGGCTGGACGGATGTGCATGCGTTGCAACAGCTAAATGTGCATTTGAATGGGTGTGCAGCCGAGTTTGTCGAAGCGCTACCCACAAGCTCCGCAAGCGCATTGCGGAGAGTTAATACGCCGACTCGACCAACGCTTCGGCCAGCCCGGTGAGGACCTCCGTAACTATGCAGAGGGCGTGCACTCGCTAACACAGAGCACACGCCCGGGGTATTCTGCCGAGACCATTGATGACCTCGCCGCCGAGAAGGTCCAGCGGTATCTCACTAGCACCTCGTGTTGGCAGCCAGATGCGAGCTGCCCATGCCTCCCATTTAACACCCTTGTTGAGCGTGCACGTGCATGTGAGAGATTCGCTATTGAGCGTGCGCAGTTCCAAAGGCTGGGACGGGAGCGCGCTATCGCAAGCCTTCTTCCAGAGGAGGAGCTCACCTGGACAGTGAGGGGTGTGACGAGGGAGCCTCCGGGACCCAGGGAGGCAGCCCCAGGATGGGTGGCAGGGCGACAGAGCGGCATAGGGGATATAGCCGGCCATGTGACCCAAACACGCGAGGAGGGGACCCAAGTATGCGGGGAAGTGACCCGAAATATGAACAAGCTGCAGTGTGGAGTTGAGACAATCAGTCCGAGGTGGGATAACCGGGCGGGTGTCCCAATTAGAGGCAGAGTTCGGGCAGATGCGTATCGGAGGGGGGGAGGGGGAAGAGGAAGTGGGCAGGGGGCCTCCTACGGAGCCACTACCCTTCTCCAGGCATGCTATCTATGCGACCAACAGGGGCATCTCATAAGGGACTGTCCCTAGATCACCCGTGCTAGACACGCGTCAGGGTTAAACGCCAACGCCCCCTTAGAGAGTGGACCAACTAGGGGTGCAATCGACACGGTCCCAACATAAATAGACGATATGAATAATAATGGTGAGCGAGTGACATCCACGCAGATGCCGAACACAACACCCAAGGATGCGGCAACTGCGGGCGACTGGCTGCGGGAGCTGGTGGTGGGAATCACGGTGGCCACGTCGCTGGTGGAAGGGCAGGTGAACGGGTGGAGTACCCGGATTCTGTTGGACATGCTGGCGGTAGCCTCGCTCGTGAGTGCAGCGCACTGCAGCGTGGTCGGGGTTGATGTGGGCCGCCTACAGGCCCCAGATCGCGCGCTGCACACGGCGAGTGGAGCTGGGATGGGACTGCTAGGGAGGATCATCCTGGAGGTCAGCCTTGGACACCAGGTATGTGACCAAAAATTATATGTGTCGAGCGTGTTGTGCCATGAGTGTATTGCAGTTACCAACCTGGAAAAGTTGGGGCTCAACGTGCAGCCCCGCCAGCGATGCGCCACTGTGAAGGGCAGCTTGGAGCGGATTCCGTTCTTGGGACAGGAGCCGGATCGCCCCAACTTCGAACCTGTGGCTGCAATCCTGGTGTCAGCCGTCACCATCGGGCCCCTCGCGGAGATGCCGGTGCCGGTAACGACGCCCTCCACCGACCCCTCCCACCGACCATCGGGTGAGATAATGTTGACTCCTCACCCAGAGTTGGCGGCACGGTACGGGGTGGCGGGGTCGGCCACGCTGGTAAACACTGACGGGGGCCGACTGTTTATGCGGGTATTTAACCTCCACAGTACCCCAGCAACGGTGCGATGGTGCACCGCGGTAGCCACAGTAAACCCCCTGCACGCGCACCACTCTAGCAGCTCGGTGTTTGCCCTGTGGGCTAAAGGACCCCTGCCGCCCCGAGGAAAACCAGGACCTGGCATGGCGAGGAACCTGATGGAGTTCAGGTCATTTTTGGGGTTACCCACTTATTTTCATCGATTTGTGAAGGGATTCAGCGAGATTGCACGCACACTCACCCAACTCACTTCCTCTAAGAACCCCTATCAGTGGACGGAGGCCTGCCAGACGGCCTTCACCACCCTCAAGGACCACCTCACCCATACCCCCACCCTGGCTTTCCCTGACTTTTCCACAGATTTTATCCTGGACACCGACGCCTGCAACAGTGGGTTTGGCGCGGTGTTGTCACAGGTGCAGGATGGGATGGCGTGGGTCATCGCACACGCCAGCCGGACTCAGAGCGGGGCCGAACTGATCTATTGCGTGACCCGTCAAAAACTGTATGCCGTGATTTTCGCATGTAAGCAGTTCCGGCCGTATCTGTATGGCAGGAAATTTCGCGTGGGCACTGACCATTATGCTCTGCAGTTCCTCCTCACATTCAAGGAACCGCGTGGGCAGATGGCTCGGTGGCTGACGCAGCTGCAGGAGGAGAACCTGCAGATCGTTCACAGGGTCGGACGGATGCACGCAAACGCGGACGCATTGTCAAGACGACCTGCGGTGTGCGCCGAGACGCGGGCTGAGGAGGCCTGCCCGTGCTTCACGGGGGTGTGCTGCCGACAGGCAGTCACGAAAGTTTTAAGTCAAAATTTGAACACGACCATAGCGTGAAGATCGTTGCTATTGTGCTCCGATCAAAGTCAACCTCTCCGAGAGGAGACCTGAGGCAAGCACTGTTCGTGAGTGTGCCCAGTAGCTCGCCAGGCCACAGGCGAAGGGCAGTCGAGGGTCGGATCAGAGACCGACGCGGAACGAGACAACCTGATCCGGAGCGTGTCCACCGAGCAGCGTACGAGACGTAGTGGCACCTGCCGGAGGACTCTCGGGAGGAGGAGGAGGGGGGAAGACGACGGCCGCCGTCTCTCCCAGCCGCTCCTCAGTCTGCAAGCGTCAACCGTGCCCGGTGCCAAGGGGGGCGACGCGCTGCCGGCCGGGCTGGTCGAGCCGCGAGCGCGACCTGGCGACGTGGCCACCGTGCACGCCGCTGCAGGCTGAGCCTGGCCCATCGAGCCCCGCCAGCGTGAGCAGCGTTGCCGACTCGACAGCCGCTCCAGCTGTGGACGGAGCCTGATGGTGCACGTGGCCCGAGTGAGCCATAACCTGAACCACCCATCGCCCCCTGCTGGGGACCCGAGGTATTTTCTGTACAAGTAAACACGCTGCACAAGCTGCTCCCCCACCCTCTGGCTCCAGAGCAGTGGTTCTTAACCTTGTTGGAGGTACCGAACCCCACCAGTTTCATATGCGCATTCACCGAACCCCTCTTTAGTGAAAAATAAAATGTGATTTTTTTCAAATTCAAGACATAGATATGTTTTTTACTGGTACACAAAATGAGCCGTGCATGAACATTACCTTGTTCAAAGAATAAAACCAACACAATGCATAAACTCACAACAAATTACATACCTGGAAATCAATGTGACTTCTGCTGTTGCCTTTGAGAGATCAGTTCAGATATGCGTGGCTTCACCTTGGCAAGTGCCACTCTCATGTCATTTTCACAGCAAAGTCTGTTCCTTTTCTTCGTTTTTATGTCCAGCATCCTCGTAAAGGATTGCTCACAAAGATATGTTGTAACAAATGGTATAAAAAAATCCAGGGCTTTCTTAGAAATAACTGGATACTTGTTCATTTGTCGACACCAAAACATTGAGAGCGTTGTTGTTCTGAAGAGTTGCTGTTGAACCTGGCTCTGCTGAATTTCAATGATTTCGTCGAGGAATTCATCATTGACATCTGCTGTTTCAACAGCAAACGTGAACGGCTGTCTCACCCATGCTGGATATGACTCTCTTGTAGGGAAATATCCGTCGAGAGACTTTGCAAGCTCATCTAAGTGCGTGGCAATTGTTTGCTTCAGTTCCGTGGATACAGAAATATCTCCGATTCCAGACACATCTTCGATCTTACTTGCACAGTCGTCCAGAAGCGGGAAGTTTGCGAAGTTATTGTTCTCTGTTCGTCGTTTCCATAACGGTAGCTTTTTTTGAAAAGCATTCAGGTGTTCTTCCGCTTCCATGATATTGACTCCACCACCCTGCATCTGCTGATTGAGATGATTGAGAGCTGCGAATATATCAGCCATGTACGCTAAAATGAGAATGAACTCAGGATTTTTGAAGCAATCTGCATGGCAGTGTTGGTGCTCTTGCAAAAACAGGGCTAATTCCACACGCATGGCAAAAACACGATTCAGCACCTGTCCCCGGGATAACCACCGAATATTAGAATGGAGCAGAAGTACCTCAAATTCAGAGCCCATTTCTTTACACAGCTCACTGAAGATGCGGTGCCTCAGAGCACTTTTTCGCACATAGTTCACACATTCCACCACAGTTTTTAATACTTCTGTCATTTTTGGAGGTAAGGTTTTTGTTGCCAACGCATGCCTGTGCAGAATACAATGCGTCACAATGATGTGTGGTGCATCGGCCTTTACTAGCGCACCAAAACCAGACTTTCTTCCCAGCATGACTGGAGCTCCGTCCGTACAAACTGCAGAAACCATATCCCATGAAAGATTGTTGTCTCTGAAGAAGTCATCCACAAGCTTCTTCACATCGGCTGCCTTCGTTGTTGTTGTAAGAGGCTTACAAAATAAAAACTCTTCTTTTATCATGTCGTCTTTCACATAGCGTACAAAAACAGCAAGCTGGCTTAGATCAGAAACGTCTGTGGTTTCGTCGAGTTGAAGGCTGAATTTTGCCGGGCTTGAAATCAGATCCGCGACTACTTGAGCCAAGATGTCTTTACTCATGTCTTCTATTCTGTCACTGACGGTGTCATTTGAAAGGGGAATTTGGGATAATTTGCCTTCGGCCGCTGTTCCGAGTATCAGATTCGCCATCTTTAATGCAGCTGGTTTCACAAGTGTTTCACCAATGGTGTGTGGCTTGCCCTGCTTTGCGATCAGGTAAGCAACTTCGTACGATGCTGTCAGGATCGGTTTGTTAACAGGTACAAATCCAAGAGCAGGCAGAGTGGCCCTTTCATCGAATCTGGCTCTCTTCACCCTGAATTCAGCAAGTGTTGTGTTCTTGTATTACCCGTCTCCATGCAGCTTCAAGAAGTGTTCCTTTAGTTTTGCCGGTGCAAGACTAGAGTTGCTCAACTTGGCGTTGCAAATCATGCAGATAGGACGCTCACTCCCATCACGTTCCGTGATACATGAGAATCCATGTTGTACATATTCGTCCGACCACTTTCTTCTTTTGCCCGACATAGTTAGTATGGATAAAATATCAAAGAAATCACACGACGTACGACAACAGTCACACGTTGACTACTGAGTACGCACTAAATTCCCCGCAGCGCTGATTGGCCAAGCAGTGTAGCATGATCATCTGCAGCCAGTGATGGCCAAGCGGGCCGTGTGTGTCATCACAAATTTACACAATAATTCAAGTGTGTCCGGACCTCCGTGGCGGGGGCTCTGCCGAACCCCTGAGATCGACTCACCGAACCCCTGGGGTTCGATCGAACCCAGGTTAAGAACCACTGCTCCAGAGGCACCGCTGGTAATAGATTCATGAGCAGAGATCGTACGTGGACCAACTCAAACCATACTACCCACTAGAATTGTTGGACCTCGTGGTGACTGCCCTACAAGACACACACACGACGCGTATATCGGGACGAATAAGGTTGTTCTGCGATGTTTGTGGAGAATCATTGTTACGTCCCTTAATTTGCATGAATATGGTCGTTAGAAGTATTTTAGTCGTTTGTTTTCTTTTAATCACAAAATCTTGCCAATTAATTCATATTGGGCCCATTAGCCAATTGATAAGCATCTATTCTACATTTAAAATGCTAATTTTTTATGCTCATTTCTTTGTCAGGACACCTTGTTTGCTCGCACACAGTTTAAAGGTCCGCGGTCTGAGCGTGGTTGTGTTTCGCTAAATTCTCCTGTTTGATATGTACTAGGTGCCTCGGTGAATGTATATGCTCTGACTTTAACATAGCTATTTCTGTGACCAGTTACAAGCTAATCACTCAGCTATTTCAATGCTAAATTCTATGCTAATTCCTTTGTCAAGGGGTGCCTCTGCGGATGTGTATGCTTTAACTTTGCTATTTCAATGAGCCATTTCAATGCTAAATTATATGCTAATTCCTTTGTCAAGGCGCTTTGTTTCTTCTCACACAGCTTAAAGGTCGTGATCTGAGCGAGGCTTTTTTCACTCCAGCGCTGTCCTCCAGACAATCTCGTCCCTTCACCTGATGACGGCCGCTTGTGTTGTGGCTGAAACGTCGTGATTTTTGTTATTTTCTTTTTTACCTACGTGACTTTACCCAATAGAACCAAAGAGTATGATAAGCATCTATTTTCCGAATCTATACACTCGCATGAAGACTACTGTTTTGAGATATTAATTTTAATCGCATAATCAATTAATTCGTTGATGTCCCTTTTGCCATTGGGCACACGTTGGAGAACAAGGTCTCTGCAATGGAACGAGATTTTCAAATCTGCCCATTGGCAAGAAATTGCATCGATGCGATGATGATGACCGGCTCTCTTCATGGGAAAAGAGTTTTAATACTTCGCATTACGATGATCAGGTAACGAATCAACTGCTCCGTCCCAACTCGGACGAATCTAATTAGTCCCCTGTTCAAGTTGCACTTGCAATGATCATCAACAAAGCTCAAGGACAGTCCGTTCACCATTTGGGGATTGTATTTGCCGCAACCAGTTTTTAGCTCATGGACAATCATACGTGGCATTGTCAAGCGTTACGTCAAGATTCAAATGCCACCGCGTTCACTGAAGACCCATTTTGTGCAGAAGAGTATGGAGTGCATATGAAAAACATTGTGTATACACAAGTCTTTAGGTAGTGATTATACATTTCGTTTCAATTATCGAATGATTACCTTAAATGAAATCATTTCTGCACACTGTTACACACAGGTCAACAACACCCACCACTTACATATCCAAGCATGAACAACCACATCCCTTGGGTCCGTGAAATGCCCCTCCCCCCAGCTGGTATATATAAAGTAGTCGTTTGGTTAACATTTTGTCCCGATCAACAAAAACTTCTGTTTACTAAAATAACTGTTAATATAACTCACTCGTGAGTTTAAATATAAGTCAAAATCACTTAGTCTGCAAAAGAGCTGTTTCCACTGCCAAAACAGCACACGTGATAATTTAAACAAAGCCAGTCGAGGTCTAAACGCTCATAAATGCACATCGCTGATTGGCTGAGGGCATGGCTCTGCCCATTTAAGAGTACTCAGATTGGCCGAAATTAGCGCCTTGCATGCGTAACGTAAACGTACTGATAATCACAATGTTAACATTAGTAGAAACCATGTGGTCCTATGGGAGGCAAAACGTTAACCGAACAACCGTTAACAGACGTCACTGTTAACCGAGGGACTGCTGTATACAGGCAAACCTCGTATAGCGCTCAAGATGCCTTCTTGGTAAACAAAGTTGATCTCAGTTTTATGCCTGCATTTCCAGCCAATAGAGGTCAGTCGTCACTGTCGCCATCACAATGACCCGTGTTTGTTTGGGGGCTCTGTGTCAACATTCTTGCCATTAAACCCAAAACAACTCAGCATCGTTGTGTTGGCTTTGGGTGCTACATTGTCGGGTTTTGCTGAAAAACATGTACGGAGGCGTGTGGGTTATCAAGATTTTTCCAGAGTAATACTCGTTACGATTTCAAATAAATACTCGTGCATGGCCTCTACTCGCAATATTAATAGAAGAGGTCAATAATTCGCTGAGTAATGCATATCTTCGAATCAAATTCAATATATATAAAATTTGTGCATACAAAATATATAAAAGTGCATTATGCCTTGCAAAAATAGAATACACCTGCATTGATTTAGCATGAAGTCTACAGCAAACTCTTGCCCATCGCCGAGGTTAAGTTCTTGTTAAAAAGCTGCAATCGGAAAATTCGCCTTCCCCAAACTCGAAGGCAAATGGGGATAATGGGGGTTGGTTCACGGTTCCTAACGCATGATAGAAAGAAAAATGGCGGGCGGCTGAACCTCACTGCCTCATCACTCGAGGATGGAAACACCACGTGACCCGGGACCCCCAATGGGCCGCTTGAGAGAAGAGACGGGAGACAACATAGAGACAAGATGGAGACAAGACAGAGACAAGACTGAGACAAGATGGCACTGTGTGTGTTCTTCCCCGGCAGCAGCATCATCGCGAGCAGTGCAGTTACGACGCGTACAGAAATCTCGTGATCAGCCGCGAATGGTCCAGCCACAGGGGCGCGATTGGCGAACTCTGTACCTCAATAGCCTTGGCATGAAACTGCAAAACCATGATAGCTAAACCCGCGAGAGGGAAGAGTTTGCAGTACTCGAATGTAAAAATACACTTTTTTTAACAGTATATAATTCAAGGAATCCACTTATCAATGTTGCAGAGCGGTGCGACCCCAGTGTGTGAAACAAACGGCTGTGAATGGGACTGGACCCGACTTGTCACAAGAACCCTTCATTCCCTGCATAGCCTCCACACAGCTGGGCTCGCAACGCCTCGCACGACTCACCTTGAGACGTTGTCACACGGCAGCCAAGCAGACGTTTTAATTATCGGACAAATGCAGAAAGATGGGACAAATTTACACGATGGGTTTTGTTTTGAGAAGTCATTGGTGACCGAGCTGAGACCATCAAACTCATCGCATTTGAGAGCCCAGTTTAATCACAACCATGTGTTTATCTAAGTCTATGAGTTTCTATAAAGTATGCTCGTCTATATTTTCATGAATGGGTCACTATATTAGCCATTGGCTTTCTGTGTGAGTGGTTGGGTGTCTGTCTGAATTTATGTGGCTCTGTGTCCAATAGTGGGTCTGTATGTGGGCCTTTGGGTCTCTATGTGAATCTATGGTGTTTATGTGAATATATGGGTCACTTTGTAAATCTGTGGGTCTCTGTGTAAATATTCGGGGTCTCTATGCCAATCATTTGTGAAGCAGCACGACAGTGCACGTTGCAAAATGAACGTAAAGCTACCACGTGTCTGGGAGGCTCAACAGTGACACGTGGTCAGCTGGTTGCCCCTCCCTCCACCACCAGCAACGCCCACATTTCTATAGCCACGCCCACACAGTTGAGGCCTCCCGTTCTACATCTCCATTTTCAGATGGTCCAGATCTAACCAGGACTTTGGTATCTTTACGTTAACCTCACGAGGCATTGCGGTTCAACTGCACGTCGCTACATTGCCGGCGTCTTGATCATGGACTCTATGAGGGTCAGTTTCTAGCAGTGGTGAGTTGATTGGTAAAGTGGTGAGTTGATTGGTACAAGTTGCTGCATTTGTTAAGATGGTTTGAGACAGGTTGGCTGGACTTCTGGCTTCTCTAAGTTGAGGTCTCACGTTCTCCTTCTTCATCGTTTGGCTCATCTCCTTCCTCTGCCGGTGCAACTTGACCTGTTTAATAAAGAGAGGTAAGTGATGAGTGCGTGATGAGGCCAAGTGAACAGTGTAGGATTGATACTCTTTGGTTCTATTCGGTAAAGTCACGTAGGTAAAAATAAAACAACAAAAATCACGACGTTTCGGCCACAACACAAGTGGCCTTCATCAGGTGAAGGGATCAGGCTGTCTCGAGGACAGCGCTGGAGTGAAACACAGCCACGCTCAGACCGCGACCTTTAAGCTGTGTGCGATAAAACAAGGTGCCTTGACAAAGGAATTAGCATAAAAATTAGCATTTGATTGGCCGACTTAGCATAGAGGTGGTGTTCGTGCCGGTGGACTTGCTGTTTGGCGTGGGGGAGGAGAGGGGGAGTTTACCTATTGATGGTGTGATAAGGGAAATTAAGAGCTGCGGAAGTTTGGGGTACCACTACTTTGGAAAATATGCTGTACCATTGAAAATTAGTTTAATGTTTGGTTCGATTTAGAACATCTTTCCAATGGTTGCTTAATTTGAAACCATCTTCTCCGTTGAAATTGTGTCTGTGTTTGTATATCTGAATTGCCTCGTGAACAAATCTCTGATAAAAACCCGTGGGTTTGCAAAGAACCTTGGTATCGGAGAAATTTATATCGTGATCACCCACAGCGTTGTAACAATGATCAGCTACGGCAGAAGAATTCGTTTTGCCGTGTTTCAAATCTGATTTGTGCTCGCGAATTCGGTCAGAGACATGTCGCTTTGTCTCCCCGATATAGCAATCACCGCAGGTACAACTCAATTTGTAAACCCCAGGGTACTGTAAGTCAGGAATGACATCCTTCACGGATGGGATCAGATCACGAATTTTTGTGTTGTGGCCGAAACGTCGTGATTTTTCTTGTTTTATTTTTTACCTACGTGACTTTACCGAATAGAACCAAAGAGCATGGATCCTTGCAGTCACGAAAGCTTTAAATCTAGAAGTGTAGGATTGTGCAACACTTGCATAGATAACGAATGCAGGTTCGTGTATAACAACAACAGCCGTTCACAACGTGGCAGTGACGTCACAACCGCGCTTGTGCCATGCTAGGTGCACTTTGAGGTTCCGTGATTTGTCAAAGGTTCGCTGGCAGGAGGTCACGGAACAGACCCAGGTCTCGTGGGATGACTGAGATGGCTGGCAGACGCGCCACCTGTGCCTCCTACTGTGACAACTTTCTGCGCTTTAGCCGCCTCCTCTGCCTTCTGTTGTTGTTGGAGGGCGACTGCCTCCAGCTGGTCAGCAGCGTCCTTCACGAACCTCCGGCACAGAGGTCGATCTTGACACCACTGGTAGCGTTCATCGGTAAGTCCAAATTTAACACACACACACGTGCCCAGTGTGCCACTGAAATACCG
The DNA here is from genome assembly GCF_010993605.1 of Petromyzon marinus. Classification (NCBI taxonomy): domain Eukaryota; kingdom Metazoa; phylum Chordata; class Hyperoartia; order Petromyzontiformes; family Petromyzontidae; genus Petromyzon; species Petromyzon marinus. The sequence continues at coordinate 572,041 of NW_022638155.1, read as the reverse complement.
CGCCACTGAAATACCGCGCTAATTCTGGGGTGGGCTTCCCCAGTCGTTATACATTTTCTAAAACAAAGTAAGTTATATGAAGACCAAGCCAAGCCTAATTACTGCTTGTAATGTTATTGCTTTAAAACATCATAACAGAACAATCGATCATTCACCAAAACGTAATAAAGTATTATTGACTAGAGCTGCGAGCCAGAATTTAAGCAATTTGTTGAGCACTCCCCTTCTCTTCCCAGACGGTCTGGACCATCCTTTTCGCATTCACAACCTCCAAGCAGTGCCGCATTATCCTAGTAGCAACAATGGCATGTGCTACTTATCAGTGTCTTATTATCGTAGTAGCAAAAGTAGCTACATATGCTACGGGCCCCGCACTTTCAAGGGCCCAACGCTAAATGCTTTCAAAATATAAATTCCGGTTCAGTGATTCTGCACTTGCTCTATTACTATAGTACTATACCACCTTCAACTTTAATGAACGACTGGGTGTTTAAGTTTAGAGATTTGTCATTATCTGGCTGTATATCAAATGAAAAAGTACAATTACTTTACTCTGCAAGTTAAAAATGTATACTCTTTGGTTCTTTCGGTAAAGTCACGTAGGTATAAAATAAAATAAATCACGACCTTGTGTTGCGCACGAAACGTCGTGATCTATTATTTGTCTACCTACGTGATGACTTTACCGAAAGAACCAACTAGTATGGATTTCTGCAGTCACGAAAGCTTCAAATCAAGATTTAAAATGTATGTTTTAATATTTTCGTGTTTTTTACAAACATTTTAGGGCCTCTATATAACGTTATTTGCTACAGGCCCCGCACGAGCTTCATCCGGCACTGTCTCTAAGTTGTCTACCCTATCCTGGCCACGCGATTCCTAGCGTCCTGCACGTGCCCCTGCATGCATCGTAACAGGGGGGGGGGGGGGAGGCGGCTTCTTTCCAGCTCCAAGCACCCGGCTCATGAATCAAAGTCACTTCCCCTGCCATGACAAACTTGCGTAACAAACACAACGGTCCCCCATGATGTAGCCTTGACCAGTCAGTCGAGGCAAGTGCTGCTAGCGAGTAACACCTCGAGAGGGTGATGTGGCCAGCACCACGCCCGGCCGCCTTTGTCTCAGCAGTGCTGGCGTTTACACAACGCAGGGAATTGAACCCAGGTCGTTGGCTCTTAGCGCAGTTCACACAAACACACAAACACAGAAAGAATGATCCTGACGAGAGTGGTTCCTACTTCATACCTCTGTCACTCTCACCTGCATCTTCTCCAACTGGGTTCATTGGCTGCATTTCTTGAGGCCTGCTGAGAGAGAAGTGGACACGCATCGATCACACATCCCCACCCTCGTCCACATGCAGCCTGTGTCACTGGCACGGCTGGGAGTCTAACCCACGACTCACACCTGCCTGGCACCCGCATGGAACCACTGACAACAGCAATCATTGACCCTGATTTCACAGATATCCTTTGTTTAGCCACGTGAGAGCCCATTGACATATTTGTCTCTTGTGATGTATTTTATTTAACTACGTGAGAGCCCATTGAGACCATTGTCTCCTATGACTGATGCAGTCTCACATCACCACCCCCACTCATATCGAGCCCCTGTCACTGACAGCAGCCACGGCTGGGAGTCTAACTCAGGGGTCCCAGCTGCCAGGAGCTCCCGCAGGCTCCACTGAGCACAGCTCTGAGTCACGGGCAGGCATGGAGCTGGAGTCAAACTCAGGCCCTTGGAGAGGGCCGGCTCAGGGGTCTCTGGCGTGGTCATTGTGAGCCGTGTTCTCTCACTCACTGTGAGGTTCTGGTGCAAGTGCGGTCGATACTCACCGGGCTTCTGGTTCTCTTGGCTGACGTGGTCTCGTCCTTCTCCTCCTCCTGCAGTAAAAAACAACTCCAGCAGCAACTAGGAGAGCAATGACTCCAAGGACGATGCCAGCAACAGGTGATGGAGCTGGAGCTGGGCTTGGCGTGGGTGTTGCGTCGCTCGGTTCTGTTAAACACAAACACAGACGACACAGCAACACGTGAACACCGACGAGATGGACGCAGTCAACGTCTTCTTCCTCTTCCTGCCTTGTCCCCCTCCTCTCGTGCGGTCTCTGCCCTGCTGCTCCTCCTGCTCTGCTCGTTGCTGCCTTGGGCCACCCCCGCGTCTACTCCCCAGTCCCTCGAATCCGCCGCGTTCGCCACTTCTACTCCCCTCGCTCTCGGCCTGCCCCTCTGTCTCTGCCCTGGTGCCTCCACGTTCATCGCCCTTGCGGTTGCCCCCTCCTCTACTAAGGCAGCCCCAGCCGTGTGAGCCGACTCCCTCTCTCCGCTCGAGAGAGATGAGCACCGCCACTCCCGCCTCCTTCCCCAGCTCTTCAGTTCTGACCGATCCAGTCCTGTGATCGCTGAGATCCGTCGCACCATTCTCGTTTCTGTTCTGCACAGCGTCTATTCCTCCTGGTTGAAAGGAGGAGCAGACGCGCTGTGGATGTATCAAACGCGCGTTCTGGATCTACGCGGTGCAAGACCTAATGAGGTCTGTTTTCTGGAACACGGGAGGTGATGTTTCGGCTGGACGCTGCTAAGACTCTCATCTCCGTGTCTAAAACTAGTGCCGTGAGGATGATCCATCCATTGCAAGTGTGAATGAATCGACTGTAAGAACTATTTAATTACCATTGCATCTTTTAGTTTGTGTGTGTTTTTGAGAGTCTTTTGTGTGACAAAGTAACACACTCCACATGCACAGCGATGCAGTGGGAATGTTCACAGTGCCGTAAGCATCTCGCCGTCGATTCATTAAAGACTTTAGATGGCGAATCGGCGACAGAGTCAGGGGCAAGCGTCGGGCTGGGAATAATAATTGTTAGGGGCGAGCATTGGACGCGAGTTCTGCGGTGCGGGAATGAGTCGGGGGTTTCATGTTCAGGAGTGTACACACGTAAGAAATGGAGAGTAACTCAGCATCCTTTAGTATAATAAGAAGGGCAGAAATCTTGTAGAATTAGTAACACAGAGGGAGGGGTGATCATTTCGGACCCAGGAAGGCAACCCTAGTGTTCCCACAATGTCAAACACGGTTCTTCCTAATGCGTCATTTTCTAGTAACGTAACCCCCAGCGTCTGGCGATGCCTGCCTGTGAATGTTAAATAGTGATGGTGCTATAATAACCCAGGCTAGGGGGAGGCCATTGTTCACGATTCTCCTGCGGCTGTGTTCACCGGCAAGGTGTTCACCCTCAATGCATGTTTTGCCCAGCATCGTGTTCATTAGGTGAATGGTAGAACAGCTTTTGATGACTTATTGGGCCAATGTTGGCAGCAGGCAATGACGCCAAACGGAGTCATGGACAGCCAGCAGGAGAGGTCAATCATCTCTGTGCTGGTTTCCTGTTGACGCCATAAATCGCCTTGCAGCTCCCACATTGGCACTTGAAGTGAATCCGAATCAGAAAATTAATCCCTGAGTAAAGCCCTTTGAGCTAAGAAACTATTTTTTCCGACATCAAAGCATTCCACATCCCACAGGTGGACAACAATATCATGGGACACAGACAGAGACAGGAACTTAAGCTGTCATTGGCTTATGTAGACAACTCAACAAAGAGTCGAGTTTATTATACTACGTGATGTGATATCTGTGAATAATAACAAAGACCCTTTATGGCTGTGCCACAGAGTGAATTTTCGTGGTAAATCTGGACAATGGAGACAAAATGATAAAGCGGTGGGTGTTAAATAGATCCAGGGAGGACATAATGCAAACCTGGTTCATTGTGAACGTTGAGCTGCAGATACCCGATGTCTTGCATGCTTGGCGTGTCGTATCGATAAATCGTGACCTCACAGCGATATTGTCCAGCATCATGGGTCTGGATGTCGCTGATGGTGATGGAGGCGTCACACGTGGACTCATCACCCACCCACGTTACCTGCAATGGCCTGAGGCTTCTCTTTCTGTGTATGATCTTACAAACCTTGACAGCAAACGTGAGAAAACACCAGGGCATGACTGTGTCCACATAATAAACGTACTCATATTCAGAATACTGACATAGTATGTAAATAACATTGATTATAACAGATACATATATAATACACCTAGGAAATGACTCTTCTTTAGAGTAGAGAGAACAGAGAGAATTTGATTTATTGTAGCTGAATATACAATACTATACTGCTGTCTGAAAAACTTTCAAGTTGACAATGGGACCAGAAAAGGAGAGGGGGTGACCTCCATAGAAATAAATTAGCATGAACGGGCGTTAATAAAGAACATTTACTCATCATTGTGAGCAGGAGGGTGTAAGTAATAGTGTGCAAGTGTGACAGTGACGCACCTTCTCATCGCGTCCGTCTATGGTTCTGAACCACTCCACCAGCGTGTGTCTAATACCCGTGATGTTGCAGGTGTAAGAGCAGGGCAGGAGAGCCGTGCTGTTTACTGTGGCGTCCTTTGCATCCGGGGTGACAACGGCCAGGTCTGTGGACAAACCCACGATGGTCACATTAGCAGTGGGAATGAACCTCTGGAGGAGGAGGAGGAGGTGCTGGTCTCACAACGCAGTGGTGACAATTAGGACAGAGAAAGCGGGCAAATACTTTCCGTTAGACGAAGCAGATCTTTCGGTCTCTAGCAGAGCAGTGCAATGCTGTATGTTTGAGAACGGTCCACAGAAGGGGATATCTTAGAGCTACCTCTGAGGTCCCATCATGTGGAGCCGAGGTTGTGAGATGTTAACTACCTCGCCTGGTAGACAGGGGTTGTGGGTTCGAGCCCAACCCTGACACCTGATGCTGTATTTTTGAAGTTTGCGTGTTTACTCTCCCCGTGATGGCGTGGATTTTTCTCCGGGTCCTCCGGATGTCCTTTCCATATATATATAAAGATCCATTTAGAGTTTTTGGCTGCGTTAAATGTCCATATGATAAGCCACTTCGTTGAGCTCTCATTTGTCGCTTCTGAAAAAGACCAATATAGCTCAATGGGCCTTACCAGGTAAAATAAAAAATTGTTTAGTTTAAGTGACATTGGAGCAGGGAGGATTATTTTCTGATAATGCATTGCAAAATCGAGTAATGTTTAACACGTAGTCTTTCACGACCAGTACGTACAACGCAAATGTTTACATATTGCTGCATGCATCTAACCGTCCAATGTCATATCAATGCCTAGATGGCGAATCGTTTAACGTTCAAATAGCAGTGTTAGGGGCAAGCATTAGGTGTGAGTGCCATGGTAAGGGAAGGGGAGTGGAAACGGGGGTTTTGTGTTGAGGCGACATTAAAAACTAAACAGTGCACACACACAAGAAATGGAGATCGACTCAGCATTCTTTACTATGCAAACAAGCACAAGCATTACGTAGAATTTGTAAAACAAAGAGCAAGGGGGTGATAATTTTGGACTCAGGAATGCAACCATAGTTTTCCAGTTAGGTCTATAATTTGCCGAACACGGTTTAGTCCAACACACCATTTTCCAGGAAAGTAACCCCTTGCTTTAGACGAGCTCTGCCTGGTTTAACTGCCAAGAGCTTTGAATTAGCCAAATTAAGTGCAATATCAGATAATCAAATATAATGTTATGATGTTTGCCTAGTACTGTTTTTATTTATTGAATTATTGAACCTGGATAATCCGTTGAGAAGGAACAGGTGACCAGGCTAAGATGACAAACTCACGAGACTTGACATCCGGATTGTTTGCTAATTGGACACTAAAAGTGAAGAGTCACAGGCAGGAGATGACCATGGTTCAAGGTGCATGGTTCTGTCACATGTACCTATTTGTGTTGAACTGTTTTCACACCGTACGTAGCCAAGCGTGGAGGTACAAGGGAAGGACAACAAACCAAACACGAAAGGGAAAACGTGGATTTGTCGTGTGGTATTGAGTGTTAGGTCTGGGCTACATGACAGATGATGGGAGTAGTGAGTGGTAGGACAGAGCTATGAAGGGCGTGATACAAACCTGTTCGCGGGTGGACAATCAGCTGTAGATACCCAATGTGGTATTGCACAGTTGGGGAATAAACCGAGACCTCACATCGATATCGCCCAGAGTCGTGGGTCTGAATGTCGCTGACGGTGATGGAGGCGTCGCACTTGGACACATCACCCACCCAGGTGGCCTGTAAAGGCCAGTGGCTGGTCTCTCCATCGGGGTATTGATAAATCTGTGGTCAATAAAGGTAGAAGCAGCACACAGATCAAATGCGTTATATTATTTCAGTATAAAATTTGTTCAAATAAAACGCGAGAATGATTCTGTCCCCAGGGCTGCGACTGGGCTGGTTTAACTGTTGACAAAGGAGCTTCACATGGAGACTGTTTTCAAATGACTGGCCCATGCCTCCACCCAGTCACGTGACCAGGGGCCCTCGATCTGGATATAAAATACCAAACCTGACTTAAAACTTTCGTGACTGCTGGAATTCATATTCTTGGTTCTTTCGGTAAAGTAACGTAAACATACATAAAAAAAAACTTTAATAAAAAATAATTGAAAATACTACAAGCAAAAAGCCACGACGTTTCGATCGCAACACAATCGGTCTTCATCAGGCAGTTGAAGACCGCAACACAATCGGTCTTGAACCGCCGAATGAAGACCGCCTGTCTTGTGATCGAAACGTTGTGGGTTTTTTGCTTTAATCATTATCGTTTTATTTATTTATTTTATCTTTTATTATTTTTATTTTATATTTGTTGTTTTATTTACGTGACTTTACAGCAAGAACTAAGAATATGAATACCAAACCTGTTCATCTGCTTCTTTGGTTCTTTCGGTAAAGTCACGTAGAATGAGAATAAAATAATAAATTGATAAAATAAAATAACACAATAATATTCTCACGATGAATCATTGCAGTCACGAAAGCTTTAAATCGAAATTTAACCGCCTCTACGGGGAGGGATTCCACACATCCTTAAGATCTTTCAACAGACTTCGGGATAAGAAGGCTCAACTGATGAAGGCCGCTTGTGTTGTGGCCGAAACGTCGTGAGAATATTATTGTGTTATTTTATTTTATCAATTTATTATTTTATTCTCATTCTACGTGACTTTACCGAAAGAACCAAAGAAGATGAATCATTGCAGTCACGAAAGCTTTAAATCGAAATTTAACCGCCTCTACGGGGAGGGATTCCACACATCCTTAAGATCTTTCAACAGACTTCGGGATAAGAAGGCTCAACTGATGAAGGCCGCTTGTGTTGTGGCCGAAACGTCGTGAGAATATTATTGTGTTATTTTATTTTATCAATTTATTATTTTATTCTCATTCTACGTGACTTTACCGAAAGAACCAAAGAAGATGAATCATTGCAGTCACGAAAGCTTTAAATCGAAATTTAACCGCCTCTACGGGGAGAGATTCCACACATCCTTAAGATCTTTCAACAGACTTCGGGATAAGAAGGCTCAACTGATGAAGGCCGCTTGTGTTGTGGCCGAAACGTCGTGAGAATATTATTGTGTTATTTTATTTTATCAATTTATTATTTTATTCTCATTCTACGTGACTTTACCGAAAGAACCAAAGAAGATGAATCATTGCAGTCACGAAAGCTTTAAATCGAAATCTGTTCATCTGCGTTGGATATTTTAAATGCTCAAGAGTCACGTGACCAGGTTTACGAACAATACTGATCAATTCCACGCATGCGCTTGCTGCAATTTAGCGGCAAATGGCGAACAGAATGGACAGAGGAGTAACTCACCCTCTCTTCTCGCCCATCGATGATCCTGAACCACTCCACGAGCGTGTGGGTAACGTTGCTGATTGTGCAGGTGTAGGAGCAGGGCAGGAGAAATGTAGTGCCTACTATGACATCCATTTTATCTGGGGTCACAACCACGAGTTCTAGGGAAACCCACACACAATGCCCACATTAGCGTATTTTCTTTTCTAATTTAAATGTACAAACGCGAAACATTTGTCAGTAACAACGCGTTTTAAAAGTACAGAACAGGCAGACCTCGTCGAACGCGGGGGGTTACGTTCCTGGAATGCCATGTTGGGCACAACTTTGTTGGACACAAAACAGACCTCGTGGGAAAACTCGCCTTGCCTTCCTGCCTTCGAAATGATCACCCGCTCCCTCTTTGTTTAACTAATACTACAAGATGCCCACCCTCGTTATTGTACTAACGGATGTTGAGTCGTTCTCATGTATTGTGTGTGTGTGTACACTCTTTGTCAATTTCAACACAACACAAAACCCCCGTCTCCATTCTTCCCTCACCACGGCACTCACACCCTACGCTCGCCACTAACACTGTCACTTGAACATTAATGATTCACCATCTAGTCGTCCGTATGACTCGTTTCCAATAACTAGATTAATGCGGTAATGTGTGAACATTTACGTTGTGCTGCTGCTGTGCGTTTTGAGTGCATTACATTATCGCACGAAAAAACAAACCCACACGTACACACAGACATACACGGTAAATACAGCGCTCTCACAGTCGATTCACACACTCCAACGGACGCAGCACTCTCACGTGAATACATTTTTTTATACAGATATGAAAATGTTAGCAGCGTCAAACTGCGTATCACTGAAATATCACCCCTGTGTTGTGGAACACAAACCTCATCAGCCACCAACGTCTAGAACCAAAACATGCGTTAGATGAAGCTGTGTTGGGCAAGGGTTTCCTCGAAAATAATTCGTTACCAAATGTTATCCCTGTGTCCCGCCACTAATATAAACATTAATTGGGATTTCTCACAGAGTAGTGCAACGTGTCTTGCTAGAGAACAGTTCGCAGAGCGGATATCACAGAGTGCTGACTCTGAGAATCCTTCAAGCGACCTCTGCTGGTCCAGGCAGTTGGGAGCAGGACTTTTCCAAATTGCTCTTCCACATGGAACAGCACTTATCACGTGACAAACATCCAGATACTTTTAATTCTCAGAGTTTTAATTTCGTCAATTAGGTGCAGAATTGCATAAAGGGAAGCTTAGTCCATCAACTCACTCGACTTAGAACTCGGTGAACTCGAGGGTAAATGTCTGGACTTGAATCCATGCTTCTGAGTGGCGCTAGCTCAGAACTCTGACCTCTGAGTCACCTCCTATGCGACGTTGTTTTAAGACTGCATAAATGTCGGTGAGGAGCAGTCAAAGGTTCTGAAGTACATTGGTGGTGACGAGATCGTAGCCAGGGGTTGAACCCAGTTCACCGTGGCACTAGGCCCATGGCTCTAAAGTGTACATGTTGAGTTCTATATCATGTCTATAGGATAGATGATAGAGTTGTGGGTGGTAATGTAGACGACGTTTAAAGGAAATAACACAAACCTGATGGACTGTTGACATTCAACTGTAGATACCCAATGCCTTCCATGTATTGTGGATACACCGTGACCTCACAGCGATATTTCCCAGAGTCGTGGGTCTTGATTTCACTGACGGTGATGGAGGCGTCGCACTTGGACACATCACCCATCCAGGTGGCCTGTAAAGGCCATTGTATATCTCCATTGGGGAATTGATAAAGCTGTGGTCAACAAAAACGAGAGCATGCACAGATCAAAGATGTTTGTATGTTGTATGTATGTTATATGTATGTTCTATGCATGATGTATGCATGTTGTATGTATGTTGTATGTATGTTGTATGTAAGTTGAATTAATGTTACTCTTTGTTTTTTTCGGTAAAGTCACGTATAAATAAGAAATAATAAAATATCATAATAGCGTACGACGTTTCGGTTGCAACACAAGCAGCCATCATCAAGTACAGAAGAGCTAAATTTATGAGAGAGGAAACACATAACCCCAGATGTATACGCAGACACCCAAGTAGGGGGGGAACTAACACAGATACAACAGGGGACACAGAGAGAGAAGCATACCAAACAGAGTTTAGCAAAATTTGTAAACCATATAAAGCAACACAGACGGTCGGTCAAAGCACAATTAACGCATAGTCTGGTTGATGACGCTATTTCAAAGATTGCTAAATTGCAAGTTAAGTATGAAACTCAAAATACAGACCGCGCACACACACAGAGACATCCAAGTAGAGCGAACCAGCACAGACACGCACAGAGTGAATCAAGTCTGAACCACCTCTACGGGGAGGTATGAGGTTTGTGTCTTTGTGTTGTCTCTGCTTGTGTATCTGCCTTTGTGTCTTGGCTTAGATTTGTGTCTCTGTGCTGTCTCTGCCTGTGTGTGGCCCTGGTGTTTCCGAGTGTGTGCTGCTGCGCCCCCTTTGCTCCATGCATACCTCATGCTAAATTATCCCATTGTCTCTCAGCCTTACCTTCTCTGCCTATTTAAGGCGACTTCACTGTGTGCGTGTCTGTGCTGGTTCGCTCTACTTGGATGTCTATGTGTGTGTGCGCGGTCTGTATTTTAAATTTCATACTTAACTTGCAATTTAGCAATCTTTGAAATAGTGTAATTAACCAGACTATGCGTTAATTGTGTTTTGACCGACCGTCTGTGTTGCTTTATATGGTTTACAAATTTTGCTAAACCCTGTTTGTTTGGTATGCTTCTCTCTCTGTGTGCCCCCTGCTGTATCTGTGTTAGTTCCCCCTACTTGGGTGTCTGTATATACATCTGGGGTTATGTGTTTCCTCTCTCTCATAAATGTAGCTCTTCTGTACCTGATGATGGCTGCTTGTGTTTCAACCGAAACGTCGTACGCTATTATGTTGTTATTTTATTATTTCTTATTAATACGTGACTTTACCGAAAAAAAACAAAGAATAATTCCTGCAGTCACGAAAGCTTCGAATCAAGTCTGTATGTATGTTGTATGTATTTTGTATGTATGTTGTATGTATGTTGTATGTATGTTTTATGTATGTTTAACTTCTTTGGCACAGTACATAGCCAACCGTGCTAATCGGAGGTGCGGGGGAAGGACAACAAACTAAACACATACAGGAGTTTTAAAGAAACGAGTTTTCAATCTAGATGATGATTTAAAAGTGCGTAGCTCCAGTGGCTTCCTAATATTTGGAAGGCAGAGCGTTCCAGATGGCCGCAGCAGCGTCGCATGTGACACCACGCGATGCGGTGACCATCTTTGTTCGATGGCCAGCCAAAAGCTGCTGCGAGGATAACCGGAGTTTGCACCTAGAATGAATAAGAATGTCTTTATCATGTGTTGGACGCATTTTACCGGAATCACTATACTGGAGGTTGTAAGATGTAGAGTTAGCACGGTTGGCTACGTATCATGCGAAAGACGTTCAACGACATACATACACGAGACCTGGATACGAGCTATGTACGGACGTTATGACATCACAATGCCATGTGACATCATAGCTTTTGTACATATCAAAGTCTACCAGCATATGCATGCTAATTGCATTGTCTTCCAAAATGTATATCAATATAACTGTGGGAGAGAGTATTTTGAGACGGAGTTTGGATCACCCACCCACCCTTTACCACTGGCTATGTATGCCTAGAATGAACGTGAGCAGATAAATATACAACAGTAGCTGTAGCGCACTATCGGGCAGTCCTCAACTTACGAATATAATTAGTTCCTGTGACCAGTTCGTAAGTTGGATATTCGTAAGTCGATGACTGCATGGACATGGTTCCAGTGATGTTATTTTAAAATTTAATTAGTATTATTTTTAAATATACTCTAACTAGCTTTACTACCTGGCTTCGCCCGAGAGTTTGATTCTTGTCTTAGATTAATACACGGCCTACGCGGAGGGTGGGGGGTGCGTGATGTCAGCAGGCACACTGCATGACACTGCCGCATACGGGTGACATCACAGATGTGACGTCACTGCTCACTTGCCGTGCAAAATATATCCATTATTGCGCAACCCCCCCCCCCCCCAAAAAAAAATATATAAAAGTCTATTTTTATACGTTTTGCATTGTGTACAGTCTGGAAGCTACCCACATGCCAAATTTCAAATTTGTTGCATGTTGGGAAGTATGCTAAACATTTCGAACAGACACACATTCCCAAAAATGTTTTCTATATATATAGACTAGCGTGAGGTAACTGACGTTGCCTAGGCGAAAAAATGTTTCAAATCTCTTCGAAACTTTACATATACATACACAGATACAAAGGTATTGTGAATGCCCGGTGGGCCGTTTGTCTATTTCTCCACCAACAAAATTATAAGAGGCTTGCACAATACTATTTGGTTCTATTCGGTAAAGTCACGTAGGTAAAAAATAAAACTACAAAAATCACGACGTTTCGGCCACAACACAAGCGGCCTACATCAGGTGAAGGGATCAGGCTGTCTCGAGGACAGCGCTGGAGTGAAACACAGCCACGCTCAGACCGCGGACCTTTAAGCTGTGTGCGAGGAAACAAGGTGCCTTGACAAAGGGATTAGCATAAAAATTAGCATTTGATTGGCCGACTTAGCATAGAGGTGGTGTACGTGCCGGTGGACTTGCCGTTTGGCGCGGGGGGGGGGGGGGGAGTTTACCTATTGATGGTGTGAAAAGGGAATTTATAAGAGCTGCGAAAGTTTGGGGTACCACTACTTGAAAAATATACTGTACCATTGAAAATTAGTTTAATGTTTAGTTCGATTTAGAACATCTTTCCAATGGTTGCTTAATTTGAAACCATCTTCTTGGTTGAAATTGTGTCTGTGTTTGTAGATCTGAATCGCCTCGTGAACAAATCTCTGATAAAAACCCGTGGGTTTGCAAAGAACCTTGGTATCGGAGAAAATCATATCGTAATCACCCACAGCGTTGTAACAGTGATCAGCCACGGCAGAAGAATTCGTTTTGCCGTGTTTCAAATTTGATTTGTGCTCGCGAATTCGGTCAGAGACATGTCGCTTTGTCTCCCCGATATAGCAATCACCGCAGGTACAACTCAATCTGTAAACCCCGGGGTACTGTAAGTCAGGAATGACATCCTTCACGGATGGGATCAGATCACGAATTTTGTGTACTGTATTGAACCGGACCTGGATCTTTTGTTTGTTTAGAATTTTGGAAATCTTTTTAGTAACGCCTGCTATATATGGTAGTGTGATGGTTTTGACGGGAGTATCAATTGGTTGTTTCTGTATGGAGGGAGAAACAGCTTGGCAGATGGTACGGTCAGAGTATCCATTCCTTTTGAGGGACAGGTGTACATGTTTTAATTCACTGGTCAGGTGGTGTTGGTCCGAAATGCAATGAGCCCTATGGTATAAAGTTTTGATGAGAGAATTCTTTTGGGCTGGGTGGTGGTGGGAATCAGGTTTCAAGTAGGAATCTGTGTGGGTGGGTTTCCTGTAGACAGAATGCACCAATGAGCCATCAGGTCTCCTCTCAAACAGAACATCTAAGAATGGTAGCTTGCCATCTTTCTCCACTTCCATGTGAATTTGATGGCGGGATGTCTGGAATTGATGTGGTGTAGGAAAAGGTTCAGAGCTGGAAGGCCATGTGGCCAAATGACGAAAGTGTCATCCACATATCTCTTCCACATGGCCTTCCAGCTCTGAACCTTTTCCTACACCACATCAATTCCAGACATCCCGCCATCAAATTCACATGGAAGTGGAGAAAGATGGCAACCTACCATTCTTAGATGTTCTGTTTGAGAGGAGACCTGATGGCTCATTGGGGCATTCTGTCTACAGGAAACCCACCCACACAGATTCCTACTTGAAACCTGATTCCCACCACCACCCAGCCCAAAAGAATTCACTCATCAAAACTTTATACCATAGGGCTCATTGCATTTCGGACCAACACCACCTGACCAGTGAATTAAAACATGTACACCTGGCCCTCAAAAGGAATGGATACTCCGACCATACCATCCGCCAAGCTGTTTCTCCCTCCATACAGAAACAACCACTTGATCGTCCGGTCAAAACCATCACACTACCATATATAGCAGGCGTTACTAAAATATTGCCAAAATTCTAAACAAACACAAGATCCAGGTCCGGTTCAATACAGTACACAAAATTCGTGATCTGATCCCATCCGTGAAGGATGTCATTCCTGACTTACAGTACCCCGGGGTTTACAAATTGAGTTGTAGCTGCGGTGATTGCTCTATCGGGGAGACAAAGCGACATGTCTCTGACCGAATTCGCGAGTACAAATCAGATTTGAAATATGGCAAAACGAATTCTTCTGCCGTGGCTGATCACTGTTACAACGCTGTGGGTGATCACGATATAATTTTCTCCGATACCAAGGTTCTTTGCAAACCCACGGGTTTTTATCAGAGATTTATTCACGAGGCAATTCAGATCTACAAACACAGACACAATTTCAACCGAGAAGATGGTTTCAAATTAAGCAACCATTGGAAAGATGTTCTAAATCGATCTAAACATTAAACTAATTTTCAATGGTACAGTATATTTTTCAAGTAGTGGTACCCCAAACTTTCGCAGCTCTTATAAATTCCCTTTTCACACCATCAATAGGTAAACTCCCCCTCCCCCATCCCCCCCCCCCCCCCCCCCCGCGCCAAATGGCAAGTCCACCGGCACGTACACCACCTCTATGCTAAGTCGGCCAATCAAATGCTAATATTTATGCTAATTCCTTTGTCAAGGCACCTTGTTTGCTCGCACACAGCTTAAAGGTCCGCGGTCTGAGCGTGGCTGTGTTTCACTCCAGTGCTGTCCTCGAGACAGCCTGATCCCTTCACCTGATGAAGGCCGCTTGTGTTGTGGCCGAAACGTCGTGATTTTTGTTGTTTTATTTTTTACCTACGTGACTTTACCGAATAGAACCAAAGAGTATGGATCCTTGCAGTCACGAAAGCTTTAAATCTAGAAAAGGCTTGCACAAGTCTAAAAAGTTACAGAAAGTGGGGTGTAAATACTTGATCTAAAAGGTTTCTGAAAATTGTCGACCCCCCCCCTCAAAAAATATCTTTACCCTCACGTAGGTATCTATACCTACACACCCAACATACAACAGAGTAAGTAGTATCTCGTGACTCTGTAGTTCTATCTACTGACTGCACAGGAGTATCTACTGAGCCAGTAGTAGCTACTGACTGTGTAGTAGTATTTACTGACTGTAGCAGTAACTACTGACCGTAGTAGTATTTACTGGGCCTACAGTAGTATCTACCGATTCTATAGTAGTAACAACTAACTCTATATTAGTATCTTCTGACTCTATAGTAGTATCCCTGACTATAGTAGTAACTATGAACTCTATAGCAGTATCTACAGACTGTGTAGTAGTTTTAACTGACTGTTTTAGTATCTACTAACTCTATATAGCAGTATCTACTATCACTACAGCAGTGCATACTGACTGTGGTGATGCCTGCTATGATTAGAGCAGTTTATACTGACTGTGGTGGTACCTGCTATCACGAGAGCAGTGCATACTGTGGGGTACCTGCTATGATTAGAGCAGTGCATACTGACTGTGGTGGTACCTGCTATTTCGACAGCAGTGCATACTGACTGTGGTGGTACCTGCTATCACTATAGCAGTGCATACCGACTGTCGTGGTACCAGCAATCACTACAGCAGTGCATCCCGACTGTGGTGGTACCTGCTATCACTACAGCAGTGCATACAGACTGTGGTGGTACCTGCGATCACTACAGCAGTGCATACTGTGGTGGTACCTGCTATGATTACAGCAGTGCATACCGACTGTGGTGGCACCTGCTATGATGACAGCAGTACATGCTGACTGTAGTGGTACCTGCTATCACTACAGCAGTGTATACTGACTGTGGTGGTACCTGCTTTTACTACAGCAGTGCATACTGTGGTGGTACCTGCTATGATTATAGCAGTGCAAACTGAATGTGGTGGTACCTGCATTGATGACAGCAGTGCACACCGACTGTGGTGGTACCTGCTATCACTACAACAGTGCATGCTGACTGTGGTGGTACCTGCTATGATTACAGCAGTGCTTATTGTGGTGGTACCTGCTATGGTTACAACAGTGCATACTGACTGTGGTAGTACCTGCTATGATTACAGCAGTGCATACTGACGGTAGTTGTACCTGCTATGATTACAGCAGTGCATACTGACTGTGGTTGTACCTGCTATGATTACAGCAGTGCATACTGACTGTGGTTGTACCTGCTTTCACTACAGCAGTGCATACTGACTGTGGTTATACCTGCTATCACTACAGCAGTGCATACCGACTGTGGTGGTACCTGCAATGATTACAGCAGTGCATACTGACTGTGGTTGTACCTGCTATGATTACAGCAGTGCATACTGACTGTGGTTGTACCTGCTTTCACTACAGCAGTGCATACTGACTGTGGTTGTACCTGCTATGATTACAGCAGTGAATACTGACTGTGGTTATACCTGCTATGATTACAGCAGTGAATACTGTGGTGGTGGCACCTGCTGTGATGACAGCAGTGCATACTGTGGTGGTACCTGCCATCGCTACAGCAGTGCATACTGACTGTGGTTATACCTGCTTTCACTACAGCAGTGCATACTGACTGTGGTTGTACCTGCTATGATTACAGCAGTGCATATTGTGGTGGTACCTGCTATGGTTACAACAGTGCATACTGACTGTGGTGGTACCTGCTATGATTACAGCAGTGCTTATTGTGGTGGTACCTGCTATGGTTACAACAGTGCATACTGACTGTGGTGGTACCTGCTATGATTACAGCAGTGCTTATTGTGGTGGTACCTGCTATGGTTACAACAGTGCATACTGACTGTGGTAGTACCTGCTATGATTACAGCAGTGCATACTGACGGTAGTTGTACCTGCTATGATTACAGCAGTGCATACTGACTGTGGTTGTACCTGCTATGATTACAGCAGTGCATACTGACTGTGGTTGTACCTGCTTTCACTACAGCAGTGCATACTGACTGTGGTTATACCTGCTATCACTACAGCAGTGCATACCGACTGTGGTGGTACCTGCAATGATTACAGCAGTGCATACTGACTGTGGTTGTACCTGCTATGATTACAGCAGTGCATACTGACTGTGGTTGTACCTGCTTTCACTACAGCAGTGCATACTGACTGTGGTTGTACCTGCTATGATTACAGCAGTGAATACTGACTGTGGTTATACCTGCTATGATTACAGCAGTGAATACTGTGGTGGTGGCACCTGCTGTGATGACAGCAGTGCATACTGTGGTGGTACCTGCTATCGCTACAGCAGTGCATACTGACTGTGGTTGTACCTGCTTTCACTACAGCAGTGCATACTGACTGTGGTTGTACCTGCTATGATTACAGCAGTGAATACTGACTGTGGTTATACCTGCTATGATTACAGCAGTGCATACTGACTGTGGTTGTACCTGCTATCACTACAGCAGTGCATACCGACTGTGGTGGTACCTGCTATCACTACAGTAGTACATGCTGACTCTATCTATCTTATATATGAGGGAATTTTGCATGTAAGCAAGTATGCTGACATGCAACCAACTTATATTAAACGGGATTAGGCCGATTCTAAAGAAATCGACAACCTTCGATTCCTTTGCGCAATTGAAAGAATCGAATCTTGGGTGCGCTTGGGTTTTATTTTAGTTCTAATTAATGAGTTTTCTTTTCATTTCTATGTTATGTTTTTGTATGTTTTCAGAAGTTTTAAAATATATTTTCCCCCCGGGCAACGCCGGGTATTTCCTGCTAGTAGCAGTATATATCGACTCTATAGCACAAAGTACAAGTGACATGGTGAGGCCTAGTCCCGTGCAGAGTTCCTAGCCTCGCCTAGATGCCCAGCCGGCCGAGGCTGGGGGCGGGGCCGCTCCCCCCCCCCCCCCCCCCCCCCCCCCCCCCCCGCGCTACAATAATCCCGTGTAAGCGCTATAATTTTAGTATCTACCGACCCTATAATAGTAAGTGCACACACTGGGGTGGGGGGGGGGGAGAGAAGAGGACCTGACACTATGATGAATTTACCTCAGCGTTGTGTGAGACGTCTCCCGTCCCCCCCACCCTCCAGCGACGGCGTGCGTGCATTGCCATGGGCAACTCCTGCCAGCGTTTCACGCATGCGCAATAGCATGCTTTGTCCCGCACCGGGCGGCAAAAGGAAATAAATAAATAAAATCGCACTATATTCTTCGTTCTTTTGGTAATATATTATAAAACAATATTTTTTATATATATTTTATTATTTAGTCGTTTCCCTTCAACGTGACTTTACCGAAAGAACTAAGAATATGAATTACTGCAGTCACGAAAGCTTTAAATCAAAATTTAAAATCGCACTATACCGCTATTTTAACTACTTTAAAGTTGGCGGTTGGGAAAACGAAACAGCCTATTCCCACCGCGGGGCTTAGGGCATGCCGCCTGCCAAATTTTATTCGACATCATCCCCACCGTCCGAGAGCCAAATTCCTCGCAAGTGTGCGTACGCAGACGGACAGACAGACAGACAGAGAGACAGACGGACGGACGGACAGGCAAAAAATGCCTTTTATAGGTTAGATAATAGAGATGAATTACCATTATGTACTATGAATATGGAAAAAAATATATTAATTGAAAGAATGGGTTAACTCTATGGGACCTTTTTGCCAGTATCAAAGTACAGTGAGGGAAAAAAGTTTTTGATCCCCTGCTGATTTTGTACGCTTGCCCACTGACAAAGAAATTATCAGTCTATCATTTTAGTGGTAGGTTTATTTGAACAGTGAGAGACAGAATAACAACAACAAAATCCAGAAAAACGCATGTCAAAATGTTGTAAATTGATTTGCATTTTAATGAGAGAAATAAGTATTTTACCCCCTCTCAATCAGAAAGATTTCTGGCTCCCAGGTGTCTTTTATGCAGGTAACGAGCTGATATTAGTAGCACTCTTAAAGGGAGTGCTCCTAATCTCAGCTTGTTACCTGTATAAAAGACACCTGTCCACAGAAGCAATCAATCAATCAGATTCCAAACTCTCCACCATGGCCAAGACCAAAGAGCTCCCCAAGGATGTCAGAGACAAGATTGTAGACCTACACAAGGCTGGAATGGGCTACAAGACCACTGCCAAGCAGCTTGGTGAGAAGGTGACAACAGTTGGTGCGATTATTCGCAAATGGAAGAAACACAAAATAACTGTCAATCTCCCTCGGCCTGGGGATCCATGCAAGATCTCACCTCGTGGAGTTGCAATGATCATGAGAACGATGAGGAATCAGCCCAGAACTACACGGGAGGATCTTGTCAATGATCTCAAGGCAGCTGGGACCATAGTCACCAAGAAAACAATTGGTAACACACTACGCCGTGAAGGACTGAAATCTCGCAGCGCCCGCAAGGTCCCCCTGCTCAAGAAAGCACATATACATGCCCGTCTGAAGTTTGCCAATGAACATCTGAATGATTCCTAGGACAACTGGGTGAAAGTGTTGTGGTCAGATGAGACCAAAATGGAGCTCTTTGGCATCAACTCAACTCGCCGTGTTTGGAGGAGGAGGAATGCTGCCTATGACTCCAAGGACACCATCCCCACCGTGAAACATGGAGGTGGAAACATTGTGCTTTGGGGGTGTTTTTCTGGTAAGGGGACAGGACAACTTCACCGCATCAAAGGGAGGATGGACGGGGCCATGTACCATCAAATCTTGGGTGAGAACCTCCTTCCCTCAGCCAGGGCATTGAAAATGGGTCATGGATGGGTATTCCAGCATGACAATGACCCACAACACACGGCCAAGGCAACAAAGGAGTGGCTCAAGAAGAAGCACATTAAGGTCCTGGAGTGGCCTAGCCAGTATCCAGACCTTAATCCCATAGAAAATCTGTGGAGGGAGCTGAAGGTTTGAGTTGTCAAATGTCAGCTTCGAAACCTTAATGACTTGGAGAAGATCTGCAAAGATGAGTGGGACAAAATCCCTCCTGAGATGTGTGCAAACCTGGTGGCCAACTACAAGAAACGTCTGACCTCTGTGATTGCCAACAATGGTTTTGCCACCAAGTGCTAAGTCACGTTTTGCAGAGGGGTCAAATACTTATTTCCCTCATTAAAATGCAAATCAATTCATAACATTTTTTAAATGCGTTTTTCTGGATGTTTGTTGTTGTTATTCTGTCTCTCACTGTTCAAATAAACCTACCATTAAAATTATAGACTGATCATTTCTTTGTCAGTGGGCAAACGTACAAAATCAGCAGGGGATCAAATACTTTTTACCCTCACTGTATGAAACAAAAGAAGATGTTTTACCCTTTCTGGCAATAAAAAAGGAGGTATTAAGATGTTCAGACATCAAATAGATAACTTTTTCAGGGAATCAAGTCTGCATTAACCACACGTCTTTGTGGCAAAACATGCAAACAAAACATCTCACCTTTAAAATTATTTTTTGTCTGTCTGTCTCTGTACGCCTATCCTTGTAACGCTTTTAACTGACAAACTATTTTGATTACGTTTTAACAAATACAACAAACTAAGCCCCTGGATGAACACTTGCTATTTGTTTTTACCCTTGGTCCAATGTAAACTAAGAAAATCACACTTTGTAACAAAATACGCTGATCGTAATGATAACTTTGAGCGCACGACAAGGCACGCATCTGTGCATGTGCGGAACGAAACTCGCGGTTGCCCCTTGTAAGGCAAACAAACTTGCTGAGCGACGACGGGAGGGAAATTCTTCGCGTTAAAAATGCCAAATACAAATCAGTGAAGCCTCTCCAAGACAAAAACAAACACAAAGAGAGTGGCGCTGTGGCAAGCAAAACAAACAGTGGAGAGGCAGCGGCTGTCCCAACAGCAAACAAACAACGAAGGCACCTCAGAAGCACAGGCTGAAGAAAACTACAGAGCAGCGTGATGTCCTCTTCTCCCCCGCCCACCCCAATGTGTGCAATTACTTCTATAGAGTCAGTAGATACTACTGTAGAGTCAGTAGATACTACTATAGAGTCAGTAGATACTACTGTAGAGTCAGTAGATACTACTGTAGGGTCAGTAGATACTACTGGAGAGTCAGTAGATACTACTATAGTCAGTAGATACTACTGTAGAGTCAGTAGATACTACTGTAGAGTCAGTAGATACTACTATAGAGTCAGTAGATACTACTGTAGAGTCAGTAGATACTACTATAGTCAGTAGATACTACTGTAGAGTCAGTAGATACTACTGTAGAGTCAGTAGATACTACTATAGAGTCAGTAGATACTACTGTAGAGTCAGTAGATACTACTGTAGAGTCAGTAGATACTACTATAGAGTCAGTAGATACTTCTGTAGAGTCAGTAGATACTCCTGTAGGGTCAGTAGATACTACTGGAGAGTCAGTAGATACTACTGTAGGGTCAGTAGATACTACTGGAGAGTCAGTAGATACTACTGTAGAGTCAGTAGATACTACTGTAGAGTCAGTAGATACTACTGTAGAGTCAGTAGATACTACTATAGAGTCAGTAGATACTACTGTAGAGTCAGTAGATACTACTATAGAGTCAGTAGATACTACTGTAGTGTCAGTAGATACTACTGTAGAGTCAGTAGATACTACTGTAGTGTCAGTAGATACTACTGTAGAGTCAGTAGATACTACTGTAGAGTCAGTAGATGCTACTACAGAGTCAGTAGATACTACTGTAGAGTCAGTAGTTACTACTATAGAGTCAGTAGATACTTCTATAGAGTCAGTAGATACTACCGTAGAATCAGTAAATGCTACTATAAAGTCAGTAGATGCTACTATAGAATCAATAGATACTACTATAGGGTCAGTAGATACTACTATCGTGACTAGATACTACTGTAGAGTCACTAGATACTACTGATGCTATGGTATGTAGGGTGTGTAGCTATATATGCCTATAAAATTAATAAAATTGGGTGGAGGGAGGGGTAAAATAGAATTGGGGGAGGGTCGACAATTTTTGAAAACCATTTAGATAAACTTTTTACCCCCACTTTCTGTAACTTTTAGATTCAGGAATTCTGAAAGGCTCTTAAAGTTTAGTTGACAGACAAATGGACAGACAAACAGAAAGCAGGGCTTTATGATATCTTAGTATTTGTGTATATATGTTATGTGTGTATGTTATACTTTTTATATAGAAGACAAGTTTTGAAATATATATTTTCCCCCTGGCCAAAGCCGGGAACTTCCTGCTCGTGCTCTGATAAAATACTCGCAGTCTTTGAAACTGATTGGCCTACACGAGAGACTTTACCGAAATAACCAAAGAGTATGGATCATGGCAGTCACGAAAACTTCTGATCTAGAAGGAAATAGGTGTTCACTAATATTACACTGGGGCACCGCACCCCTTAGCTCAGTGCACGCAGACTTCGCCAAACATTCCTGAGAAATGCCGGGTTGGGCAAAACCGCTTTCAAAAAAGTAACAGACCTCGTGAGACAGCTCGGGTTGCCTTCCTGGGTCCTAAACGATCACCCCCTCCCTGTTTGCTATAACTAATTCTGCACGATTTCTGCCCTTGTTATTGTACTAACAGATGCTGAGTCGCTCTTCATGTCTTGTGCCATCATCATCATCGCGATCTATGGGCAGATGGCCCTTAAGGTGTCAACTGCACATTTTATCATTCAGTTCCACTTCCCTCTGTCTTGTCGTGCCAATCTGCTTAAGTAGTGACCACGCCTTTCTGGCACCAATCTCTTCTTATGTCCTCATCAAGCCATTCTCCGTCAAGTCTTCCTCTCTTTCCGGTTCCTTCCATGTTTCTGAACGACGTGACTTTGAATTTTCCTGTTGTTGTCCATCCTGCAGATGTGTCCAAATAGTGCCAGTTTCCTTCTCATCAATGCCTGCATCATCAGGTTGTCTTCTTCTTCCTGTTGTGTGTGTACGATTTTTTGGTTTTCAATATTGCCTCAACACAAAACCCTGGTCTCCATTACTAATCCCATCACCACGGCACTCACGATGATGTTGGTCGCGAAAGCCTGCGTGTTAAACTGACTAACCTCTATGGGGAGGATACTTTTCTTCAAACTAGAAAATTGGAGATAATCCGAATTAAGTGGATTAAGCTGTTGTCTTCACTGCCGTCCCTCAAAAGATGCAAGGATTACGTTGATTACCACATAAATAACCCAACTGGCAGTGGATACCCATTCTGATTTATATGCATTCATTAATCCACCCACCCCACATTGCTCAAGAAGTGCTCACAAGTGATGCCATCAAATCTACCCCTCTATTTAAGGAACGAAACAGGAGGATCTCTCCACAAATCTGTTTGTCGCCTGATGAAGCTGGTTGTAATTACTGGCGAAACATTGTAATCAGATAGTAAATGTTGTGACTTTGCTCTCCAACACACCGGTGTGCTGTACTCGTAACGAACTGGCATGTTCTGTTTACGTGACAAACCTTACAATTGTCTGTGTCGGGTCGTGGCGAGTTTAACGACACATTTATATATTTACACGATCTAACCCAAAACAACCTCGATCATGGATCACCCCCCGTGTTCTGACAAACCGACGCATTCGAAAAAGCTGCATTGGGCAAGGTTTCCCACATTTAGATGTCTTACTATGATAGAGAGATTTATAACTCACCCTTTCTTCACGTCCATCAATGATCCTTAACCACTCCGCCAGCGTGTGGTTAATGCCGCTGATTGTACAGGTGTAGGAGCAGGGCAGGAAAATCTTGCTGCCTGCTACGGCGTTCATTTTCTCTGGGGTGACGACCATTAATTCTAGGGAAACAACAACACACAGCGCCCACATTAGTACATCTCGTATATAGCATTAAGATATATAACGACTTATTGTTGGTAGCTTAGCTGATTGTAGAATATAGAGTTTATTGATAACATTGAGGTAATTTATATTTTAGTTTTTTTTATTGGTTCACTATATAGTATTCATTATATATTGTATTGTATACCCAGTTACTGTGAATAGCTCAGATGTGTAGGCCTTGACTTCAACATAGCCATTTCTGTGACCAGTCACAAGCTAATCACTCAGTTATTTCACTGCTAAATTCGCCTAGTTATTTCAATGCTAAATTCTCCTGTTTGATTTGTACTAGGTGCCTCGGTGAATGTATATGCTCTGACTTTAACATAGCTATTTCTGTGACCAGTTACAAGCTAATCACTCAGCTATTTCAATGCTAAATTCGATGCTAATTCCTTTGTCAAGGGGTGCCTCTGCGGATGTGTATACTTTAACTTAGCTATTTCAATGCTAAATTCTATGCTAATTCCTTTGTCAAGGGGTGCCTTTGCGGATGTGTATGCTTTAACTTTAACATAGCCTTTTCTGTGACCAGTCACAAGCTAATCACTCAGCCATTTCAATGCTAAATTATATGCTAATTCCTTTGTCAAGGCGCTTTGTTTCTTCTCACACAGCTTAAAGGTCGTGATCTCAGCGTGGCTTTCTCACTCCAGTGCTGTCCTCCAGACAGTCTCGTCCCCTTCACCTGATGAAGGCCGCTTGTGTTGTGGCCGAAACGTCGTGAGAATATTATTGCGTTATTTTATTTTATCAATTTATTATTTTATTCTCATTCTACGTGACTTTACCGAAAGAACCAAAGAAAATGAATCCTTCCAGTCACCAAAGCTTTAAATCGATACATATGTCTGTTTACGTCAATGCTTGTGTGAGTCCACGTATGTCTGTGTGTGAGTCGATGTGTGTCTGTGTGTGAGTCGCTGTATATGTGTACGTCAATATGTGTGTGTAACTCCATGTGTGTGTATCTAAAGTGGATGTCTATGTGTGTGTAAGTCCATATGTGTGTGTGTGTCAGTCCATGTGTGTGTGTGTTAGTCGTTTTACGTGCGTGGCTCCATGTGAGTCGGTGTAATTCAATTTCTTTGCGTTTTTGTATGTCCATGTGTGCGTGTGAGTCCATGTGTGTGCTTTATTGACCTGGTCAAGGCCGAGCATACTATCAGTAGGCCTGGCCTCTGCGTTGTTCTTCATGCTTTCGGAGTCCCTCACACTTTGCTCACGATCCTTAAGGACCTTCATGATGGTGAGCGGCCCCCGTCCAACTACGTGGCCGTGAGTCAGAGCCATTCCTTCTACACCTTCTGGTGCGACAAGGATGTCCTCTGGCTCCCACATTATTTAACATTTATTTTGACCACGCAGTTCGTGAAGCCTTCAATGGCTGTACCGGAGGAATTACCATTTGGTACAGATACAATGGGAGGCTGATCGATGCCCTGGTGCGGTCAAGTGATGGCTCCCTATTGCTCAACCATGTTATGTATGCCGATGCTCTGCTGATTGCTGCTCACTCAGAGGAGGAGTTGGAGGTGCTGCTGCTAAATCTGGAGCTTGCCACTAAGAGGTGGAGCCTTACCAAAACTAAGCACCTGCCTGGTTATTTTGTACCATCGGAAAATCCACCCCCACAACTCACAATTGGTGATGGGCCAGTTATCGAGATTTCCCATAGCTGGCCAGTGTGCTCATGACCGGCTCCGGTTTAACAGCAGAGGTCTCGCTCCGAATCAGTCGAGCGCCATTATCTTTTCATCGGCTGCGTAATGCTGTGTGGAAGCTACCTGCTCTCTCGCTCCGTATGAAGCTCCAGGTCTTCTCGCCCACGGTAATTCCCTCCCTTCTCTACGCTTGCAAAACATTGACCCCCCCCCCCAATAGAACATCTTCGCCGATTAGAAACATTTAGGCTGGCCTGCCAACGATCCATCCTGGGTTAAAGAAGGCTCTATTGTGTGAGGAGCTCACAAATATTTGAAAGACCTAGACAAAGTCACATTGGTGACCTCCTACGACAGGCAAGGCTGCGTTGGCTGCGCCATGTAGCCTGCATGCCCAGCCACCGCATGCCGAAACAGCTTTTGTTCCACCGGATTGAGGGGGATAAACGGGCGCGGCACAGGCTACAGCAGAGATAGAGTGATGTGGTACAGGAGGAAGTGGACTCAGTGGACTTGTCGATGACTGGTACCAGCGGTGTCAAGATCAGCCTCTGTGGAGGAGGCTCATGAAGGACGCTACTGGCCAGTTTGAGACAGTCGCCCTCCAACAACAATGGAGGGCGGAAGAGCGACGCTCAGAACAATGAGCAGAGCGCCGGGTGGCTTAAGCACAGCAAGTTGCCATAGTAGGGGGCACAGGTGATGCATCAGCCAGTCATCTCAGTCAGTCGACCCGTGGCACCTGGGTCTGCCTCGTAACCTCTGGCCAGCAGGCGCTCGACACTTCACTTGGCCTCAAGGTGCACACAGCCTGGCACAAGCGTCGTGGTGATATCAACGCCACTTAGTGGCGAATGGCGGTTGTTGTGTGTGTATATGTACATGTCTGTGTGTGTGCATAAGTCTATGTGTGTGTGTGTGTGTAAGTCGACGTATGTGCGTCAGTCCATGTGTGTGTGTAAGTTGTGTGTCTTAGTCGATGTGTGTCTTTGTAAGTCCATATGTGTGTGTTAGTCTATGTGTGTGTGTGAGTCGATGTGTGTGTGTAACTCCATGTGTGTGTGTCTAAAGTCGATGTCTGTCTGTATGAGTCCATATGTGTGTGTGTGTGTGTGCGTGTAAGTCTATGTGTTTCTATGTGTGTGAGTCGATGTCTGTGTGTAAGTCCATGTGTGTGTCTGCCTTTTTTGCCCGGGCAACGCCGGGTACTTACCGCAAGTGTAATTATAATGCTACGTGGCATTGTCTTTAATAATAATGTAACTATAATGTTACATGGCATTGTCTTTGAAACTGATTGGCCTACACCACAGACAGCAGCCTTCTTTATGGCCTAGTCTCACCAGTTGTGTCAGACCAGAGAACGCCTAAAGGCGAACAGTACAAAAACAATGCACTATCAGAGCGTTTATAGCTGGGAGTGAGCAGCTGTATCAAGTTCTGATGGCAATTGGCCATCGGTGTTGATGAGATTTATAGCCAGGAGTTGAACCCAGATATTTGTGATCCTTATAGTGGTAACATGTCGTGAGATGCAGAATCCATTGGATCCCTCAAAGTGCAGCGCAACCTTTCGTGTGAAGAGCATGGCCCACAGAAGTAGATATCACACAACTACCTCTGACACCCCACAGAGTGACCTCTGGTCCATGTGTGTGTGTGTTGAACTTCTTTCGCACCATACGTAGCCAACCGTGTGAATCGGAGGTACAAGGCAACGACAACAAACTAAACACAAGAAAGCAGTTATAAA
Organism: Petromyzon marinus; assembly: GCF_010993605.1. Taxonomy (NCBI): domain Eukaryota; kingdom Metazoa; phylum Chordata; class Hyperoartia; order Petromyzontiformes; family Petromyzontidae; genus Petromyzon; species Petromyzon marinus. Next base: position 544,959 of record NW_022638155.1, on the reverse strand, counting down.
GAAATTAGTTTGTCAATTCAGATGATGTAAAAGTGCACAGCTCAGTAGCTTCCTTATATCGGAAGGCAGAGCGTTCCAGACGGTCGCAGAAACACATCTGAAAGCAAGCGATGCAGTGACCGAGGGCGAGCCAAAAGCCGCTGGGAGGATAACCAGAGATCACGTGACCATGGTTCATGCTCCTTGACGATCTCAGCAAGGTGGTACTGCGGTTCATTTGTGGCAAGAACTTTGCGTGTAATGAGTGCGACCTTTAGAATGAACGAGTTCGGCAATGCAGCTCGCCGAGCACTCGACAGACACGGCCCCATCTTGCAGTACCCGTCACGACGCGTGCCAGACAGTTTTGTCCACGCTGCGGTTTGCAAATATTTTTTTCCAGACATCCCGTAGAGTAGTGAGTTGCAATAATGGAGCCTTGACGATATTACTGTGCTAGGCTACACGCCACCGTGTTGGCTACGTCACGACTCAGGCAGTAGAGGGCAGTACGTTCCCATCTATTCTGCTACAGAGAGTTCATGTTGCATGGCAGTCGGGACGAGTTTTTCGTCATTCTCGGAGCGAGAATCGAGGCGCTGCACCAACGTTGATGTGGAGGGGATTTTGTGCACTCACTGTGGTGACCGCCTTGGAGAGCAATGCACTCGTGAATCTGGCATTCATTGTTGGGCCAAACGAGTATCAAGTTTCATTTATTCGGTATAGCCCTGTGAGCCATGCGGCTCTTAAGTCAGGTGCAACCGCAACAAACAAAATATGTTATACAGAACATCCCAAAGCGGCGACGCACAACAGAAACATCCTGGAATTCAACCAGCAAATATTCCACGCAAAAAAAAGTTATTAAGTTGTAGTTAGTTACAATAGTGACTTAATGAGGGAGATTGTTAGTGTAGCCGGTATGGGCTCAATGTAATGAACCACAAGTGTAATTGTGAATTAAAGTAATAATGACCATGGATTGGACCCATAGAGTCACGTGAGTGCACAGTAGGCCACGCCCACCAGTAGAGTAATCAATTCAGGGTACAGGGCACCTATTCAGATTCGGGTGAACACTGTACAAGTATCACAGATTTACAGCTCCGTTAAAACATAAATAACTATAACTGTTTAACAATTGGTATTATTGTTATTTTAATATTAACAAATTTGGATTAAGTTAATTACAGTAAATATATTCACAGTTAAGAGTTTGATATTTAGAGGCGATTTTAATAGTATAATAGATAGTGATTTGGGTGTTGTTCTAGATTCTAGAATATTAACACTTGCACTAAATCCCGTCAGTACTGAGCAGTGAGGTGGTGTGAATTGGGGTTTATTGGCGTGCATCTGGTCATAATCACAGATGCACGAATGCTCATCAGAAGAACACTAAGAAATAAGTAATATAAAACATTTTTAAAAACACGCTTTAATGAAATGTACCGTACTAGTAATAGGCAGAACTCCGCGACTCCAGGAAGTGGCCAGGAAGCTTGCCACAACGTAAGGGACCCGTGGTGATTTACAGCCAACGTCAGTTAAGCGTGGACAATTAGACCCAAGCCGAAACATAACATATAAAAAATATTGTTTAAAAATATATATTTTATATTTTAATGATATAATATAGTATTGTCATCAGTATGACATAAGTTTACCAAGTTTTCAGTCGATACCACATTGGGAAGTGGGTTAGAATTGAGTTACAAGATTTGAGGATACAACAACAACAGACAGAGTGAGTTAATAGAAAGCGTGAAATAATAATAAAGAGTTGCAGTCACACAACCCTCTGGTGTCCCTTGGTGGTGGAGTAATCAGATTCTCAGAAGGAGAGCAGAACACAACGCAGAGTTTTCACTCATCCCCTCCGAACTCATCATCTACTATTGTTGTTTTTACTTATTAACCGGCTTGTCCCCTCGTAACAATCACGGGAGGAGAGGGATAGGACGGGCCGGTTACATTAGTTAGATGTTACGTTTTGTAGTTAAATAATGGATTACTTTATGAAAAATTAAACGGTTATTTAATGCTACTACGATTCTTGCTTGAGCATTATTTGTGTTAGAAGATCACTAAATTAGCTTTCTTTTGATTGTTATTGATTTATCATTCGTTCCCAGGCGCTCTATAGCTTTTGACACTGCCCAGTTAATAGGTAACTAGTAATGATGATGATGGTGATGACGGTGGTGGTAATGACGATGGTGGTGATGATGATGACGGTGATGATGACGATGGTGATGATGATGATGGTGGTCATGAAAGTGGTGATCATGATGGTGGTGGTGATGATGATGATCATGATGGTGGTGACGATGATGGTGGTGATGGTGACGATGATGGTGATGGTGGTGATGATGGTGGTTATGGTAATGATGGCAATGGTGGTGATGAATTCGAGTTGACCACAACCTGCTATTGAACTCACCACGTGGTGTTCTTCCTTGGCGCTGCACTCCGGACTCCGAGCCATCCCCAACCCCCGCGCTGTCAGCGAACACCGTTCCTGCGGATAAATCAGAATCTCAGAATCAGAATTTATTTTACTTATAATGGAGGAATCCGATGAGCTATGAAGCTCTGTTTCACAGATGATCCAGTAGGGCCACGGGGTAAGAACGTTACACTGATGACAGTTGCATTAGGGGTGCTATGGTGGCGAGGAGATGTTAACTACCTCGCCTTGTATACAGGAGGTCGTGGGTTCGGTCAAAGCCCTAACACCACGGTGGCTAGGAGATGTTAACTACCTCGCCTGGTATACAGGAGGTCGTGGGTTCGATCAAAGCCTTAACACCACGGTGGCGAGGAGATGTTAACTACCTCGCCTGGTATACAGGAGGTCGTGGTTTTGATCCCAACCCTAACGCCTGTTGTATATTTGGCATTTGCGTGTTTTCCCCGTGGTCTCGTGGATTTGACTCAGGGTTCTCCGGGTTTTCCCTCCACATATAGAATCAACATCACATGTTCAAAGTATTTGGCTGCTAGACATTTCCACGTGATGATGATGACGACGATCAGCCACTTCGTTGAGCTACCATTTGTGGAAAGCATCATAGCCGACGCACAGCAATGCCTTGCATTGCCCTGCTCTTTGCTGTATCTATGTACGTATGTTGAACTTGCTTCGCACCGTACGTAGCCAAGCGTGCTGAGTATGTATGTGTTGAACTTCTTTCGCACTGTACGTAGACAACCGTGCTAAGCGGAGGTGCGGGGAACGACAACAAACGAGCTTGTTGCTGGCTTCACAGAGCCCCGCAGATGCCCCGTGACAGCCTGTCAAGCGTGATCGGTGCAGACCTCCCCAGACTCAACAGCCCTGCTGATCTGCACAGACCGGACGAGTTCCTGGTTGTATTGTGCCACCGATGTTGGCGGTGTGTGAGGTGGGCGGGGAATGCGGGGTATGCGGGGTATGTGGAATGAAAACCGCAGAGTCGCCTGATGCTCCTCCTTGTTGTAATTACCGGCGATAGTCACGGTACTCGGATTTTAAATGTTGTAGTGGGCTCACTCTCCAACACACAACAACCAATGAGTGCTGTACTACATTATGAGACCTCCTTTGCCAGTAACAAGATATAGTAATAGGTTTTTACCCGTTTATCTGGCACAAAAACTGACACCTTTATACAAGGGATCATGTTTGCAATAACCACAACACAAGTAGTCAAAATGCAAACAAAAAAGACAACTCTGATAACATGCACTGTCCTTGAATTTGATTGGTCCAGTCTCGGGTCCAGTCCAGTCTCGGGTGTGAACCAAACAACGTGGCACAAAGTGGGGATGACCCTGCTGAGGCTGCGGTGCCTCATATATTGGAAGAAGAAGTCACCCCCTGTGAGTGGCTGGCTGAGGTGCCATCTGTTGAGGAAGTACTGAAGGCGATCCGGAGTCTGAGACCAGGAAAGGCACCGGGCAGAGATGATCTCCCAAGCGAAATGCTGAGGGAGGGTGGCGTTTGTGCACAGACTGCCCTATATGACATCATAACAACAGTCTGGACCACTGGACGGGTTCCGCAGGATTAGAAGGATGCCCTGGTGGTCCCCCTCTTTAAGAAGGGGGACTGCACAGACTGTAACAACTACAGGGGCATCTCACTCCTCAGTGTGCGGGGAAAGGTCCTGGCAAGGATTATTCAGCATCACCTTGCCAGGCACGTTGAGGAGAGGCTTGCGGAGCCCCAATATGGTTTCAAGAAAGGGCGGTCCTGCACAGATGCCATATTTTCTGTCCGTTTGCTCCAGCAGAGGTGTAGGGAATTCCAACAAGACCTACATCTCTGCTTTATTGACCTGGTCAAGGCCTATGATGTCATCAGTAGGCCTGGGCTCTGGGTTGTTCTTCGTGCTTTCGGAGTCCCTGACCCTCTGCTCACGCTCATTAAGGACCTTCATGATGGTGAGCGGGTCCGGGTAAAACTACGTAGCCGGGAGTCGGTGCCATTCCCTGTTCACTTTGGGGTGCGACAGGGATGTCCTCTGGCTCCCACATTACTTAACATCTATTTCGACCAAGTAGTTCGTGAAGCCTTTGATGGCTGTACCGTAGGAATTTCCATCTGGTACAGATACAATGGGAGGTTGATCGAAGCCCGGGTGCATCAAGGGATAGCTCCCTGTTGGTCAACCACGTTATGTATGCCGATGATCTGGTAATTGGCTGCTCACTCAGAGAAGGAGTTGGAGGCGCTGCTGCTGTACCTGGAGCGTGCCACTAAGAGGTGGGGCCTTACCATCAGCCCCACCAAAAGTAAGCACCTGCCTGGGCATTTGTACCATCGCGCGACCCCCCACGTGCCCCCCACGTGCCCCCCACGTGCCCCCCACGTGCCCCCCACGTGCCCCCCACGTGCCCCCGACGTGCCCCCTGCTCCAGTCCCTCCACCCACAGCCTCGCTCAGCGCTTGCCCCAGCAGCCTATTACAGGCTAAACATGGTGGTGGTGATGCTACTTACCAATTAATAATAGTATTACTATTGTTGTTGCTTTTGTTGTTCCAAGAGTAGAAATCGCGGCCATTCCTTTACGAATGGAGGACAGGAAATCTGTAAAATGAACAAGTTACAAACAATTTACAAATTAATTCATCGTTTGGCAGGGTCACGTCTCCCCACTTCACCTTGCGGCAAGACTCATCAACACGAGACAGTGAATCTCAACGGGAGCTCTCTCAGCTGGTGGTTAAATAAATAACGTCAATCACATGGGGCAATGACTTTGAATGGGGTCTGAATCTCTGAGTGAGTTAATGAAATTGGGATAAAATCTCCCGGTTAGATCGGTAACCACAGAGAGCAGTCCAACCGGTCCCTCAACTGCTGAAGGCCACGGCAGCATTGCACGCATGCCTCTCACGTACCTTGCGGTGTTTCCCACTCACCTTAGAGGTATGCGCGTGAAATACCAAAATAACGATCCCAGTCTAACTTCTACTAATAGACTGCAGGGGCAAGCGCTGTTGGCCTGTAGAGCCTACTCCGGCCTGCACTGTGGCACACGAGGGAGTGGGTGGGCAGCACCACGCCCGGCCGCCTTTGTCTCCCCAGTGGCGATGTTTAAGACATTTGAGGATGAGTCGACTTACAAACACACACCGCCTCGCACGCTTTCAGATGCACTTCTGCAGCCGTCTGGAACGCTCTTCCATGCGATATTGAGAAGCCACTTTTAAATCATCTCGATTGAGCACTAATTTGTTTAGACGTGAGTGCTGTTGTTGTTGTGCTAAGATTGTTGTCCTTCACCTGCAACTGCGATTAGCCACGGTTGGCTACGTACGGTGAGAAAGAAGTCCAACATCCATACCAATACCCGCCATTCGCCACTAAGTGACGGTGACGTCACAACGGCGCCTGTGCCAGGCTAGGTGCACTTAATAAAGGTTTTTGGGTTAGATCGCGTTATTTATAAATGTGTCGTAACCCTCCACCATCCGACACGGCCAATCAGCAAAAAAGTGTCACGTTGCCAAAAGACAAATAGTTCACTACTTTAGCCCACCGGTGTGTTGAAGAGTGAATCCACTCAAACTGTAAATGTTGTGGATTCACTCTTCAACACATTCAGACACACACTCACACACACTCACACACACTCACACATTTACACACACACTCACACACACTCACACACTCACACACACTCACACACTTACACACACACTCACACACACTCACACACTTACACAACAACCGCCATTCGCCACTAAGTGGCGGTGACGTCACCACGACGCTTGTGCCAGGCTATGTGCACCCTGAGGCCACGTGAAGTGTCGAACGCCCGCTGGCAGGAGGTCACGGGGCAGACCCAGGTGCCACGGGTCGACTGACTGAGATGACTGGCTGATGCACCACCTGTGCCCCCTACTGTGCCAACCTGCTGTGCTTTAGCCACCCGGCGCTCCGCTCGCTGTTGTGAGCGTCGCTCCTCCGCCCTCCGTTGTTGTTGGAGGGCGACTGCCTCCAACTGCCCAGTAGCATCCTTCACGAGCCTCCTCCACAGAGGCCGATCTTGACACCGCTGGTACCAGTCATCGGCAAGTCCACTCAGCTCCACGTCCTCCTGTACCACATCACTCCATCTCTTCTCTAGCCCGTGCCGCGCCCGCTTAGCCCCCTCAATCCGGCCAAACAAAAGCTGTTTCGGCATGCGGTGGCTGGGCATGCGGGCTACATGACCCAGCCATCGCAGCCTTGCCTGCTGGAGGAGCTCACCGATGGGACCCTGCCCAGATCTTTCAAGGATTTGTGAGCTCCTCACACAATCCAGTCTGGTTAAACCCAGGATGGATCGTAGGCAGGCCAGCCTAAATGTTTCTAACCGGCGAAGATGTTCCATTACACACTCACACACACACACTCACACACTTACACACACACTCACACACACACTCACACACACTCACACACACTCACACACTTACACACACACACTTACACACACACTCACACACTCACACACACTCACACACACTCACACACTTACACACACACTCACACACACTTACACACACACTCACACACTCACACACACTCACACACACTTACACACTCACACACTTACACATAGTTTAATCCTCACCGTTGTTAGCCCAAGTCACAGCTCCGTGGGGTGAACGATAATGATTCGATGCACGCGTTCAGTGGCACCGCGTGTGAATGTGAGTGTGTGTGAGTGTGTGTGCCTGTCACCTCTGCGTGTGTTCGTGTGTGTGAGTGTGTGGGGCTGTCACCTCTGTGTGTGGTGAGTGGCTGTCACCTGTGAGTGTGTGTGGATGTCATCTCTGCGTGTGTGTGTGAGTTTGGCACTCACCTATGTGCGTGAGTGTCAATGCACAGTGAGTGGTGCTACCTGCCCCGTCACTCTGACAGCAGAATGGATGCTTCACCACCCCCACCCCTCTCCCTCTCCGTGTTAGATGACGAGGCAAGCTGAGGTTGTCCAGCTGTGACTCACAGACGGAAGTGAGATAACTGTGGGGTTCTCTAGTCCAAGGGGTGGGTGGGGTACAGCACAAACCACGTCACAGATGTTAACTATGTTGTTTGGGTCTTTCGGTAAAGTCACGTAGATCGACACAAAGTTTCGATCGCAGCACAAGCGGTCGTCTTCAGACGTTTCGATCCCTTGCGTTGCGATCAAAACTTTGTAGTTTTTGTTATTTTCTTTGAACCTATCTACGTGATTTTACGGAAAGACTCAAAGAATATAAATTCTGGCAGTCACGGAAGCTTTAAGTCAAGAGATGTTAACCACCTCGCCTGGTGTACAGGAGGTCGTGGCTTCAATCCCGACCCTGACGAACTGCTGCTGTATATTTGTAGTTTGTGTGTTTACTCCCCCCGTGGTCGTGTGGATTTTTCTCCCCTACACATTCAGAATCTCCAACACCACACGTTTAGAGTATTTGTCTCCTGCTATGAATGTCTATGTAGTGACGTAAATGGTGTAACTAGGGTGTTGGCGCCAGCTACTGTTACAGGAGTGCAACTGTGCGTCTGGAGCCTCTCTCTAGCACCAGAGTAAGTACGGCATGTCAGCCAGCCCCACGTGGCATAGTCCTGGTGATGGCCTGAGAGAGAGGGCAAGTGAGGACGTGGTAGCCTGAGTGGGGCACGTGATGCTCGGTCGGGATCCTTCGGGAAAGGTCTCGAAGGGGGCGTGGCCGAAGGCGGAGCGAAGCCACGCCCAGGAGCATCAAGGAACAGTCCCGAGAGTGTTCTTGGCTCGTCTGTGGAATCAAGCCTGGGTCCCACGCCCCGTCGTCTACCGGGTCTTCGTCTCGAGTTAACTCGCTACTCACATCGTCAGCCACATCACCTCAGTGTTACCCGCTAGGGAAGTTGTTAAATAAAAGTGTTGCCTCCCAGTCCAGAGTGTGTGCCTCCGTGTTGGTAAACAACACTACATCTACTTGATGATGATGACGATATCAGCCACCTGGCTGACCTGCTATCATTTGTGATGGCCAGTTCGCTTATGATAACGAGCTACACAGCGGCTCAGTGGGGTCTTACCTGGTAATCTTAACATAGTTTGAGTATCGATTTAAAGCTTTCGTGACTGCAGACAGTGGTAGGACAGCGCTGTCCTACCAGACAGTCTCGCTCCCTTCACCTGATGAAGGCCGCTTGTGTTGTGGCCGAAACGTCGTGAGAATATTATTGTGTTATTTTATTTTATCAATTTATTATTTTATTCTCATTCTACGTGACTTTACCGAAAGAACCAAAGAAAATGAATCATTGCAGTCACGAAAGCTTTAAATCGAAATTTAACCGCCTCTACGGGGAGGGATTCCACACATCCTTAAGATCATTCAACAGACTTCGGGATAAGAAGGCTCAACTAATCGAGTCTCTCACCTTTCTGAAGAGAAGCCGCGACTCTAAGGTAATACCAACCGCATTTACACTCCAGCGCTGTCCTACCAGACAGTCTCGCTCCCTTCACCTGATGAAGGCCGCTTGTGTTGTGGCCGAAACGTCGTGAGAATATTATTGTGTTATTTTATTTTATCAATTTATTATTTTATTCTCATTCTACGTGACTTTACCGAAAGAACCAAAGAAGATAGTTTGAGTAGTTTAGTAAAAAGTTAAACTCATCACGAGAGCTTCAGAATCTTCTTTGGTTCTTTCGGTAAAGTCACGTAGAATGAGAATAAAATAATAAATTGATAAAATAAAATAACACAATAAAATTCTCACGACGTTTCGGCCACAACACAAGCGGCCTTCATCTGTCCTCCAGACAGTCTCGTCCCTTCACCTGATGAAGGCCGCTTGTGTTGTGGCCGAAACGTCGTGAGAATTTTATTGTGTTATTTTATTTTATCAATTTATTATTTTATTCTCATTCTACGTGACTTTACCGAAAGAACCAAAGAAGATGAATCCTTGCAGTCACGAAAGCTTCAAATCGAAAAGCTTCAGAATCTTTATCTTAGACCGGAAGAATCCAATGAGCTTTGAAGCTCTTTTGTGCACAGATGTCCAGTAGCGGCACTGGGTCAGAACGTTACAACAACGAACTGAAGATCGGATTGCAAAGTAGAGGAAAGGTAAACCAATCAATTGAAAAATATACAAATAAAACTAAACTTTACATTTGTTTATTTTACCAGGTAGGGTCCACTCAGCTATTAGCTTATTTTTCAGAAGCAAATCACGGTGCACATGTCGTGGTGTTTATTCACGCAGACAACTTCTTATTTTTCTCCTGTGTCACTTTATTCGAAGCATCCCACACGGATGCTCCTCACGTTCCACCACTCTTCTTTCCCTCTCTTGCTCCACTAGCCTGCTACCCCGCACTCCGCTAGCCTTTCACGGACGTTCTCTCTCTCTGGCTCCGCTAGCCTGTTCTCCGCTAGCCTCTTACTGTATACTCCACTAGCTTCTCACTCCACTAACCTCTCACTGAATCTCCTTCTCGCCTATTCTCCGCTAGCCTAACACACTCACACTCAGGATTCCGCTAGCCTCTCCCCCGCTAGCCTGTCACTACACCCACACCTCCAACCTCGCCCGTGCCCCAGCGGGGGTTCAGCCAACACCGCTGGGGGCCAGGACGAGGTGTGGAGGGCGAGGTCCCGGACGTTTCTTGCATTAACTCTTCACTTCTTCATCTTCAACCAACTCAACCCCGTTGCTTCACACGTCCCCCTCATATCCCCCTCCTCATTCAGTGTCCTCAGGTGGCCCTCGTTAAGCCGGCGTCCTTCCGGCGTCTCCTGCACGTGCTCCCCCCCTTATCGCCTCGATCTCTCGCCTTCTTGGCGCCTACTCCGTGTTTGAATTTGTAGCTAGCCAATCACTGCCTCTTTCCCTAATTGCTGGCGTCTCTCTGTCTGCTGTCTCTCAGGCCACACGCTTGCACCTGCTTCTCCTGACCTGCCCTCACTGATTTCAACCCCGTACATGAATGCCACTGCTGCTTGCAAACCCTGCACGCATTACGCCACTCCACATACATTGTCAGAGCAAGTTTGTCTGCATGTGTAAAGACGACTCGGACGCACTTGTCTTGAGATGCTTTCTTTAAGCAGCCACTTGCTCACTCAGACAGGCGGAGACTCCACTGCAACAGCCGTGAGTCTCCCACGCATTTCCCTTATATACGGTGCATGGCCACGCCCCTGTCCCGTGACCACGCCTTAGACAAGCTGACTCCAGTCCTCTTACGTCACCTGGCCACGCCCCTATTCTCGATCGTTCCTGTGGGCACCAGTCCATTCGCACCACAGGCTGACTCCCCTGTCATCACCTCCTGTGGCCGCTAGTCCATTCGCACCGCAGGCTGACTCTACTGTCATTATACGTTTAGAGAAATAGCGCTGGCTGCTGACGGAAAGTGGTAACTGCAGTGTACAGCAGTACACACGTCAGCAGGTGACAGTACACACGTCAGTCAGGTGACAGTGCACACGTCAGCACGTGACAGTACACACGTCAGCAGGTGACACTACACACGTCAGCGGGTGACAGTACACACGTCAGCAGGTGACAGTACACACGTCAGCAGGTGACAGTACACACATCAGCAGGTGACAGTACACACGTCAGCGGGTGACAGTACACACATCAGCAGGTGACAGTACACACGTCAGCGGGTGACAGTACACACGCCAGCGGGTGACAGTACACACGTCAGTCAGGTGACAGTACACACGTCAGCAGGTGACAGTACACACGCTAGCAGGTGACAGTACACACGTCAGCAGGTGACAGTACACACGTCAGCAGGTGACAGTACACACGTCAGTCAGGTGACACTACACACGTCAGTCAGGTGACAGTACACACGTCAGCGGGTGACAGTACACACGTCAATGGGTGACAGTACACACGTCAGCAGGTGACAGTACACACGTCAGCGGGTGACAGTACACAAGTCAGCGGGTGACGGTACACACGTCAGCGGGTGACAGTACACACGGGGGTAAGAAAACTGAGGGTAAAGCTCATGAAGGTGTCCATCTGGAAGCCCGGTAACCTGCTGGTAGGTTCCAGAAAGGGGGCGTGGCCAGGGCGGAGCGAGGCAACGCCGGGAGGATAAGAGGAGGCCCCCAGCAAGAGCTTGGGGCTGTTGCTGGAAGCGGATCCCCTCGCCGTGCTGTCGTCTCACCACCGCCGCCGTCTTCGCCATCGCTGGGCGCCGCTAGCCAGGCAGCCTGCCAACTGTTCTAGCTGGATAGTGCTGCCGACAGTAGACGGTTCTGTGTGATACGTAGGGTGCACCCTCGTGAGGTTGGCTGTGTCGGGTTGTGTCGGGTTTAACGATGACACAACATTTATATATTTATACGATCTAACCCAAAAAAAACCTCTATTATGGACATTATCAGAATATTTATTGATGCATTATCAAAATATTGATTGATACATTTTCAGAATATTGATTGATCGATTATCAGAATATTGACTGATGCATTGTCAGAATATTGATTGATGGATTATCAGAATATTGACTGATGCATTGTCAGAATATTGATTGATGCATTTCAGAATAATAATTGAGACAATAAAATATTAAAGCTTTCATGACTGCATAAAATTACTCATTGGTTTTTTCGGTAAAGTCATGTATGTAGAAATACAATAAAATTATGTTAAAACAAAAAACAATCACGACGTTTCGATCACAACGCAAGCGATCTTCATCAGGTGCCAAGAACAAATCACGGAGGTAAATACAACAAAAAGATGAGAGACGAGAATTCAACAAACCTGAAAAAACATTATGTAAAGCACATCCAGTCAGGCCAACAACACAGTTAGACACTTCCTGGTGGACCACGAATTTCAGAAGAGTGTTACATTTCGTGTTCAACCTTTGGATTGCACATGCCAGCATAGATAGAATGAAAAATACGAGGTACACGGTCAGTAGAAATACATATACAAGTCCACCAAGAGGTAAGGAGGGAGGAAAGACGGACAGGGAGGCAGAGAGAGAGAGGGGGGGTGGGCGGAGGGATGAACAGAAGCTTAAATAGGAAATACGGTTGGAGGGGCCAGAGCGAGAGCGGCAGCTCAAACACGCAACATCTTACACATACAAAACGGCAGCTCAAAAAAGGACCACCTCTTGTAAATACAAAACGGCAGCTCAAAAAATGACCACCTCTTGTAAATACAAAACGGCAGCTCAAAAAAGGACACATCTTACACGTAATTACAACGGTAACTTCCCCGTAGAAGTGTGATAATAAAGTATTGAAGCTTTCGTGACTGCATAAAGTTACTCATTGTTTTTTTCGGTAAAGTCACGTATGGCCTGACTGGATGTGCTTCACATAATGTTTTTTCAGGATTGTTGAATTCTCGTCTCTCATCTTTTTGTGTTGTATTTACCTCCGTGATTTGTTCTTGACACCTGATGAAGATCGCTTGCGTTGTGATCGAAACGTCGTGATTGTTTTTTTGTTTTAATATAATTTTATTGTATTTCTACATACATGACTTTACCGAAAAGAACAATGAGTAATAATTGAAACATTATCATAATTTTGATTGATACATTATCACAATATTTGTTGATGCAGTAATAGATGGAGATGACACACAACAGGGACAACCAGTCAACAGCGTAAGGGTAGCACAAAGCCGGAGATTAACAATGACCGAACCACAGGGAGCAAGGGGCCTCCACTGGACAACGAGATCCACACAAGAGGCGGTTAATCATTAGCGGAGGTGAATCATCACAAGTACGCGCGCGTTGTAAAGAAAGCAGCAGTCCCGAGATTTAATAAGGATAATTGTTGGTTCATCATGAAAAAGGATTTCATTTTGTTTAAAAATAACCAGGGGTCAATCGACCACTAATCATTTTTAAAAGGGAGGACTTTTGTATGTTTGCCTTTTCCAAAAACGTATAGTAAAAGTGATTCTGTCTATTATTATTACACGCTTTTATTGAACTCTGTCTGTTGTTGTACCCTCAAATCTTGTAACTCAATTTTAACCCAATTCCCAATGTGGTATCGACTGCAAACTTGGTATACTTATGTCATACTGATGACAATACTATATTCTATTAAAAAAATGTTTTTAAACATTCATTTTTAATGTTATGTTTCGGCTTGGGTCTAATTGTCCACGCTCAACTGACGTTGGCTGTAAATCACCACGGTCCCTGACGATATGGCAAGCTTTGCGGCCACTTTCTGGAGTCGTGGAGTTCTGCCATGACGAGTTTGGTAAATTTCATTAAAGCGTGGTTTAAAAAAAAGTATTTTTTATATTAATTATTTTTCATGTAATACTGTAGTTTTTTTTATCTGGATTCAGCGCTGTGTCACAAACACTGTTGTGAATCCCCCCCGCCTCGCCCATAAAAAAGACATCTCGAGGCTGATTACTCACAAGCTGGCTTGAGAAAGCCATAAAATGTAATTTAAAAAAAACAGCGGCAAGCCCAATGGGGACTAATGAGATTCCTGGAGAAACCCCGAAATTCGCTTCTCAGAGGTAGCCGCAACAAAGGAAATGACACAAAGACGGAATCACAGGAGACCAGGGGCCTCCACCAGACAGCGAGATCCACCTCAGGGTGCTTAATCATTACAAAGCCGGGCTGGGGAAAGTTTGAAAGATCAGCAGTAGAGTTACAAGCTGAGCTATATCTTCAAATCAGGATATCAAAACATAACTTGAGAATAAGAAGAGCGGATCCTTGGTGATACAGACGGGGAATAAAAGGTTAATGGGACCCTCGGAATATCCTTGGGTAACAATAACTGTATGCCATAAATATTGGTTAAGCATAAACCGAATTTCGATTTCAAGCTTTCGTGACTGTAAGGATTCATCTTCTTTGGTTCTTTCGGTAAAGTCACAACGTAGAATGAGAATAAAATAATAAATTGATAAAATAAAATAACACAATAATATTCTCACGAGAATATTATTGTGTTATTATATTATTGTGTTATTTTATTTTATCAATTTATTATTTTATTCTCATTCTACGCCACTTTACCGAAACAACCAAAGAACATAAACCGAATAACAATTACGGGAGTATTAGACCTTGAAGATATACAATACGAATTATGTCAATAGTCCAGGACCAAAATAGCATGCATTCTAGGGGCAGAACCAGAGCCTGCCCAACCGCCTTTGTCTTCCCAGTAGCTTGCATAACACGTGGTAGCAGGAAATTGTGTTATGCGGGGGGGCGCCTCCCTGTGGTATATCAAATACCGTGCGAGAGTTCCAACCGCGACGTGAGTGCTGTGAGTGCCGTGAACGCTCCTCACAACGTGAACCAAACACGGCGGCGGTGAACACGCACACCCGGACACAAAAAGGTTCACGACCTCAAGGCCACAGGAAAATCCGAGCATTTGTGAGAAGGAAGCAAAAGGCGGGGAAAATAAATCGGATGTAAGAAGTAGCCAAACCACGCGAGAGAGATCTGCTCCAGGCAGAGTCCAAGACTTGCCCTCGTGGCTGGCAATGATAGGGAGCTCTGCACTGGCAGACTCTACGCAGAACGGGAAGGGGTTTTTTGTTCTCATTCTGTACCTGGCATTGGGGGAGCCACTGCAAGGCTAAGGCTTGCACTCACGGCATCGCGACACAACACGTGGGGGAGAGTACTGTGGACGAGACTGCCCCCCGGTGGTGAGATCGCTTTATACAGCCTTCACACACGACCATAGCATTCCATGGTTCTTTAGGGAAAGTCACGTAGAATGAGAATAAAATAATAAATTGATAAAATAAAATAACACAATAATATTCTCACTGAAAATAAAATGACACAATAATATTCTCACTGAGAATAAAATAACACAATAATATTCTCAGTGAGAATATTATTGTGTTATTTTATTTTATCAATTTATTATTTTATTCTCATTCTACGTGGTGACTTTACCGAAAGAACCAAAGAAGATGAATCCTTGCAGTCACGAAAGCTTTAAATCGATATTCCATGGTTCTTTAGGGAAAGTCACGTAGATAAAAAAAAATCTAATAATTAAAACAAAGTATATATTTTATGTTATTATTACATTTTTTCCATCTATGTGACTTTACTGAAAGAACCCTACAATCTGAATTCCTGCAGTCACGAAAGTTTTAAGTCAAAATTTAAACACGACCATAGCGTGAAGATCGTTGCTATTGTGCTCCGATCAAAGTCAACCTCTCCGAGGGGAGACCTGAGGCAAGCACTGCTCGTGAGTGTGCCCAGTAGCTCGCCAGGCCACAGGCGAAGGGCAGTCGAGGGTCGGATCAGAGACCGACGCGGAACGAGACAACCTGATCCGGAGCGTGTCCACCGAGCAGCGTACGAGACGTAGCGGCACCTGCCGGAGGACTCTCGGGAGGAGGAGGAGGGGGGAAGACGACGGCCGCCGTCTCTCCCAGCCGCTCCTCAGTCTGCAAGCGTCAACCGTGCCCGGTGCCAAGGGGGGGCGACGCGCTGCCGGCCGGGCTGGTCGAGCCGCGAGCGCGACCTGGCGACGTGGCCACCGTGCACGCCGCTGCAGGCTGAGCCTGGCCCATCGAGCCCCGCCAGCGTGAGCAGCGTTGCCGACTCGACAGCCGCTCCAGCTGTGGACGGAGCCTGATGGTGCACGTGGCCCGAGTGAGCCACGACCTGAACCACCCAGCGCCCCCTGCTGGGGACCCGAGGTATTTTCTGTACAAGTGTAGCGCCATTGATGGGCTGCACTTTGCAGGCAACGACAGGCAGCCCTGAAGCTAGTTGGGGGGCTGTGAGGGATTCTACGATCCCTCACAGCAAACACTCCCAACGGCTGGGGGGGGCTGCGGCTGCACTGACCTGCAACGGCAAACATGCGGACCTCAGTGGGGGACTCTGGGGTCACCCGCGTCCCTCACTGAGGTCCGCACCTCGGCTGAGAAACGGATATAAGGCGAGCCTCTGGAGAGGTCTCGGCAGTTTAAAAACCGAAGCAGTTGGAGATGGAAGCAGTTGAAGCAAGAAGACGCTGCTAGAGTAGGACTCTGAACCCCCCCTCGCTTCGCTGTCCTTTTAAGGGCCGAAGCTCTGTGAGGTGTCAGTGTTGGACCTGTACCTTGGCTGGGTCAGGTAGTCTCACATAGTATATCATAGCCGGAGGACCTTGAGCGTAGTCGGGTTAGGCACGCTACACAGGAGGCGTATCATATACCAAGTGGAAGAGGTCCTCAAGATCAACTGTATGAAGAATTGATGTATAGTAGTTAGGGTATGTGTGGATAATAAAGACGTCCCCCCCCCTACGAAGTGTCTCCGGAGCAACACTACACAAGGTAACACGCTGCACAAGCTGCTCCCCACCCTCTGGATCCAGAGGCACCGCTGGTAACAGATTCATGAGCAGAGATCGTACGTGGACCAACTCAAACCATACTACCCTCTAGAATTGTTGGACCTCGTGGTGACTGCCCTACAAGACTCACGACGCGTATATCGGGACGAAGAATGTTGTTCTGCGATGTTTTGTATTGATAGTGTTGCCATTCCAAGGTGGTGTGTGAAGTATTGACTGGTCGTGGAGAATCATTGTTACGTCCCTTAAGTTGCATGAATACGGTCGTTATGGTATTTTAGTCGTTTGTTTTCTTTCAATCACAAAATCTTGCCATTGAATTCATTGATGTCCCATTAGCCAATTGATAAGCATCTATTTTCCGAATCTATACACTCGCATGAATACTACTGTTTTGGGATATTTCTTTTAATTGCATAATTTTGCCCGTGAATGAATTTATTTCCTACGAGCCATTTGAAAAGCGACTACTTTTCGAACCTATACACTCGCATGAATACTTTGTTTTGAGATATTAATTTTAATCGCATTATTAATTAATTTGTTGATGCCTCCTTTTGCCATTGGGCACACGTTTGTTTAGCGCGCTTCTGTATGAATATTGCCATGTTTAAGGACTTTCCTATCGTGTATTGTCGCGTTTACTATGAGAAGTTAGCCTATTGTTCTGTTGCGCTGTCTAACAACGTAGCCATAAGACTTGACCATTGATGTTTAAATTTGTACGGATCGATGAGTACGATATTTGCAGGAGTACTGTTGTGGCAATTCTGATCACAAGTGTGTTCGCATATTTAGAGAGTTTTTAGATATTAAAGTTGCTCAACACAGAAGAGTCTGAGTGGTTCCTTCCTAAGTTCATGCATAATAATCTTAATCATAAGAACTGTATCCTGAGGTGAGATCTGAATTCTGAGACTGGACATAATTCTACTAAAATCACAATCAGTAAATGTTTAAGCGAGAATCATTGTATTATCAAGATTGGTAATACACCCCGAGACGAGGCCAAGCATCCACATGACACACAATCACAAACAACCACACACACACAATCCACCCCCTAGGCAACGAAAATGGCAATAATAACTGATCATAATACAAACACACACACACATTAATAATACTCCTACACTCACACACACGCATAGATGATATACATCATACACGTACATTTTCACAGAATATTTTATTGATAACATTCAGGTAGTTTATATTTTGGTTTTACTATATGGTATTCATTATATAGTGTAGTGTATACCCAGTTGCTTTGTGATTAATAGCTCAGCTTATTGAAGAATATATTAAGTACAATTATTATATTGATGTAATATAGACTTAGTTTTTTTTTCTCTCACATTGATTTACTGTATGAGAGTTGGGTAGTTGGAGGCCCTTTAGCGTCCATATACTAAATGCCTCTGTTGATATGTAAACTTTGACTTTAACACAGCTATTTTTGTCACAAGCTAATCCCTAGATATTTCAATGCTAAATTCTCCTGCTTTTTAGGTGCTTCACACCTATCACCGAGCTTAAAAGACGCCACGAATCTCAGCAGCACTCATTGAAGCTCTGTCGTCCCGACAGTTCTGTTCTTTCACCTGAAGACCCCTTGTGTTGTGGCCGAAACGTCGTGAGAATTTTGTCTTATTTTTATTTCATTATTTTATTCTCATTCTACGTGATTTTACCGAAAGAACCAAAGAAGATGATTCCCTGCAGTCACGAAAGCTTTAAATCGAAATTTTACGCACGTTTAATCACATACGATTGATCACATTGCACTGACACTCAATGAGCACCAATTAACATGAATTGCACGTGGCATTATTTGATTAAGTTTACCACATTTGCATATCTAAATGAAACAGCATAATTGAACAAATTTGCATACCTGTATACAAATTTTGTATCTAACATGAAAAATTCACAGCACAAAATATACAACAGTGCAAATACCAGGAAGGTAAACAAATCACCCAGACGCATCTACAAATACAAGTTAGTAGTTTAGTGCATGATGTCC
The DNA here is from genome assembly GCF_010993605.1 of Petromyzon marinus. NCBI lineage: Eukaryota > Metazoa > Chordata > Hyperoartia > Petromyzontiformes > Petromyzontidae > Petromyzon > Petromyzon marinus. The sequence continues at coordinate 526,123 of NW_022638155.1, read as the reverse complement.
AGCAGTGGTTTAACCCTCACGAGTTTGTGAACACGTTCACACTCACTCTAATGCCCCCTCACAAGCTCCGTTTGAAAGTTGGAGTGCCAATCATGTTGATTAGAAATATCATTGGAGAACAAGATCTCTGCAATGGAAAGAGATTTTCAAATCTGCCCATTGATAAGAAATTGCATCGATGCAATGATGATGACCGGCTCTCTTCATGGGAAAAGAGTTTAAATTCCTCGCATTTCCTGCCAATAGAGGTCAGTCTTCACTGTCGCCATCACAATGACCGATGTTTGTTGAGGCATGTGGGTTATCAAGATTTTTCCAGAGTTACACTCAATCGTTACGATTTAAAATATATACTCGTACATGGCCTCTAATTGCAATATTAATAGAAGAGATCAATCATTCGGCGAGTAATACATATCATCTTCAAATCTAATTCCATATATACTAAATTTGTGCATACAAAATGTATATAAAGTGCATTATGCCTTGCAAAAATAGAATACAGGTGCATTGATTTAGCATGTAGTCTACAGCAAACTCTTGCCCATCGCCGAGGTTACGTTCTTGATAAAAAGCTGCAATTGGAAAATTCGCCTTCCCCAAACTCGAAGGCAAATGGGGATAATGGGGGTTGGTTCACGGTTCCTAACGCACGAGAGAAAGAAAAATGGCGGGCGGCTGAACCTCACTGCCTCCTCACTCGAGGCTGGAAACACCACGTGACCCGGGACCCCCAATGGGCCGCTTGAGAGAAGAGACGGGAGACAAGATAGAGACAAGACGGAGACAAGAGGGAGACAAAATAGAGACAAGATGGACACAAGACAGCAGCATCATCGCGAGCAGTGCAGTTACGACGCGTACAGAAATCTCGTGATCAACCGCCAATGGTCCAGCCACAGGGGCACGATCGGCGAACTCTGTACCTCAATAGCCTTGGCACGAAACTGCAAAACCGCGATGGCTAAACCCGCGAGAGGGAAGAGTTTGCAGTACTCGAATGTAAAAATACACTTTTTTTAACAGTATATAATTCAAGGAATCCACTTGTAAATGTTGCAGAGCGGTGTGACCCCGGTGTGTGAAACGGCTGTGCAAGGGACTGGACTGTCGTGAGAATCATTCGCGTTCCCTTCATAGCCTTCACACAGCTGGGCTCGCAACGCCTCGCACGATTCACCTTGAGACGTCACGCGGCAGCCAAGCAGATGTTTTAATTATCGGACAAATGCAGAAAGATGGGACAAATTTACGCGATGGGTTTTTGTTTTGAGAAGTCATTGGTGACTGGGCTGAGACCATCAAACTCACCGCATTTGAGAGCCCAGTTTAATCACGACCATGTGTCTATCTAAGTCTATGGGTTTCTATAAAGTATACTGGTCTATATTTTCATGAATTGGTCACTATATTAGCCATTGGCTTTCTGTGTGAGTGGTTGGGTGTCTGTCTGAATTTATGTGTCTCTGTGTCCAATAGTGGGTCTGTATGTGGGCCTTTGGGTCTCTATGTGAATCTATGGTGTCTGTGAATATATGGGTCACTTTGTGAATCTGTGGGTCTCTGTGTAAATATTAGAGGTCTCTATGCCAATCATTTGTGAAGCAGCACGACAGTGCACGTTGCAAAATGAACGTAAAGCTACCACGTGTCTGGGAGGCTCAACAGTGACACGTGGTCAGCTGGTTGCCCCTCCCTCCACCACCAGCAACGCCAACATTTCTGTAGCCACGCCCACCCAGTTGAGGCCTCCCGTTCTACATCTCCATTTTCAGATGGTCCAGATCACACCAGGACTTTGGTATCTTTACGTTAACCTCACGAGGCATTGCGGTTCAACTGCACATCGCTACATTGCCGGCGTCTTGATTATGGACTCTATGAAGGTCAGTTTCTAGCAGTGGTGAGTTGATTGGTACAGTGGTGAGTTGATTGGTACAGTGGTGAGTTGATTGGTACAAGTTGCTGCATTTGTTAAGGTGGTTTGAGACTGGTTGGCTGGACTTCTGGCTTCTCTAAGTTGAGGTCTCACGTTCTCCTTCATCGTTTGGCTCATCTCCTTGCTCTGCCGGTGCATCTGGACCTGTTTAGTAAAGAGAGGTAAGCGATGAGTGCGTGATGAGACTAAGTGAACAGTGTAGGGTTGTGCAACACTTGCATAGATAATGAATGCAGGTACAGTGACGTCACAACCGCGCTTGTGCCATGCTAGGTGCACTTTGAGGTTCCGTGATTTGTCAAAGGTTCGCTGGCAGGAGGTCACGGAACAGACCCAGGTCTCGTGGGATGACTGAGATGGTTGGCAGACGCGCCACCTGTGCCCCCTACTGTGACAACTTTCTGTGCTTTAGCCGCCTCCTCTGTCCTCCGTTGTTGTTGGAGGGCGACTGCCTCCAGCTGCTCAGCAGCATCCTTCACGAACCTCCGGCACAGAGGCCGATCTTGACACCACTGGTAGCGTTCATCGGCAAGTCCACATTTAGCACACACACACGCGCCCAGTGTGCCACTGAAATACTGCGCTAATTCTGGGGTGGGCTTCCCCAGTCGTTATACATTTTCAAAAAAAAGAAAGGTCTATGAAGACCAAACGAAGCCTATATTAAATCTTGACTTAAAGCTTTCGTGACTGCAGGAATTAATATTCTTGGGTCTTTCAGTAAAGTCACGTAGATAGGTTAAAAGAAAATATTATTTAAAATATTATTTTAGTTGTTTTCTTTGAACCTATCTACGTGACTTTACCGAAAGACCCAATGTTGTTTCTATGAAACATAACATAATTTAGGCAACTTGTTGAGCACTCCCCATCTCTTCCCAGACAGTCTGGACCACCCTTCTCGCATTTCCAACCTCCAAGCAGTGCCTTATTATCCTAGTAGCACAAGTAGCACATGCTACTTATCAGTGTCTTATTATCCTAGTAGCACAAGTATCACAAGCTACTTATCAGTGTCTTATTATCCTAGTAGCAAAAGTAGCACATGCTACTTATCAGTGTCTTATTATTCTAGTAGCACAAGTAGCACATGCTACGTATCATTGTCTTATTATCCTAGTAGCACAAGTAGCACATGCTACTTATCAGTGTCTTATTATTCTAGTAGCACAAGTAGCACATGCTACTTATCAGTGTCTTATTATCCTAGTAGCACAAGTAGCACATGCTACTTATCAGTGTCTTATTATCCTAGTAGCACAAGTAGCACATGCTACTTATCAGTGCCTTATTATCCTAGTAGCACAAGTAGCACATCCTACTTATCAGTGTCTTATTATCCTAGTAGCACAAGTATCACAAGATACTTATCAGTGTCTTATTATCCTAGTAGCACAAGTAGCTACATATGCTACGGGCCCCGCACTTTCAAGGGCCCCGCGCTAAATGCTTTCAAGCTATCAATTCCGATTCAGTGATTCTGCACTTGCTCTATTACTACAGTCTGCACTTGCTCTATTACTACAATACTATACTCCCTTCGACTTTTATGTTATGAACGACTGGGTGTTATCTGGCTGTGACAAACAGAGACACAGAGATATATGTGGAAATCCACCCTGAAGCGGCCGGGGGAGAGAAAGAGCAAATGGACCTATGAGAGCCTGGTAAATTTTAGAGAGAGAAATAGGCCGTTTGAGAAAACACACACAGTTAACGCATAGCCTGGTTGATTACGATCTCCAAAAATTGCTAAATTTGAAGTTAAGTGTGAAATTTTACAAACAGAGAGACACTTTCTCTCCCCCCGGCCACTTCGGGGTGTATTGCCACACATCTCTCTGTGTGTCTCTGTTTGTGACTTTACCGAAAGAACTAAAGAGTACCTCCAAGTTGTCTACCCTATCCTGGCCACGTGATTCCTAGCATCCTGCACGTGGCCCTGCATGCATCGCAACAGGAGGGCTTCATTCCAGCCTCAAGCACCCGGCTCATGAATCAAAGTCACTTCCCCTGCCATGACAAACTTACGTAACAAACACAACGGTCCCCCATGATGTAGCCTTGACCAGTCAGTCGAGGCAAGTGCTGCTAGCGAGTAACACCTCGAGAGGGTGATGTGGCCAGCACCACGTCCGGCCGCCTTTATCTCAGCAGTGCTGGCGTTTACACAACGCAAATAGGTTAGGGAATTGAACCCAGGTCTCTGGTTCTTAGCGCAGTGCACACAAACACACAGAGAAGAATGATCCTGACCAGAGTGGCTCCTATCTCCTGCTTCTCTCGCTCTCACCTGCTCTTGCTCCTCCATCTTCTCCATTTGGGTTTAATCCATGCGTTTCTTCAACCCTGTTGACAGAGAGAAGTGGACATGCGTCGATCACACATCCCCATCTCTCACATGCAGCCTGTGACACTGGCATGGCTGGGAGTCTAACCCACGGCCTCACACCTGCCTGGCACCCGCATGGAACCACTTACCACAGCAATCACTGACCCTGATTTGACAGATATCCTTCGTTTATACACGTGAGAGCCCATTGAGATCACTGTCTCTTGTGATTGATGTGTTTTATTTAACCACGTGATAGCCCATTGAGTTCACCATCTCCTATGACTGACGCAGTCTCACATCACCACCCCCACTCATATGGAGCCCCTGTCACTGACAGCAGCCACGGCTGGGAGTCTAACTCAGGGGTCCCAGCTGCCAGGAGCTCACGCAGGCTCCACTGAGCACAGCTCTGAGTCACGGGCAGGCAGGGAGCTGGAGTCAAACTCAGGCCCTTGGAGAGGGCCGGCTCAGGGGTCTCTGGCGTGGTCATTGTGAGCCGTGTTCTATCACTCACTGTGAGGTTCTGGTGCAAGTGCAGTCGATACTCACCGGGCTTCTGCTTCTCTTGGCTGACTTTGTCTCATCAACCTCCTCCTGCAGTAAAAAACAACTCCAGCAGCAACACCCAGAGCAGCAATGACTCCAAGGACGATGCCAGCAACAGGTGATGGAGCTGGAGCTGGGCTTGGCGTGGGTGTTGCGTCGCTCGGTTCTATGAAACACAAACACAGACGACACAGCAACACGTGAACACCCACGAGATGGACGCAGTCAACGTCTTCTTCCTCTTCCTGCCTTGTCCCCCTCCTCTCGTGCGGTCACTGCCCTGCAGCTCCTCCTGCTCTGCTCATTGCTGCCTTGGGCCACCTCCGCGTCTACTCCCCAGTCCCTCGAATCCTGCCGCGTTCGCCACTTCTACTCCCCTCGCTCTCGGCCTGCCCCTCTGTCTCTGCCCTGGTGCCTCCACGTTCATCGCCCTTGCGGTTGCCCCCTCCTCTACTAAGGCAGCCCCAGCCGTGTGAGCCGACTCCCTCTCTCCGCTCGAGCGAGATGAGCACCGCCACTCCCGCCTCCTTCCCCAGCTCTTCAGTTCTGACCGATCCAGTCCTGTGATCGCTGAGATCCGTCGCACCATCCTCGTTTCTGTGCTGCACAGCATCTATTCCTCCTGGTTGTAAGGAGGAGCAGATGCGCTGTGGATTTATCGAACGCGCGTTCTGGCTCTACGCGGTGCAAGACCTAATGAGGTCTGTTTTCTGGAACACGGGAGGTGATGTTTCGGCTGGACGCTGCTAAGACTCTCATCTACGTGTCTAAAACTAGTGCCATGAGGGTGCTGCATCCATTGCAAGGTGTGAATGAATCGACTGTAAAAAACATTTAATTACCACGCATCTTTTAGTGTGTGGGTTTTTAGAGCGCTTTTTCGTATTAAAAAGTAACACACTCGACATGTACAGCGATGCATTGGGAATGTTCAGTGCCGTAAGCATCTCTCCATCCAGCCATTAAAGACTTTAGATGGCGAATCGGCGACAGAGTCAGGGGCGAGCGTGGGGCTGGGAATTCATTGTTAGGGGCGAGCATTGGACGCGAGTTCTGCGGTGCGGGAATGAGTCGGGGGTTTCATGTTCAGGAGTGTACACACGCAAGAAATGGAGAGTAACTCAGCATCCTTTAGTATAATAAGAAGGGCAGAAATATTGTAGAATTAGTAACACAGAGGGAGGGGTGATCATTTCGGGCCCAGGAAGGCAACCCTAGTGTTCCCACAATGTCAATAATTACATGTCGAACGCAGTTCTGCCTAACAAGTCATTTTCTAGGAACGTAACTCCCACGTCCGGCGAGGCCTGCCTGTGAATGTTAAATAGTAACGGTGCTATAATAACCGAGCCTAGAGGGAGGCCATTGTTCATGATTCTCCTGCGACTGTGTTCACCGGTGAGGTGTTCACCCTCAACGCACATTTTGCCCAGCATCGTGTTCATTAGGTGAACGGTAGAACTTCATTTGATGACTTTTGGGGCCAACTTCGACAGCAGTCAATAACGCCAAACGGAGTCATGGACAGCCAGCCGGAGAGGTCAATCATCGCTGGGCCGGTTTCCTGTTGATGCTGTAAATCGCCTTTGCAGCTCCCACATCGGCACTTGAAGTGAATCCGAATCAGAAACTTAATCCCTGAGTAAAGCCCTTTGAGCTAAGAAACGTTTTTTTCCGACATCAAAGCATTCTACATCCCACAAGTGGACAACAATCTCATGGGACAGAGACAGAGACAGGAACTTAAGCTGTCATTGGCTCATGTAGACAACTCAACAAAGAGTCGAGTTTATTATACTACAGGATGTGATATCTGTGAATAATAACAAAGACCCTTTATGCCTGTGCCACAGAGTGAATTTTAGTGGTAAATCTGGACAATAGAGAGAATTTGCATTTTAGCTTAGCAAGAATGATAAAGTAGTGGGTGTTAAATAGATCCAGGGAGGACATAATGCAAACCTGGTTCACTGTGAACGTTGAGCTGCAGATACCCGATGTCTTGCATGCTTGGCTTGTCGTGTCGATAAATCGTGACCTCACAGCGATATCGTCCAGCGTCGTGGGTCTGGATGTCGCTGATGGTGATGGAGGCATTACACGTGGACTCATCACCCACCCACGTGACCTGCAATGGCCTGAGGCTTCTCTTTCTGTATATGATCTTATAAACCTTGACAGCAAACGTGAGAAAACACCAGGGCATGACTGTGTCCACATAATAAACGTACTCATATTCCGAAAACTGACATAGTATGTAAATAACATTGATTATAACAGATACATATATAATACACCTAGGAAATGACTCTTCTTTAGAGTAGAGAGAACAGAGAGAATTTGATTTATTGTAGCTGAATATACAATACTATACTGCTGTCTGAAAAACTTTCAAGTTGACAATGGGACCAGAAAAGGAGAGGGGGTGACCTCCATTGAAATAAATTAGCATGAACGGGCGTTAATAAAGAACATTTACTCATCATTGCGAGCAGGAGGGTGTAAGTAATAGTGTGCAAGTGTGACAGTAACGCACCTTCTCATCTTGTCCATCTATGGTCCTGAACCACTCCACCAGCGTGTGTCTAATACCCGTGATTTTGCAGGTGTAGGAGCAGGACAGGAGAGCCGTGCTGCCTACTGTGGCGTCCTTTGCATCCGGGATGACAACGGCCAGGTCTGTGGACAAACCCACGATGGTCACATGAGCAGTGGGAATGAACCTCTGGAGGAGGAAGAGGAGGAGGAGGAGGAGGTGCTGGTCTCACAAAGCAGTGGTGACAATTAGGACAAAAAGTGGAGCCGAGGTGGTGAGATGTTAACTACCTCGCCTGGTAGACAGGAGTCGTGGGTTCGATCCCGACCCTGACACCTGCTGCTGTGTGTTTGGAGTTTACTCTCTCCATAGTCGCGTGGATTTTTCTCCGGATCCTCCGGGTTTCCCTTCCATATATAGAAAGATCCATTTAGAGTTTTTGGCTGTGTTAAATGTCCGTATGATAAGCCACTTCGTTGAGCTATCATTTGTCGCGTCTGAAAAAAAGCCGCATTGCTGAGTGGGCCTTACCAGGTAAAATAAAAATAATTTAGTTTAAGTGACATTGGATCCACACAGCAGGGAGGATTCTTTTCAGATAATGCATTGCAAAATCGAGTAATGTTTAACACGTAGGCTTTTGCGACCAATGTTATCCATAACATAAGTTTTTGGGGGTTAGACCACGTAACCAATTATCGAGAAATGTTTCTAATGTTTGATGCATGACACTCAAACAGACATACAGGCAAACCTGCCCAATGCAGCTTTGTTGAATGCGACTCTGCACTGGTTACCTGATGTGGGTCGGTTTCCGGAACATGGGGGTGGTGGTTTGGCTCTGCGTGGTTTAACGCTAAGATTGTCATCTTCCTGTCAAAGGGTGCTGCATCCGTTGGAAGGTGTGAATGAATCTACCATGAGAACTATTTATTTACCACGTATGTTTTTGTCTTTTTTTGTGTGATAACTTAACACACTCAACAGTACAAGGCAAATGTTTACATATTGCCGCATGCATCTAGCCGTCCAATGTCATATGAATGCCTAGATGGCGAATCGTTTAACGTTCAAGTGACAGTGTTAAGTACGAGTGTTGAGCGTGAATGCCATGGTACGGGAAGGGCATTGGAAACGGGGGTTTTGTGTTGAGGCGATAGTGAAAACTAAACAGTGCACACACACAAGAAATGGAGAGCGACTCAGCATCCTGTAGTACAAAAAAAAGCACCCAAATTATTTAGAATTTGTAAAACAAAGAGGAAGAGGGTGATCATGTTGGACCCAGGAATGCAACCTTAATTTTCCCGTTAGGTCTATTATTTGCCGAACGCAGTTTAGCCCAACGCGCCTTTTCCAGGAACATAACCCCTTGCTTTAGACGAGCTCTGCCTGGTTTAACTGCCAAGAGCTTAGAATTAGCCAAATTAAGTGCAACGTCAGATAACCAAATTTAATGTTACGATGTTTGGCAAGTACTGATTTTATTAATTTATTTGTTTATTTATTTCACCTGGAAAATCTGTTGAGAAGGAACATCTGTTTACAAGGGTGCCCAGGTGACCAGGCTAAGATGACAAACTCATGAGACTTTACATCCGGATTGTTTGCTAATTGAACACTGAAAGTGAAGAGTCACAGGCAGGAGATGACCATGGTTCTAGGTGCATGGTTCTGTCACATGTACGTATTCATGTTGAACTGTTTTCACACCGTACATAGCCAGGCACGGTGGTGCCGGGGAAGGACAACAAACCAAACACGAAAGGCAAAACGTGGATTTGTCGGGTGAGTAATTAGTGCTAGGTCTGGGCTACATGACAGATGATGGGAGTAGTGAGTGGTAGGACAGACCTATGAAGGACGTGATACAAACCTGTTCGTGGGTAGATGTTCAGCTGTAGATACCCAATGTCTTGGATATTTTGTGGATACACCGTGACCTCACAGCGATATCGCCCAGAGTCGTGGGTCTGGATGTCACTGACGGTGATGGAGGCGTTGCACGTGGACACATCACCCACCCAGGTGGCCTGTAAAGGCCAGTGGCTGGTCTCTCCATCGGGGTATTTATAAATCTGTGGTCAATAAAGGTAGAAGCAGCACACAGATCAAACTCGTTATATTATTTCAGTATAAAATTCGTTCAAATAAAACCCGAAAATGATTCTGTCCCCAGTGCTGCGACTGGGCTGGATTAACTGTTGACAAAGCAGCTTCACGTGGAGACTGTTTTCATATGGCTGGCCCATGCCTCTGTCCAGTCACATGACCAGGGGCCCTCGTTCTGGATAGAAAATACCAAAACCTGTTCATCTGCGTTGGATATTTTAAATGCTCAAGAGTCACGTGATAGGTTTACGAACAATACTGATCAATTCCATGACTGTGCTTGCTGATATTTTGTGGCAGGTGGCACACAGAACGGACAGAGGAGAAACTCACCCTCTCTTCATGCCCGTCTATGATCCTGAACCACTCCACCAGCGTGTGGGTAACACCGCTGATTGTACAGGTGTAAATGCCGGGCAGCAGAAATGTAGTGCCTGCCATGGCGTTCATTTTATCCGGGGTCACAACCACCAGATCTAAGGAAACCACACACAATGCCCACATTAGTATATTTTCTTATCTAATGTAAGTGCATAAACGCAAAACATTTGTCAGTAACAATGCATTTTTAAAGTACAGAACAGGCAGACCTCGTCGAACGCGGGGGGTTACGTTCTTGAAAATGCCATGGTGGGCAAAACTTTGTTAAATAACAAAATAGACCTCGTGGGAAGACTCGGGTTGCCTCCGTGCCTTCGAAATGATCACGCCCTCCCTCTTTGTTTAACTAATACTACAAGATGCCCACCCTCGTTATTGTACTAACGGATTCTGAGTCGTTCTCATGTCTTGTGTGTGTGTGTGTGTACACTCTTTGTCAATTTCAACGCAACACAAAACCTCCGTCTCCATTCTTCCCGCACCACGGCACTCACACCCTACGCTCGCCACTAACACTGCCACTTGAACATGTAATGATTCACCATCTAGTTGTCCGTATGACTGACGTTCTCAATAACCAGATGCATGCTGTAATGTGTGAACATTCACGTTGTGCTGCTGCTGTGCGTTTTAAGTGCATCACATTATCACACAAAAAAACTATACTCACACGCGCACACAGACATACACGGTAAATACATCGTTCTCACAGTCAATTCACACACTCCACCAGACGCATCATTCTCACGTGACTACCTTTTTATGCAGATACGAAAATGTTCGCAACGCCAAACTGCGTATCACTGAAATATCACCCCTGTGTTGTGGAAAACAAACCCCATCAGCCACAACCGTCTAGAGCCAAAACACGCGTTAGATGAAGCCGCGCTGGGCAAGGGTTTCCTCGAAAATAATTCGTTACCAAATGTTATCCCTGTGTCCCGCCACTAATATAAACATTAATTGGGATTTCTCACAGAGTAGTGCAACGTGTCTTGCTAGAGAACAGTTCGCAGAGCGGATATCACAGAGTGCTTCAAGCGACCTCTGCTGGTCCACGCAGTTGGGAGCAGGACTTTCCCAAATTGCTCTTCCACATGGAACAGCGCTTATCACGTGACAATGAACTAGATACTTTTGAATTCTCAGAGTTTTAATTTCGTCAATTAAGTGCAGAATTGCAGAAGGGGGGGCTTAGTCCATCAACTCACTCGCCTTTTGTCTCGGTTACCTCGCAGGCAAATGTCTGGACTTGAATCCATGCTTCTAAGTGGCGCTAGCTCAGAACTCTGACCTCTGAGTCACCTCCTATGCGAAGTTGTTTTAAGACCGCGTAAATGTCGGTGAGGAGCAGACAAAGGTTCTGAAGTACATTGGTGGTGACGAGATCGTAGCCAGGGGTTGAACCCAGTTCACCGTGGCACTGGGCCCATGGCTCTAAAGTGTACATGTTGAGTTCTATATCAGGTCTATAGGATAGATGATAGAGTTGTGGGTGGTAATGTAGACGATGTTTGAAGGAAATAACACAAACCTGATGGACTCTTGACATTCAGCTGTAGATACCCAATGTCTTGGATGTTTTGTGGATACACCGTGACCTCACAGCGATATCGCCCAGAGTCGTGGGTTTGGATGTCACTGACGGTGATGGAGGCGTCGCACTTTGACACATCACCCATCCAGGTGGCGTGTAAAGGCCATTGTCTATATCCATTGGGGTATTGATAAAGCTGTGGTCAACAAAAGTGAGAGCATGCACAGATCAAAAATGTTTCAAGTTTCATTAATTAGGTATAGCCCTGTGAACCATGCGGCTCTTAAGTTGGGTGCAACCGCAACAAACAAAATATGAACAGAGAACATCTTAAAGTAACGACGCGTAACAGAAACATCCTGGATAAACCAGCAAATCTTTTAAAAAAACCGTATTACAACGCTGTGTGCAATAATCCCAGTGTGATGCAAGTCAAACAATAACAACCACAAGAAAATTTAGATGAACCATATGTTTTCGAATTCACCAAAATAAAGCTTTAAAAACAATGTAACAACAGTAATCATAGGAACTGTGATTCAAGTTTAACAATAAACGATATACATAACATGTACGACCAAACTTGCAGCCATAGCTGGCAGCACGACACTCCCAGTGTATGATGTGTGAGTGAGTCAGTGGTAGTGTGAGTGAGTGTATGATGTGTGAGTCAGTGTATGATGTGTGAGTGAGTCAGTGGTAGTGTGAGTGAGTGTATGATGTGTGAGTCAGTGTATGATGTGTGAGTGAGTCAGCGTATGATGAATGAGTCAGTGTATGATGTGTGAGTGAGTCAGTGTATCATGTGTGAGTGAATCAGTGTAAGATGAGTGAGTGTATGTATGTTGTATGCATGTTGTATGTATGTTGTATGTATGTTGTATGTATGTTGTATGTATGTTTAACTTCTTTGGCACAGTAAATACCCAACCGTGCTAATCGGAGGTGTGGGGGAAGGACAACAAACTAAACACAAACAGGAGTTTTAAAGAAACGAGTTTTCAATCTAGATGATGATTTAAAAGTGCATAGCTCCAGTGGCTTCCTAATATCGGAAGGCAGAGCGTTCCAGATGGCCGCAGCAGCGTCGCATGTGACACCGCGCGATGCGGTGACCATCTTTGTTCGATGGCCAGCCAAAAGCTGCTGTGAGGATAACCGGAGTTCGCACCTAGAATGAATAAGAATGTCTTTATCATGTGTTGGACGCATTTTACCGGAATCACTATACTGGAGGTTGTAAGATGTAGAATTAGCACGGTTGGCTCGGTATCATGCGAAATAAGTTCAACGTACATACATACACGAGACCTGGATACGAGCTATACCTTCGCAGTCACATGTATGGACGTTATGACATCACAATGCCATGTGACGTCATAGCTTTGTAGTCAAATAGTCTACCAGTACATGCATGCTAATGGCATTGTCTACTAAAATGTCTATCAATATAACCCTGGGAGATAGTATTTTGAGACGGGGTTTTGGATTATCCCCCCACCCTTCACCACTGGCTACGTATGCATAAAATGAACGTGAGCAGATAAAGATACATCAGTAGCTGTAGCATACTATAGGGCAGTCCTCAACTTACGAATATAATTAGTTCCTGTGACACATTCATAAGTTAAATGTTCGTAAGTCAATGACTGCATGTAGATGGTTCCAGTGATGTAATTATTTTTTTAATTTGTAAAATTATATTTTTATATACTCTGATCGAGATAAATTACCATTATGTATAGACTAAAAACTTTCGTGACAGGAATTCATATTCTTGGTTCTTTCGGTAAAGTCACGTAGATAGAAAACAAAAATCTAAATTAAAAGCAAAAACCCCACGACGTTTCGATCGCAACACGAGCGGTCTTCTTCAGGTGGAGAAAATATAATTAGTTCCTTTCTAGATTTGAAGCTTTCGTGACTGCAAGGATCCATACTCTTTGGTTCTATTCGGTAAAGTCACGTAAAAGTATAAAACAACAAAAATAAAAAATTCACGACGTTTCGGCCACAACACAAGTGGCCTTCATCAGGTGAAGGGACCAGATTGTCTAGAGGACAGCGCTGGAGTGAACACAGCCAAGCTCAGGCCGCGACCTTTAAGCTGTGTGAGAGGAAGCAGAGCGCCTTGACAAAGGAATTAGCATAAACAATAGCATTTAATTGGCGGACTTAGCATGATGAACGGTGTAGAGAGGGGGAACATGTGCAGACCGGCGAGGGGGGAAGGGGGAGTTTACATATTGATGGTGTGAAAAGGGAATTTAAGCAGCTGCGCAAGTTTGGGATACCACTACTTGAAAAAATATACTGTACCATTGAAAATTAGTTTAATGTTTGGTTCGATTTAGAACATCTTTCCAATGATTGCTTAATTTGAAACCATCTTCTCGGTTGAAATTGTGTCTGTGTTTGTAAATCTGAATTGCCTCATGAACAAATCTCTGATAAAAACCCGTGGGTTTGCAAAGAACCTTGGTATCGGAGAAAATTATATCGTGATCACCCACAGCGTTGTAACAGTGATCAGCTACGGCAGAAGAATTCGTTCTGCCGTGTTTCAAATCTGATTTGTGCTCGCGAATTCGGTCAGAGACATGTCGTTTCTTCTCCCCGATATAGCAATCACCACAGGTACAGCTCAATTTGTAAACCCCGGGGTACTGTAAGTCAGGAATGACATCCTTCACGGAAGGGATCAGGTCACGGATTTTGTGTACTGTATTGAACCGGACCAGGATCTTGTGTTGGTTTAGAATTTTGGAGATATTTTTAGTAACGCCTGCTATATATGGCAGTGTGATGATTTTGATCGGAGTATCAAGTGGTTGTTTCTGTATGGAGGGAGAAACAGCTTGGCGGATGGTACGGTCAGAGTATCCATTCCTTTTGAGGGCCAGATGCACATGTTTTAATTCACTGGTCAGGTGGTGTTGGTCCAAAATGCAATGAGCCCTGTGGTATAACGTTTTGATGAGATAATTCTTTTGCTTCGGGTGGTGGTGGGAATCAGGTTTCAAATAGGAATCTGTGTGGGTGGGTTTCCTGTAGACAGAATGTCCCAATGAGCCATCAGGTCTCCTCTCAAACAGAACATCCAAGATTGGCAGCTTGCCATCTTTCTCCACTTCCATGGTGAATTTGATGGCGGGCTGTCTGGAATTAATGTGGTCTAGGAAAAGGTTCAAAGCCGGGAGGCCATGTGACCAAATGACGAAAGTGTCGTCTACATATCTCTTCCACAAGGAAGGTCTGAGGGTGGAAGTCTGGATGGCGTCTGATTCAAATTTCTCCATGAAAATATTGGCTATCACTGGTGACAAGGGGGATCCCATGGGGGTACTCTCATTTTGTTTGTAGAAGGAGCCATTCCAAGTAAAGTAGGTATTGTTGAGGCAGTGCCTAACCAGTGCAGGTGTATCGGGGTCTAGTCCATTTTGGACCAAATTTTCAATTATTTCAATGGTATCAGGTACTGGGACCTTGGTGAACAAAGATACCAAATCGAAGCTGACAAGGATATCGTCAGGGGACAGTACAACGTCTTTGACCATAGAGACCAATTGGGCTGAGTTAAGTACTGCTGAGGCGGTCTTGCCAGTGAAAGGCAGCAAGGTATCTGACAGAAAACGGGCCAGTCTATAGGTAGGGGAGTTGATCGTGGATACGATGGGTCGTAGTGGGATGCCTTCTTTATGAATCTTGGGAAGACCATAGAATCTAGGGGGTCTTGCAGCAGAAGGTTTTAGGGAGGGACGTTTAGTTGGGTCGATTAGGAAAGTCGAACTTGTGATGATCTTGTTGGTTTTTATCGCTAGGCTATTAGTAAGGTCATTTTTAATTTTTGAGTAACTATTATCGTTGAGCAGATTCTTGTCCAACATGGAATAGACCCCGATACACCTGCACTGGTTAGGCACTGCCTCAACAATACCTACTTTACTTGGAATGGCTCCTTCTACAAATAAAATGAGGGTACCCCCATGGGATCCCCCTTGTCACCAGTGATAGCCAATATTTTCATGGAGAAATTTGAATCAGACGCCATCCAGACTTCCACCCTCAGACCTTCCTTGTGGAAGAGATATGTAGACGACACTTTCGTCATTTGGTCACATGGCCTCCCGGCTTTGAACCTTTTCCTAGACCACATTAATTCCAGACAGCCCGCCATCAAATTCACCATGGAAGTGGAGAAAGATGGCAAGCTGCCAATCTTGGATGTTCTGTTTGAGAGGAGACCTGATGGCTCATTGGGACATTCTGTCTACAGGAAACCCACCCACACAGATTCCTACTTGAAACCTGATTCTCACCACCACCCCACGCAAAATAATTATCTCATCAAAACGTTATACCACAGGGCTCATTGCATTTTGGACCAACACCACCTGACCAGTGAATTAAAACATGTGCATCTGGCCCTCAAAAGGAATGGATACTCTGACCGTACCATCCGCCAAGCTGTTTCTCCCTCCATACAGAAACAACCACTTGATACTCCGATCAAAATCATCACACTGCCATATATAGCAGCATTACTAAAAATATTTCCAAAATTCTAAACAAACACAAGATCCTGATCCGGTTCAATACAGTACACAAATCCGTGACCTGATCCCTTCCGTGAAGGATGTCATTCCTGACTTACAGTACCCCGGAGTTTACAGATTGATCTGCACCTGTGGTGACTGCTATATCGGGGAGAAGAAACGACATGTCTCTGACCGAATTCGCGAGCACAAATCAGATTTGAAACACGGCAGAACGAATTTTTCTGCCGTAGCTGATCACTGTTACAACGCTGTGGGTGATCACGATATAATTTTCTCCGATACCAAGGTTCTTTGCAAACCCACGGGTTTTTATCATAGATTTGTTCACGAGGCAATTCATATTTACAAGCACAGACACAATTTCAACCAAGAAGATGGTTTCAAATTAAGCAACCATTGGAAAGATGTTCTAAATCGAACCAAACATTAAACTAATTTTCAATGGTAGAGAATATTTTTCAAGTAGTGGTATCCCAAACTTTCGCAGCTGCTTAAATTCCCTTTTCACACCATCAATAGGTAAACTCCCCCTCCCCCCCTCGCCGGTCTGCACATGCTCCCCCTCTCTACACCGTTCATCATGCTAAGTCCGCCAATTAAATGCTCATTTTTATGCTAATTCCTTTGTCAAGGCGCTCTGTTTCTTCTCACCCAGCTTAAAGGTCGTGGTCTGAGCTTGGCTGTGTCGCTCCAGCGCTGTCCTCGAGACAGTCTGGTCCCTTCACCTGATGAAGGCCACTTGTGTTGTGGCCGAAAAGTCGTGAATTTTTTATTTTTGTTGTTTTATACTTTTACGTGACTTTACCGAATAGAACCAAAGAGTATAATTAGTTCCTGTGAGACATTCTCTCCACCTGAAGAAGATCGCTTGTGTTGCAATCGAAATGTCGTGGGTTTTTTCTATTGATTTTTGTTTTCGATCGACGTGACTTTACCAAAAGAACCAATAATATATACAGTGAGGGAAAAACGTATTTGATCCCCTGCTGATATTGTACGTTTTCCCACTGACAAAGAAATGATGAGTCTATAATTTTAATAGTAGGTTTATTTGAACAGTGAGAGGCACAATAACAACAAAAAAAATCCAGAAAAACGCATGTCAAAAATGTTATAAATTGATTTGCGTTTTAATGAGGGAAATAAATAGTTGACCCCCTCTCAATCAGAAAGATTTCTGGCTCCCAGGTTTCTTTTATATAGGTAACGAGCTGAGATTAGGAGCACACTCTTAAAGGGAGTGCTCTTAATCTCAGCTTGTTACCTGTATAAAAGGCACCTGTCCACAGAAGCAATCAATCAGATTCCAAACTCTCCACCATGGCCAAGACCAAAGAGCTCTCCAAGGATGTCAGGGACAAGATTGTAGACCTACACAAGGCTGGAATGGGCTACAAGACCATTGCCAAGCAGCTTGGTGAAAAGGTGACAACAGTTGGTGCAATTAATCGCAAATGGAAGAAACACAAAAGAACTGTAAATCTCCCTCGGCCTGAAGCTCCATGCAAGATCTCACCTCGTGGAGTTGCAATGATCATGAGAACGGGGAGGAATCAGCGCAGAAATACACGGGAGGATCTTGTCAATGATCTCAAGGCAGCTGGGACCATAGTCACCAAGAAAACAATTGGTAACACAATACGCCGTGAAGGACTGAAATCCTGCAGCGCCCGCAAGGTCCCTCTGCTCAAGAAAGCACATATACATGCCCGTCTGAAGTTTGCCAATGAACATCTGAATAATTCAGAGGACAACTGGGTGAAAGTGTTGTGGTCAGATGAGACCAAAATGGAACTCTTTGGCATCAACTCAACTCGTCGTGTTTGGAGGAGGAGGAATGCTGCCTATGACCCCAAGAACACCATCCCCACCGTCAAACATGGAGATGGAAACATTATGCTTTGGGGGTGTTTCTGTGCTAAGGGGGCAGGTCAACTTCACCGCATCAAAGGGACGATGGACGGGGCCATGTACCGTCAAATCTTGGGTGAGAACCTCCTTCCCTCAGCCAGGGCATTGAAAATGGGTCGTGGATGGGTATTCCAGCATGACAATGACCCACAACACATGGCCAAGGCAACAAAGGAGTGGCTCAAGAAGAAGCACATTAAGGTCCTGGAGTGGCCTAGCCAGTATCCAGACCTTAATCCCATAGAAAATATGTGGAGGGAGCTGAAGGTTCGAGTTGCCAAAGATCAGCCTCGAAACCTTAATGACTTGGAGAAGATCTGCAAAGAGGAGTGGGACAAAATCCCTCCTGAGATGTGTGCAAACCTGGTGGCACACTACAAGAAACGTCTGACCTCTGTGATTGCCAACAAGGGTTTTGCCACCAAGTACTAAGTCATCTTTTGCAAATCAATTTATAACATTTTTGACATGCGTTTTTCTGGATTTTTTTGTTGTCATTCTGTCTCTCACAAATAAACCTACCATTAAAATTATAGACTGATCATTTCTTTGTCAGTGGGCAAACGTACAACATCAGCAGGGGATCAAATACTTTTTTTCCCTCACTGTACCATTCTGTACCATGAATATGGAAAAAAAATTACTAATTGAAAGAATGGGTTAAATCTATGGGACCTTTTTGCCAGGATCAAAGTATGAAAAATAAGATGTTTTACCCTTTCTGGCAATAAAACAGGAGGTATTAAGATGTTCAGACACCAAATAGATACCTTTTACAAAGAATCAAGTCTGCATTATCCACACATCTTTGTGGCAAAACATGCAAACAAAAATCTTACCTTTAAAAGTATTTTTTGTCTGTCTGTGTACGCCTATCTTTGTAACGCTTTTAACTGACAAATGATTTTTTCATGTTTTAACAAAGTACAAAAATACAACAAACTAAGCCAACGAATGAACACTTGGTATATGTTTTTGCCCTTGGTCCAATCGAAACTAAGAAAATCACACTCTATAACAAAGTACGCTGATCGTAATGATAACTTTGAGGGCATTCCAAAGAACGCATCTGCGCATGTGCGGAACGTGACTTGCGGGTGTCCCTAGCAACGCAACCAAGCTTGCTGAGCGACGACGGGAGGGAGGTTCTTCACGTTAAAATTTTCAAAAAGAAAAAAACTCAAGCTGCTCCAAGACAAACACAAAGCGAGTGGCACTGCGGTGCGCAAAACAAACAGTGGAGAAGCAGCGGCTGTCCCAACATCAAACAAACAACGAAGGCACCTCAGCGGCACGACAGAGGAAACTACAGAGCAGCGAGCATCAAGACAAGCCAGAGTCTGCACAGTCACTGCTGCAGCACAGGCTGAGGAAACTACAGAGCAGCGTGCATCAAGACAAGCCAGAGACAGCACAGTTACTGCTGCAACGCAGGCTGAGGACAATCCTGAACAGCGTGATGTCCTCTTCTCCCCCGCCCACCCCAATGTGTGCAATTACTACTATAGAGTAAGTAGATACTACTGTAGAATCAGTAAATGCCACTATAAAGTCAGTAGATGCTACTATAGAATCACTTGATACTACTGTAGAGTCACTAGATACTACTGATAATATGGTATGTAGGGTGTCTAGGTATATATGCCTACAAAATAAATAAATAAATTGGGTGTGGGGAGGGGTAAAACTAAATTGGGGACGGTCGACAATTTTTGGAAACCATTTAGAGCAACTCTTTACCCCCACTTTCTGTAACTTTTAGATTCAGGACTTCTGAAAGTTTGTTAAAGTTTTGTTGACGGACAAATGGACAGACAAACAGAATGCCGGACTTTTATGATTGCTTAATATTTGTGTGTGTGTATGTTATATTTTTAAATAGAAGACACGTTTTGAAATATATTTTCCCCCTTGGCCAAATCCGGGTACTTCCTGCTAGTGCTCTGATAAACACTTGCAGTCTTTGACACTGATTGGCCTACACCAGAGACAGCCGTCTGCATGGCCTTGTATCACCACCGGTTTTAGACAGAGAACAACGCCAAAAGGTGAAGAGTACAAAGACGATGCAAGTATCAGGGCACGTGTAGTGCAATAGCGCCGGCTGGTGGACAGCAGCGGCAACTGTGGTGGACAGACAGTAGACACGCCGGTGAGGGCGTGCACAGTGTGTTGGCAGAGCGGAGGAACTGGGGCAAGGGTCAGGAACCTGCTAGCAGGGTTCGAGAAGGGAGGCGTGGTCAGGGCGGAGCCAGGCCACGCTGGGAGGATAAAAGGAGCCGAGAGCAGGGAGCTCAGGGCTGCCGGTTCTGTGAGTGGACTCGTCTCATCATTGCTGTCATCTCGTCACCATCGTAGCTAACTTCTCCGCTACAAAGGATAGTAGTTGGCTATCTCGGTTGGCACCATCAGTGATAGACAGCTAGTGTTGTGTACAGGCTAGGCTGAGCTATTGTGGAAAGTGTGTGGACGAGACCGTGGAAGTTGTTAATAAAGAAGGTGCCTCCTATAAACTCTGTCTTTGAGTCTTTGACACTACAGATTAATAGCTCGGGTTTGAGCAGATATATCTACGGGACCTTTTTGCCATTATCAAAGTGTAAAGAAGCTCCAACAGGACGCTCTTGAAGATGAAGGTAGATCTTTGTTTTCCTGTGCGTTTGGGAGGTTCACATCTCTCCTACGAATACTGCCCCTGTGGAGTCACCAACTCGTCTTCACCCCAGGCAAGCGCCCCGACTGTTCGTGACGCCCCCCTTTCATCTCTCCTCTCTCCCTGCCCTTAATTAGACAGTGATTTACTCTATGCATGTTTAGGCATCCAGCCACCTGCTCTAAATTATCACAACCCGTTTTATTTCTTGAATCTTTAACGTTTCTCTAAATTAGTCCCCTACAAAAGTATGCAAAATAAGAATAGGTTTTACCCTTTCTGAGAATTAAATAGGTGTTCACTAATATTACACTGGGGCACCGCACCCCTTAGCTCAGTGCACGCAGACCTCGCCAAACATTTCTGAGAAATGCCGGGTTCGGCAAAATTGAGTTTTAAAAGTAACAAACCTCGTGAGACAGCTCGGGTTGCCTTCCTGGGTGCTAAATGATCACCCCCTCCCTCTTTACTATAACTAATTCTGCACAATTTCTGCCCTTATTATTGTACTAACAGGTGCTGAGTCGCTCGTCATGTCTTGTGTGCCATCATCATCATCATCGCGATCTATGGGCCGATGGCCCGTAAGGTGTCCACTGCACATTTTATCATTCAGTTCCACCTCCCTCTGTCTTGTCGTGCCAATCTGCTTAAATAGTGGCCACGTCTTTCTGGCACCAATCTATTCGTATGTCCTCATCAAGCCATTCTCCGTCAGGTCTTCCTCTCTTTCCGGTTCCTTCCATGTTTCTGAATGACGTGACTTAGAATTTCCTGTTGTTTTCCATCCTGCAGATGTGTCCAAATAGCGCCCGTTTCCTTCTCATCAATGCCTGCATCATCAGGTTGTCTTCTTCTTCTTCTTGTTGTGTGTGTACACTCTTTGGTTTGCAATATCGCCTCAACACAAAACCCCGGTCTCCATTACTAATCCCATCACCACGGCACTCACGATGATGTTGGTCACGAAAGCCTGCGTGTTAAACTGACTAACCTCTATGGGGAGGATACTTTTCTTCAAACTAGAAAATTGGAGATACTCCGAATTAAGCGGATGAAGCTGTTGTCTTCACTGCCGTTCCTCAAAAGATGCAGAGATTACGTTGACTACCATATAAATAACCCATTCTCATTTATATGCGTTCATTAATCCCCCCCCCATCACTCAATAAGTGCTCACAAGTGATGCCATCACATCTACAAATCTGGCTGTCGCCTGATGAAGCAAGTTGTAATTACTGGCGAAACATCGTACTCAGATTGTAAATGTTGTGGCTATGCTCTGCAACACACCGGTGTGCTGTACTCGTAACGAACTGGCACGTTCTGTTTAGGTGACAAACCTTACTATTGTCTGTGTCGGGTGGTGGCGGGTTTGACGACACATTTATATATTTAAGCGAACTAATCCAAAACAACCTCGATTATGGATCACCCCCCGTGTTCCGACAAACCGACGCTTTCGAAAAAAGCCGCGTTAGGCAAGGTTTCCCACATTTAGATGTCTTAATATGATAGAGAGATTTGTAACTCACCCTCTCTTCTTCATGTCCATCCCTTCTGAACCACTCCACCAGCGTGTGGGTAATGCCGCTGATTGTACAGGTGTAGGAGCAGGGCAGGAAAATCTTGCTGCCTGCTACGGCGTTCATTTTCCCTGGGGTGACGACCATAAATTCTAAGGAAACAACAACAACACAGCGCCCACTTGAGTACATCTCGTATAGAAAATGAGAATAGGTTTTACCCTTTCTGGCAATAGAACAGGAGGTGTGTTAAGATGTTCAAACGCCGAATAGAAACCTTTTTAATGACATTAAGTATCGCATTGACCACGCACAGTACTTGTGGTGAACATGCAAACAGATGTGGCTCTGATAATATATCAATTGTCTTTAATAATAATGTAACTATGATGTTACATGGTATTGTCTTTGAAACTGATTGTTCTACTCCATAGGACAGGCTTCTCTATGGCCTAGTCTCACCAGTGTCAGACCAGAGAACACCTAAATGTGAACAGTACAAAGACAATGCACTATCAGAGCGTTTGTAGCTCGGGGTGAGCAGCTGTATCACGTTCTGATGGCAATTGGACATCGGTGTTGATGAGATTTATAGCCAGGCATTGAACCCAGATATTTGTGACCCTTATAGTGGCAACATGTCATGAGATGCAGAATCCATTGGATCCTTCAAAGTGCAGCGCAACCTTTCATGTTAAGAGTATGGACCACAGAAGTAGATATCACACAACTACCTCTGACATCCCACAGAGTGACCTCTGGTCCATGTGTGTGTGTGTGTTGAACTTCTTTCGCACCATACGTAGATCAACCGTGCTAATCGGAGGTGCGAAGAAACGACAACAAACTAAACACAAGAAAGCAGTTATAAAGAAATTAGTTTGTCAATTCAGATGATGTAAAAGTGCACAGCTCAGCAGCTTCCTAACACCGGAAGGCAGAGCGTTCCAGACGGTCGCTGAAGCGCATCTGAGAGCGCGTGGCGCAGTGACCGATGGCGAGCCAAAAGCCGCTGTGATGATGATAACCAGAGATCACGTGACGATGGTTCAAGCTCCTTGACGATCTCAGCAAGGTGGTACTGCGGTTCATTTGTAGCAAGAACTTTGCGTGTAATGAGTGCGTGGTGCCACAACAGCGAAGCCGCTCCGTCGAAACTGGGCCCGTCGCTGTGCTGCTGCGACCGAGAAGCCACCCGGCTCCCGTCACAGCACTTCCCCCGCCACCCCCCCCCCCCCCACCTAAACACACACACACTCAAGTAGGGCCTCATGGGGAGGGGAGGGGGGCACCTGCCCTGAGTTTTTACCCGAGAGGCCCCCTCGTGGGGGTGCTCCACGGTTTCTCAGGGTCAGGGAATTGGCAGGCACCCACCAGCCCCCAGGCCAAATGGCACTGCGGCGCCGTGGCTTAACTTAGAATTAAATGACCACGGCGAACTCACTGAGAACCGCAGTGAGGAGATGCTCAAGACACACACGGACCAGCAGACAGGTGGGGAGCGGGGCAGCGTGGGTTAAGCGTCTCTACCCATGGTGCACCGCGGGCTAGCGTCTCTACCCATGATGCACCGCGGATTAACGGCCCTACCCATGATGCACCGCGGATTAACGGCCCTACCCATGATGCACCGCGGATTAATGGCCTGACCCGTGATGCACCGCGGATGGGCGGTGCGAGGGCTTTGAAAGGAGGATAAAAATGGACGCTTTGGGGAAGCATGGGGCCATTTATTATTTGACTGGAGATCAACAGGAGGGAGGGATCGGGGAGCCGTCACCTGACTGTTACTCGCACGTCCGTGAGACGGGGCAGAGAACAGCCAGATTCTGTTTACAGCATCATCTATCCGCGACCTCCATCGCTGCGAGGTCGGACCGTAAGTACGAGGGAGAGAGGTAAGACAAAGGGACGAAATTCGGAGAGAAAATAGAGGGCAGACAGGTCCATTAAGTATCAGGCAGTAGCGAGATAGGTTAGACCTGTCCTGCTGGTCCGTACTGACACACACAGTCTAGTTCGATACTCGCGGGGAATAAAACCACTAATAGGATAAAGCTGTGTCGTGGTCACTGTGAGTGCGAGGAGGGAGACGGAGTGTTTGGTGTTCGCATATCGGTACGAGTGTGTACAGAGTGTTTTGTGTTCGCGCGCATACGCGGCTGTTAGCAGCGAATAAGGGAGTAGAACGCGCTTAGTGTCCGTACCTGTACGATCGTTTACAGTATTGTTCAGCGCGCGCGTACCTACACGAATATCTTCGGTGGTGCCCAGCGCTCACGTACCTGCGCAATAGCCCACAGTAGCAATAGCCTAGAGTAGCAATAGCCTACAGTAGCAATAGCCTACAGTAGCAATAGCCTAGAGTAGCAATAGCCTACAGTAGCGCTTTGCACTCGCGCGCCTGTGTGACGGGGTGGTGGTCGCGCACTCGCGCTATTGTCTAATAGCGAATTAAGCGCCTGGCGTGCGCGAATACGCGGCTGTGTAAACAGCCCGTTAAATCGGAGCAAAGTAATCGCGGCGCGTTTGTTTTTGCTTAAGCGCATGGAGCGTGGGTGGGAGGGAATCCCACGGGGGCGCGCCGCGCCTGTTTGTTCCCATGCAGGACGGGGTTTTACTTTGCGAGCGCGCTCACCGCGACACGCCGCCGTTGAACAGGGTAGCGCATCGCGAGCGCAGAGCGCACGAGCCGCTAATTAAGCTACGCAAACGCGGTCGACATCCCAGGCAGAGGTAGAGGGGGGCGAGGCATTAGGGGTCGGTGGTCTGGACCCGACAGAGCAGCCGGGGAGGTAGCGGTATGAATGGAACGGGGGAGTCGGTGGGCAACGGCCCCGACAATTCAGTGATGGCGGGGGACGGTAGCCCCCACAAGTGCGACCTTTAGAATGAACGAGTTCGGCAATGCAGCTCGGTGAGCACTCGACAGACACGGCCCCATCTTGCAGTACCCGTCACGACGCGTGCCAGACAGTTTTGTCCACGCTGCAGTTTGCAAATGTTTTTTTTCCAGACATCCCGTAGAGTAGTGAGTTGCAATATTCGAGCCTTGACGACATTACTGTGCTAGGCTACACGCCACCGTGTTGGCTACGTCACGACTCAGGCAGTAGAGGGCGGTACGTTCTCATCTATGCTGCTACAGAGAGTTCATGTTGCATGGCAGTCGGAACGATTTTTTCGTCATTCTCGGAGCGAGAATCGAGGCGCTGCACCAACGTTGATGTGGAGGGGATTTTGTGCACTCACTGTGGTGACCGCCTTGGAGAGCAATGCACTCGTGAATCTGGCATTCATTGTCAGGCGAAACGAGTTGTAGTTAAACTTGATTTGACGCCTTCGTGACTGCAGGAATTATTCTTTGGTTCTTTCGGTAAAGTCACGTAGAAATAGTTTACTAGGTTTACTAGGTTTGTTTCTCTTTCATTTGTACCTGATGATGATTGCTTGCTTTGCAATCGAAACGTCGTATGATATTATGTAATTTGTTATTTTCTATTTCTACGTGACTTTACCGAAAGAACCAAGGAGTTACAGTTAGTTACAATAGCGACGTCAGGTTAATGAGAGAGATTGTTAGATGTCACCTCTTGGTAGTTAAGTAATGGATTGCTTTTACGAAAAATGAAACGGTTATTTAATGCTACTACGGTTGTTAGTTGAGCATTACTTTTGTTAGATCACTAAATTAGCTTTCTCAGGAGGTCCATATCTTTTGTCACTGCCCAGAAAATCGGTTTTTTTTCAGTTTTTCAGTTTCATTTATTAGGTATAGCCCTGTGAGCCATGAGGCTCTTGACTCGGGTGCAACTGCAACAAACAAAAACATAAACAAAGAACATCTTAGAGTGATGATGCGCGACAGAAACATCCAGGAAAATCTTCCAGAAAAAAGCACTGTATATCAACTCTGTGTGCAAAAATCCCAATGGGACACAAGTCGACACAATAACAACCATGAGACAATTTAGATCAACTTCTTGGCTCTTTCGGTAAAGTCACGTAGAATGTAAATAAAATAATAAAAATAAAACATAGTAAAATAAAATTCTAACGACGTTTCGGCCACAACACAGTTCTGTTCCTTCACCTGAAGAAGGCTACTTGTGAACGATAGCGCTTAAATGAAGCACTGTCATTCATTGACAGCGCTTCAATGAAGAGCTGTCGTCCCGACAGTTCTGTTCCTTCACCTGAAGAAGGCTACTTATGTTGTGGCCGAAATGTCGTGAGAATTTTATTCTATTATGTTTTATTTTTATTATTTTATTTCCATTCTACGTGACTTTACCGAAAGGACCAAGAAGTCCCTGAAGTCACGAAAGCTTTAAATCGAAATTTAGAAGAAGTTATCAGGCTAACTCTGTACTTCAACAAACAAACCTGGCTTAACCATATGGTTTCGAATATCACCAAAATAAAGCTATAAAAACAATGTAACAGTGATCATAGGAACTGTGATGAAAATTTAACAATAAACGATGTACTAGTGATGATGATGAAGGTGATGATGGTGATGGTGATGATGGTGTTGATTTGAAGCTTTCGTGACTGCAGGAATCCATACTTTTTGGTTCTTTCGGTAAAGTCACATAGCTAGAAAAATCAAATTAAATAATATATCACGACATATTCTTAGCTCTTTCGGTGAAGTCACGTTGAAGGGAAACAATAAAATAATAAAATATATATAAAACAATCTTTTATTATTTTATTGTTTCCCTTCAACGTGACATTACCGAAAGAGCTAAGAATATGAATTACTGCAATTACGAAAGCTTTAAATCAAAATATATCACGAC
The DNA here is from genome assembly GCF_010993605.1 of Petromyzon marinus. Taxonomy (NCBI): domain Eukaryota; kingdom Metazoa; phylum Chordata; class Hyperoartia; order Petromyzontiformes; family Petromyzontidae; genus Petromyzon; species Petromyzon marinus. The sequence continues at coordinate 499,283 of NW_022638155.1, read as the reverse complement.
GTTTCAATCGCAACACAAGCGATCGTCCTCAGGTGAAAACAACATCCAGCAGTAGAAGTGCTGAACCAGGAAGAACACAGCGAGAGGGCTGCCACAACAAGGGGGTTATTTATGTCTGAGGGGGGTGTAGCCCGAGGGCAAGCAAGCGGGGTCCGAGCTGGAATGGATTCCCATCCCCGCACGCAAGCACATCAGCTGTGTTAATGGGGGAGATTAGGGAGAGAGAGATTAGCGTGTCAAAGTAAATGAGCTTCCGTCGCTGCGTAAGAGCACCGTCGCCGCACATGCGCACGGCAGCAGTGTAAATGGGAGATTAGCACCATGTTAATGGGAGAGATTAGGGAGAGAGATTAGGGGATTAACAAGTTAATGTCATGTCTATGTGTAACACAAGCTGTGGCCAGGCCTGCGCTGTGAGAGGCAAGCGCGTCAACGCAAGAGAACCACCGCAACGGTGGCCGTGCCAGTGACACACACAGCCCATCACACAGCCAGAACCATCGATACATCGAGGCTAAGGGAGCAGAGGTGGCCATGTTAGTGAAACACGGCACAACCAATACCTCTGCCGTGGCTGATCACTGTTATAACACGATGGGCTCGCATGATATTGTTTTTTCCGAGACCAAGGTACTCTGCAAACCTTCGGGCTACCATCAAAGATTTGTCCATGAAGCCATCCAGATATATAAACACAGAGACAATTTCAACCCAGAAGATGGGTATAAGCTGAGCTGTGATGCTTCCATCCTTCCTGCCGTTTGGCTGTTACAGTGAGGGAAAAAAGTATTTGATCCCCTACTCTTTGGTTCTATTCGGTAAAGTCACGTAGGTAAAAAATAAAACAACAAAAATCACGACGTTTCGGCCACAACACAAGTGGCCTTCATCAGGTGAAGGGACCAGACTGTCTCGAGGACAGCGCTGTAGTGAACACAGCCAAGCTCAGACCGCGACCTTTAAGCTGTGTGAGAGGAATTAAGGTGCCTTGACAAAGGGATTAGCATAAAAATTAGCATTTAATTGGTGGACTTAGCATGATGAACGGTGTAGAGGGGGTGAACATGTGCAGGTCAGCGAGGGGGGGAGGGGGAGTTTACATATTGATGGTGTGAAAAGGGAATTTTAAGAGCTGCGAAAGTTTGGGGTACCACTACTTGAAAAATATACTGTACCATTGAAAATTAGTTTAATGTTTGGTTCGATTTAAAACATCTTTCCAATGGTTGCTTAATTTGAAACCATCTTCTCGGTTGAAATTGTGTCTGTGTTTGTAAATCTGAATTGCCTCGTGAACAAATCTCTGATAAAAACCCGTGGGTTTGCAAAGAACCTTGGTATTGGAGAAAATGATATCGTGATCACCCACAGCGTTGTAACGTCAGAGACATGTCGCTTCGTCTCCCCGATATAGCAATCACCGCAGGTACAACTCAATTTGTAAACCCCGGGGTACTGTAAGTCAGGAATGACATCCTTCACGGATGGGATCAGATCACGAATTTTGTGTACTGTATTGAACCGGACCTGGATCTTGTGTACCTGTGGTGATTGCTACATCCGGGAGACGAAGCGACATGTCTCTGACCGAATTCGCGAGCACAAATCAGATTTGAAACACGGCAGAACAAATTCTTCTGCCGTAGCTGATCACTGTTACAACGCTGTGGGTGATCACAATATAATTTTCTCCGATACCAAGGTTCTTTGCAAACCCACGGGTTTTTATCAGAGATTTGTTCACGAGGCAATTCAGATTTACAAACAGACACAATTTCAACCGAGAAGATGGTTTCAAATTAAGCAACCATTGGAAAGATGTTCTAAATCGAACCAAACACTAAACTCATTTTCAATGGTACAGTATATTTTTTTCAAGTAGTGGTACCCCAAACTTTCGTAGCTCTTAAAATTCCCTTTTCACACCATCAATATGTAAACTCCCCCTCCCCCCCTCGCCGACCTGCACATGTTCACCCCCTCTACACCGTTCATCATGCTAAGTCCGTCAATTAAATGCTATTTTTTATGCTAATTCCTTTGTCAAGGCACCTTAATTCCTCTCACACAGCTTAAAGGTCGCGGTCAGAGCTTGGCTGTGTTCACTCCAGGGCTATCCTCGAGACAGTCTGGTCCCTTCACCTGATGAAGGCCACTTGTATTGTAGCCGAAACGTCGTGATTTTTGTTGTTTTATTTTTTACCTACGTGACTTTACCGAATAGAACCAAAGAGTATGGATCCTTGCCGTCATGAAAGCTTCAAATCTAGTATTTGATCCCCTTCTGATTTTGTACGTTTGCCCACTGACAAAGAAATGATCAGTCTATAATTTTAATGGAAGGTTTATTTGAAAAGTGAGAGTGCTCCTAATCTCAGCTTGTTACCTGTATAAAAGACACCTGTCCACAGAAGCAATCAATCAATCAGATTCCAAACTCGCCACCATGGCCAAGACCAAAGAGCTCTCCAAGGATGTCAGGGACAAGATTGTAGACCTACACAAGGCGGGAATGGACTTACAAGACCATTGCCAAGCAGCTTGGTGAGAAGGTGACAACAGTTGGTGCGATTATTCGCAAAGGGAAGAAACACAAAAGAACTGTCAATCTCCCTCGGCCTGGGGCTCGATGCAAGATCTCACCTCGTAGAGTTGCAATGATCATGAGAACGGTGAGGAATCAGCCCAGAACTACACGGGAGGATCTTGTCAATGATCTCAAGGCAGCTGGGACCATAGTCACCAAGAAAACAATTGGTAACACACTACGCTGTGAAGGACTGAAATCTTGCAGCGCCCGCAAGGTCCCCCTGCTCAAGAAAGCAGATATACATGCCCGTCTGAAGTTTGCCAATGAACATCTGAATGATTCAGAGGACAACTGGGTGAAAGTGTTGTGGTCAGATGAGGCCAAAATGGAGCTCTTTGACATCAACTCAACTCGCTGTGTTTGGAGGAGGAGGAATGCTGCCTATGATCCCAAGAACACCATCCCCACCATCAAACATGGAGGTGGAAACAATATGATTTGGGGGTGTTTTTCTGCTAAGGGGACAGGAAAACTTCACCGCATCAAAGGGACGATGGACGGGGCCATGTACAGTCAACACTTTGGTGAGAACCTCCTTCCCTCAGCCAGGGCATTGAAAATGGGTCGTGGATGGGTATTCCAGCATGACAATGACCCAAAACACACGGCAAAGGCAACAAAGGAGTGGCTCAAGAAGAAGCACATTAAGGTCCTGGAGTGGCCTAGCCAGTATCCAGACCTTAATCCCATAGAAAATCTGTGGAGGGAGCTGAAGGTTCGAGTTGCCAAACGTCAGCCTCGAAACCTTAATGACTTGGAGAAGATCTGCAAAGAGGAGTGGGACAAAATCCCTCCTGAGATGTGTGCAAACCTGATGGCCAACTACAAGAAACGTCTGACCTCTGTGATTGCCAACAAGGGTTTTGCCACCAAGTACTAAGTCATGTTTTGCAGAGGGGTCAAATACTTATTTCCCTCATTAAAATGCAAATCAATTTATAACATTTTTGACATGCGTTTTTCTGGATTTTTTGTTGTTGTTATTCTGTCTCTCAATGTTAAAATAAACCTACCATTAAAATTATAGACTGATCATTTCTTTGTCAGTGGGCAAACGTACAAAATCAGCAGAGGATCAAATACTTTTTTTCCCTCACTGTATCTCCGGCTCTCTGAGTTGCATTGCCGTGTTGGATGCCTTTGCATTAACGGGCTGGGGTCTCACTAACATGGCCACCTCTGCTCCCTTAGCCTCGATGTATCGATGGTTCTGGCTGTGTGATGGGCTATGTGTCTCACTGGCACGGCCACCGTTGCGGTGGTTCTCTTGCGTTGACGCGCTTGCCTCTCACAGCGCAGGCCTGGCCACAGCTTGTGTTACACATAGACATGACATTAACTTGCTAATCTCCACAATCTCTCCAATTAACATGGTGCTAATCTCCCATTAACACTGCCGCCGTGCGCATGTGCGGTGACGGTGCTCTTACGCAGCGACGGAAGCTCATTTACTTTGACACGCTAATCTCTCTCTCCCTAATCTCCCCCATTAACACAGCTGATGTGCTTGCGTGCGGGGATGGGAATCCATTCCAGCTCGGACCCCGCTTGCTTGCCCTCGGGCTACACCCCCCTCAGACATAAATAACCCCCTTGTTGTGGCAGCTCTCTCGCTGTGTTCTTCCTGGTTCAGCAGTTCTACTGCTGGATGTTGTTTTCGCCTGAGGACGATCGCTTGTGTTGCGATCGAAATGTCGTGACTTTACCGAAAGAACCAAAGAGTAAGATGACGGTGGTTTTGGTGGTGGTGACGATGATGATGGTGGTAATGATGATTGTGGTGATGATGCTGATAGTAGTGGTAGTGATGATGGTGGTGATGATGACCGTGGTAATGATGATTGTGGTCATAAAAGTGGTGATGATGACGATGGTGGTGATGATGGTCATGATGGTAGTGGTGATGATGGTCGTAGTGGTAATGATGGTGATGATGGTGGTTGTGATAATGATGGTGGTGATTATGATGGTGGTGATGATGGTGATGATGGTGGTTGTGATAATGATGGTGGTGATTATGATGGTGGTGATGATGGTGTTGATGGTGGTTGTGATAATGATGATGGTGGTGATTATGATGGTGGTGATGATGATGGTGGTTGTGGTGATGATAATGGTGGTGCAATGATGAAGATGGTGGTGGTGATGATGTTGGTGGTGGTGGTGACGATGATAATGATGGTCATGATGATGGTGGTGATGATGGTGGTGGTGGTGATGATGATGATGATTATGATGGTGATGACGATGATGGTGGTGATGGTGGTGATGATAATGGTGGTGCAATGATGAAGATGGTGGTGGTAATGATGTTGTTGGTGGTGGTGACGATGATGGTGATGATGGTGGTTATGGTCATGATGGCGATGGTGGTGGTGATGAATTCGAGTTGACCACGAGCTGCTATTGAACTCACCACGTGGTGTTCTTCCTTGGCGCTGTACTCCGGACTCCGAGCCATTCCCAACCCCCGCGCCGTCAGCGAACACCGTTCCTGCGGATAAATCAGAATCTCAGAATCAGAATTTATTTTACTTATAATGGAGGAATCCGATAGGCTATGAAGCTCTGTTTCACAGATGATCCAGTAGGGCCACGGGGTCAGAACGTTACACTGATGACAGTCGCATTAGGGGTGCTACGGTGGCGAGGAGATGTTAACTACCTCGCCTGGTATACAGGAGGTCGTGGGTTCGGTCAAAGCCCTAACACCACGGTGGCTAGAAGATGTTAACTACCTCGCCTGGTATACAGGAGGTCGTGGGTTCGATCCCAACCCTGACTCCTGTTGTATATTTGGAGTTTGCGTGTTTTCCCCGTGGTCTCGTGGATTTTACTCTGGATCCTCCGGTTTTTACCTCCGCATTTCGAATCAACATCACGCCTTTAGAGTATTTGGCTGCTTTACATTTCCACATGATGATGATGATGACGATCAGCCACTTTCTTGAGCTGTCACTTGTGGCCAGGTCTACATAGCTCAGCGGGCCTTACCTGGTGGAATAACAATAGTTTAGTTTCGTGTTTAGATCACGTCGAGATGCTTCTGTGGAAGATGCTTTCACGAATGCGTGCAAAGCGGAGAGAGATCGTATCACCGACTGTCGTTATAGCGCACAATGCGTGCGTGTGTTTGATTCAGCACAGGGAGGCATTACTGAGCCTCCGTTGTGCCCCTACGCCCCTCTCATCAATCCACTGCTGGATGAGCGCCTCATCACGACATGTCGGCTCCTGATGGCCAAGTGACATACTTCACCATTCTGGTCAATGTGAGTTGATGAAGGCAAGCATCATAGCCGGCCTTGTACTGCCCTGCTCGTTGCTGTATCTATGTACGCATGTTGAATTTCTTTCACATCGTACGTAGCCACCTGTGCTCATGTATGTGTTGAACTTCTTTCAAACCTTCTTTGGTTCTTTCGGTAAAGTCACGTAGAATGAGACTCAAATAATAAATTGATAAAATAAAATATTATTGTGTTATTTTATTTTATCAATTTATTATTTTATTCTCATTCTACGTGGTGACTTTACCGAAAGAACCAAAGAAGATGAATCATTGCAGTCACGAAAGCTTTAAATCGAAATTCTTTCACACCGTACGTAGCCACCTGTGCTAATGTATGTGTTGAATTTCTTTCACACCGTACGTAGCCACCAGTGCTCATGCATGCATGTTGAATTTCGTTCGCACCGTACCACTGGACGGGTTGGGCAGGATTTCTACCTCTGTGACTTTACCGAGAGAACCAAAGAGTACAACAGCCTACACGTGGTGGTGGTGGTGGTGGTGGCGGTGGTGCTACTTACCAATTAATAATAGTACGAATATTGTTAATATTGTTGTTGCTTTTGTTGTTCCGAGTGGAGGAGTCGGGGCGATTCCTTCACGAACGGAGGACAGGAATTCTGTAAAATGAACAAGTTACCAACGTCATTAGACCTCCTTTGCCAGTACCAAAATATAATAATAGGGGGTTCTTCCGCCTTTTTTCTGGCAGCAAAAGGTTCCAGTTTAGTTGCCAGAAAAAAGGAGGAAAAACCCCTATTGTTAAGTTACCAGCGATTTACAAATGAATGCCTTCGTTTGGAAGGGTCACAAATCTCCCCACCTCACCGTGCGGCAAGACCAGGGCCGTGCGGTGAGGGGAGGCAAGGGGAGGCAGAGCCTCACCTGCCAAACTCCAATAGAAACAGCTGTTACGAAAAGTAAAAAAATCAAATAAAATAAATATTAATACTTTTCCACTGATCTGTGTTATAAATGCCATTCCTGTACGACTCCAATCATTTTCATCGTCAAAGTCGCCAAATTTGCGGCGCTCCGCTGCAAATACAGAAAGAGACGAGAGGTGAGGCAGTGACGAGCTCAGCCTCCCCTCTGATTGCGCAACCCCTCAGTAACTGGATGGAGCGCGGGCAATAAGCGCGTGCCTGTTACTATCTCAGCGTGTCACCACTGTAATGTTTGTAGACCCCTTCATTTCATGTCCTCGCCTTCCATACTCCAGGTAACTTATTTCACGTTTGTGTTTAAATATATTTAGGCTCGCCGTTCTCGTCATGAAACCGCAATGAAAAAGCACCAGGGGAGGCAGCTATCACATCTGCCTCACCGAGGGGGACGTGTCTAACACGCCCCCATCAGTGAGGACACGCCCCTCGGTGAGGCCACGCCCCCTCGGTGAGGCCACGCCCCCCTCAGTGAGGCAGCTATCACATCTGCCTCACTGAGGGGGACATGTCTAACACGGCCCCCTCAATGAGTGTGTGAATCTGTCTCTGACACGAGCCAGTGCCTCCCCAGCCATTGACGTCACCGCACGTCACTGGGCAAGACTCATCAACACGAGACAGCGAATCTCAATGGGAGCTCTCTCAGCTGGTAGTTAAATAAAGGACCTCAATCACAAGGGACAGTGAATCTCAATGGGAGATCTCTCAGCTGGTAGTTAAATAAAGGACCTCAATCACAAGGGACAGTGAATCTCAATGTGAGCCCTCTCAGCTGGTAGTTAAATAAAGGACCTCAATCACAAGGGACAGTGAATCTCAACGGGAGATCTCTCAGCTGGTAGTTAAATAAAGGACCTCAATCACAAGGGACAATGAATCTCAATGTGAGCTCTCTCAGCTGGTAGTTAAATAAAGGACCTCAATCACAAGGGACAATGAATCTCAATGTGAGCCCTCTCAGCTGGTAGTTAAATAAAGGACCTCAATCAACAAGGGACAATGAATCTCAATGTGAGCTCTCTCAGCTGGTAGTTAAATAAAGGACCTCAATCACAAGGGACAATGAATCTCAATGTGAGCCCTCTCAGCTGGTACTTAAATAAAGGACCTCAATCACATGGGACAGTGAATCTCAATGTGAGCTCTCTCAGCTGGTAGTTAATAATGGACGTCAATCACAAGGGACAGTGAATCTCAATGTGAGCTCTCTCAGCTGGTAGTTAAATAAAAGACCTCAATCACATGGGACAGCGAATCTCAACGGGAGCTCTCTCAGTAGTTAAATAAAGGACCTCAATCACATGGGACAATGAATCTCAACGGGAGCTCTCTCAGTAGTTAAATAAAGGACCTCAATCAACAAGGGACAATGAATCTCAATGGGAGCTCTCTCAGCTGGTAGTTAATTAAAGGACGTCAATCGCAAGGGACAATGAATCTCAATGGGATCTGAATCTCGGAGCGAGTTAATGAAATTTGGGATGAAATCTCCCAATAAAACCGGTAACCACAGAGCGCAGTCCAACCGGTGCCTCAACTGGTGACACCAAGGCCGTAATTAAATATTGGGGGACACATCTCCCCCCAATATTCAAATATGCTCAAAATGTCCTCCCCCAATATATTGCTATAAAATAAATAATTGCTATGCTATGTAAATAAAAACAATTTGCTAAACCTTGGCCACAATATCTGGACTTGTCTTCATATAAATCAACGCATAGATTTCTGTTTATATGATTGTGGTTGTACTTTATTAATCCCTAATATCTGCCATTACATACAATGAATCAAGAAATGTTTAAAAACAAGTAAAAACACAGCAATGTGATACAATATACACGATTAGACATTATTGTAAAGAAATAAATAAAAGTCCATCCCACGCGTTCGTGAATTCTTTTTTTTTATATTTTAGGCAGGAAATTAGTTTTAAAATTTCGATTTAAAGCTTTCGTGACTGCAATGATTCATCTTCTTTGGTTCTTTCGGTAAAGTCACGTAGAATGAAAATAAAATAATAAATTGATAAAATAAAATAACACAGTAATATTCTCACGACGTTTCGGCCACAACACAAGCGGCCTTCATCAGGTGAAGGGACGAGACTGTCTGGTAGGACAGCGCTGGAGTGAAAAAGCCACGTTCAGATCACGACCTTTATGCTGTGTGAGAGGAAACAAAGCGCCTTGACAAAGGAATTAGCATATAATTTAGTATTGAAATGGCTGAGTGATTAGCTTGTGACTGGTCACAGAAATAGCTATGTTAAAAGTTAAAGTATACACATCCGCAGAGGCACCCCTTGACAAAGGAATTAGCATAGAATTTAGCATTGAAATAGCTAAGTTAAAGCATACACATCCGCAGAGGCACCCCTTAGTTTTAAAATGTAGAATTTTTTCTGGGTTGGGACCCCCCCCCCCCCCCAGGAAGATCGGGCCCCCCACAGTTGACTCCATGGCTAGGGCCTTGGGTGAAGGGCACCGCAGCACCGCCACTGCACGCCTCTCACCACCTGCCCGTGTTCGTTCACTCACCTTGCAGGCACGCGCCGCGTGAAATACCAAACTCACGATCCCAGTCTCACTCCCAGCAACAGGCTGTGTGGTGGTTGTGGTGGTGGTGCAAGCGTTGTTGTTGACCTGTAGCGCCCACAAGGCCTGCGCTGTGGCACACGAGGAAGTGAGTGGCCAAGCACCGCGTCCGGCCCCCGTTGATGATCTCGCGACGTACCGCAGGCGGTGCTCATTTGAGGCTGAGTCGACCTCGGGGACAGGGGCCCGGGCCCGGGACCGGCTCAGATCATCGTCACCCGGCGAGCCACGACGACGAGGAGGAGGAGGAGCGGGAGCCGAACTCGTGCGGGACCCCGGGGGGGTCCGTGGCAGAGCTGCGAAGTGAAACTCGCGGTCACTTCCCCATCGCCCACACAAAGTTCAAAGATCAAAGAGCTCTCTACCCGCTCACCTCCGCAAAGACAAAGATCCCCCCCAGGTAGCCTCTCCCAGGGCTGCAGGGGCAAGTGCTGTTCGTAGTAGCGAGCACCTGTGAAGGCTACCGGCACTGTGACACACGCAGAGGGGGGTGGGTGGGTGGGTGGCCAGCACCACCACGCCCGGCCGCCTTTGTATCCCCAGTGGCGATGTTTACGAACATTTGAGGCTGAGTCGACCTACACACACACACACCGCTTCTGGGCATCTCAAAGCGTGCTGAGATTGTTGTCCTTCACACGCAACTGCGATTAGCCACGGTTGGCTACGTACGGTGCGAAAGAAGTCCAACATCCATACCGACACCACGAAGTGAGGGTGACGTCACCACGGTGACTGTGCCAGGCTGGGTGCACTTACACACTCACTCATACACACACTTACACACTCTTACTCACTCACTTACACACTCACACACACACTTACACACTCACACACACACTTACACACTCACACACTTACACACTCACACACACACTTACACACTTACACACTCACACACACTTACACACTCACACACACACTTACACACACACACTTACACACTCACACACGTACACACTTACACTTACACACTTACACACACACTCACACACACTTACACACACACACACTCGCACACTTACACACTCACACACTCACACTCTTACACAATCACACACTCACACACACACTCACACTTACACACTTACACACTCACACACGTACACACTTACACAATTATACACACTTACACACTCGCACACTTACACACTCACACACACACTCGCACACTTACACACTCACACACTTACACACTCGCACACTTACACAATTACACACACTTACACACTCGCACACTCACACACGCACACTCACACACACACACACTTACACACTTGCACACTTACACACTCACACACTTACACGTACACACACTTACACACTCACACACACACACTCACACACACTTACACACTGACACTTACACACTCACACACGTACACACTTACACAATTACACACGCTTACACACTCGCACACTTACACACTCACACACTTACACACTTACACACTCACACTTACACACTCACACTTACACACTCACACACTTACGCACTGACACACACACTCACACACTTACACAATTACACACACACACTCGCACACTCACACACTCACACACGCACACTCGCACACTCACACACTCACACACTTACACACTCACACACACACTCACACACTTACACACTCACACACTTACACGTACATACACTTACACACTCATACACACACGTACACTTACACACTCACACACCTACACACACACACTTACACACTCACACACACACTCACACACTCACATACACACTTACCCACACTTACACACTCCCACAGAGTTTAATTCTCACCGTTGTTAGCCCAAGTCACAGCTCCGTCTCTGTGGATGTCTATGGGTCTCTGTGGGTGTCTATGGGTCTCTGTGGGTGTCTATGGGTCTCTGTGGGTGTCTATGTGGTTATCTGTGGGTGTCTATGGGTCTCTGTGGGTGTCTATGGGTCTCTGTGGGTCTATGTGGTTATCTGTGGGTCTGTGTGGGTCTCTGTGGGTCTATGTGGTTATCTGTGGGTGTCTATGTGGTTATCTGTGGTTGTCTATGTGGTTATCTGTGGGTGTCTATGGGTCTCTGTGGGTGTCTATGTGGTTATCTGTGGGTGTCTATGTGGTTATCTGTGGGTCTATGTGGTTATCTGTGGGTGTCTATGGGTCTCTGTGGGTCTTTGTGGTTATCTGTGGGTCTATGTGGGTCTCTATGGGTCTCTGTGGGTCTATGTGGTTATCTGTGGGTGTCTATGGGTCTCTGTGGGTCTATGTGGTTATCTGTGGGTGTCTATGGGTCTCTGTGGGTGTCTATGGGTCTCTGTGGGTCTATGTGGTTATCTGTGGGTCTGTGTGGGTCTCTGTGGGTCTATGTGGTTATCTGTGGGTGTCTATGTGGTTATCTGTGGTTGTCTATGTGGTTATCTGTGGGTGTCTATGGGTCTCTGTGGGTGTCTATGTGGTTATCTGTGGGTGTCTATGTGGTTATCTGTGGGTCTATGTGGTTATCTGTGGGTGTCTATGGGTCTCTGTGGGTCTTTGTGGTTATCTGTGGGTCTATGTGGGTCTCTATGGGTCTCTGTGGGTCTATGTGGTTATCTGTGGGTGTCTATGGGTCTCTGTGGGTGTCTATGGGTCTCTGTGGGTCTATGTGGTTATCTGTGGGTGTCTATGGGTCTCTGTGGGTGTCTATGGGTCTCTGTGGGTCTATGTGGTTATCTATGGGTCTATGTGGTTATCTGTGGGTGTCTATGGGTCTCTGTGGGTGTCTATGGGTCTCTGTGGGTCTTTGTGGTTATCTGTGGGTCTATGTGGTTATCTGTGGGTGTCTATGGGTCTCTGTGGGTGTCTATAAGTCTCTGTGGGTCTATGTGGTTATCTGTGGGTCTCTGTGGGTCTTTGTGGGTCTCTGTGGGTCTCTGTGGGTCTCTGTGGGTCTTTGTGGGTCTCTGTGGGTCTCTGTGGGTCTTTGTGGGTCTCTGTGGGTCTCTGTGGGTCTTTGTGGGTCTCTGTGGGTCTCTGTGGGTGTCTTTGTGGGTCTCTGTGGGTTTCTGTGGGTCTTTGAGGGTCTATGTGGTTATCTGTGGGTGTCTATGTGGTTATCTCAGGGTGTCTATGTGGTTATCTGTGGGTGTCCATGGGGCTATATGGGTCTCTATGGCTCTCTGTGAGTCTGTATATCCACACGTTTAGAGAGTTTGTCTGCTGCTATCAATGTCCACGTGGTGGTGATGATGATGATATCAGCCACGTGGTGGAGCTGCTGTCATTAGTGATGTCCCAGCTCGCTTCTTATTAAATATCTACACAGCAGCTGAGTGGGGTCTCACACCTGTTGACCAGGGCCGGATCAAGGCGTGGGGGCCTCCAGAAATGAAGTGAAAAGTTTGTGAGAATGTTATTGTTTTATATTTTTATTATTTTATTGTTTCCCTTCTACGTGACTTTACCGAAAGAACCAAGAGTATGAATCCCTGCAGTCACGAAAGCTTTAAATCTAAAGTGAAAAGTTGCTTCATTTGTCAATGCTGAGTTTTGTATGTGTTGTTAGCCTTGTAAAAATGTGTTCTATTTTTCTTTAACTTTGCTTTGCTTTTGAAAATATTACCGGGGGTCTCACCGTACCTGTAGCTCAGGGGCCTACAACATCTTAATCCGGGCCCTGCTGGTAACATAAACTTACTCTTTGGTTTCGATTTAAAGCTTTCGTGACTGCAGTACTTCATATTCTTAGCTCCTTTCGATAAAGTCACGTTGAAGGGAAACAATAAAATAATAAAATATATATAAAACAATATAACCCGGGTTTATATTATTATTTTATTGTTTCCCTTCAACGTGACTTTACCAGAGAGAGAGAGACACAGACAGTCGGAGATAACAGCTGACATAGGCAGGTAGGATGTAAACATCGCATTCAGTTAAGACCTCACCTGGTTAATAACGTCCTTCCGATCATTGCTCAGTTTGTACCCATCTTCTCGGTTGTGTTTTGTATATCTGGATGGCTGCATGGGCAAATCCCTGATAACAGCCGGTGAGTTTGCAGAGTACCTTCGCCTTGGAAAAGTCAATTTCGTGTGAGCCCACTGCGTTCAAACAATGGTCAGCAAATGGTCCTGCCGTGTTTCAGATCTGCCTTGTGTTCGCGAACGCGGTCCGAGACATGTCGCTCACATTATGAGACCTCCTTTGCTAGTAACAAGATATAGTAATAGGTTTTACCCTTTTAACTGGCACAAAAAAACTGACACCTGTTGACCAGGGCCGGATCAAGGCGTGGGGGCCTCCAGAAATGAAGTGAAAAGTTTGTGAGAATGTTATTGTTTTATATTTTTATTATTTTATTGTTTCCCTTCTACGTGACTTTACCGAAAGAACCAAGAGTATGAATCCCTGCAGTCACGAAAGCTTTAAATCTAAAGTGAAAAGTTGCTTCATTTGTCAATGCTGAGTTTTGTATGTGTTGTTAGCCTTGTAAAAATGTGTTCTATTTTTCTTTAACTTTGCTTTGCTTTTGAAAATATTACCGGGGGTCTCACCGTACCTGTAGCTCAGGGGCCTACAACATCTTAATCCGGGCCCTGCTGGTAACATAAACTTACTCTTTGGTTTCGATTTAAAGCTTTCGTGACTGCAGTACTTCATATTCTTAGCTCCTTTCGATAAAGTCACGTTGAAGGGAAACAATAAAATAATAAAATATATATAAAACAATATAACCCGGGTTTATATTATTATTTTATTGTTTCCCTTCAACGTGACTTTACCAGAGAGAGAGAGACACAGACAGTCGGAGATAACAGCTGACATAGGCAGGTAGGATGTAAACATCGCATTCAGTTAAGACCTCACCTGGTTAATAACGTCCTTCCGATCATTGCTCAGTTTGTACCCATCTTCTCGGTTGTGTTTTGTATATCTGGATGGCTGCATGGGCAAATCCCTGATAACAGCCGGTGAGTTTGCAGAGTACCTTCGCCTTGGAAAAGTCAATTTCGTGTGAGCCCACTGCGTTCAAACAATGGTCAGCAAATGGTCCTGCCGTGTTTCAGATCTGCCTTGTGTTCGCAAACGCGGTCCGAGACATGTCGCTCACATTATGAGACCTCCTTTGCTAGTAACAAGATATAGTAATAGGTTTTACCCTTTTAACTGGCACAAAAAAACTGACACCTTAATTCAAGGCATCGTGTCTGCAATAACCACAACACAAGCAGTCAAAATGCAAACAAAAAGACAAGCCGTCTCGGGTGTGGACCAATCAAATTCAAGGACAGTGCATATTATTATTATCAGAGTTGTCTTTTTGTTTGCATTTTGACTGCTTGTGTTGTGGTTATTGCAGACACGATGCCTTGAATTAAGGTGTCAGTTTTTTTGTGCCAGTTAAAAGGGTAAAACCTATTACTACATGTCGCTTAGTTTCCCCAATGTAACAATCACCACAGGAGCAACTCAGTTTGTAGACACCCCGGGTATTGCATGTCAGGAATCGCATCCTCTCTAAAAACCTTCGGCTGCTAGACCACCCAGATTTTATGGCCTTCCAAAGAAGGTACCCCGCTCCGTCCTATCATCTCCACCATTAACTCACCCACCTACAAACTGGCCCAATTTCTATCTGAGAGCCTGCTTCCTTTCACGGGCAAGACCACCTCAGCTGTACTTAACTCAGCTCACTTGGTTTCTCTAATCAAGGACATCTCACTGTCTCCAGATTATTTGCTTGTCAGTTTCGATGTGGTCTCCCTGTTCACCAAGGTACCTGTATCCGACACCATTGCAACTTGAATCGCTACAAAAAAAAGTACAGGCTGGATTGCGTGAGGAGCTCACAAATCCTTGAAAGATCTGGGCACGGTCCCATCGGTGAGCTCCTCCGGCAGGCAAGGCTGCGATGGCTGGGCCATGTAGCCCGCATGCCCAGCCACCGCATGCCGAAACAGCTTTTGTTCGGCCAGATTGAGGGGGCTAAGCGGGCGCGGCACGGGCTAGAGAAGAGATGGAGTGATGTGGTACAGGAGGACGTGGAGCTGAGTGGACTTGCCGATGACTGGTACCAGCGGTGTCAAGATCGGCCTCTGTGGAGGAGGCTCGTGAAGGACGCTACTGGGCAGTTGGAGGTAGTCGCCCTCCAACAACAACGGAGGGCGGAGGAGCGACGCTCACAACAACGAGCGGAGCGCCGGGTGGCTAAAGCACAAGCAGGTTGGCACAGTAGGGGGCACAGGTGGTGCATCAGCCAGTCATCTCAGTCAGTCGACCCGTGGCACCTGGGTCTGCCCCGTGACCTCCTGCCAGCGGGCGTTCGACACTTCACGTGGCCTCAAGGTGCACATAGCCTGGCACAAGCGTCGTGGTGACGTCACCGCCATTTAGTGGCGAATGGCGGTCGTTGTTGTTGTTGTTTAGGTGATTATGGGTGGTTGAGTGGATGGATGGGTGAGTGAGTGTGTAGGTGAGTGTGGGTGGTTGAGTGAGTGGGTGGGTGAGTGTGTAGGTGAGTGTGGATGGGTGAGTGGGTGGGTAGGTGGGTGTGTAGGTGAGTGTGGGTGGGTGAGTGGATGGGTGGGTGAGTGCGTGGGTGGGTGGATGAGTGGGTGGGTGAGTGGGTGAGTCGGTGGGTGAGTCACACCTGTCAACCCCTTATCAGTGCCCTATCTTACTATAGACCAATTCAGACCGTATTGGTCACCCCGTGCCCTTATACATTTCAACGTTCATCCTACAAATTCCCATCACACTACTAAAGTATACAAAAATACTACTCCACTGAGTGAGTTTCCTATAGACTCCAATGTTAAAGTCTCCCATAGACTCCAATGTTAAAGTCCCCCATAGGCTCCAATGTTAAAGTCTCTACCCATAGACTCCAATGTTAAAGTCTCTACCCATAGACTCCAATGTTAAAGTCCCCCATAGACTCCAATGTTAAAGTCTCTACCCATAGACTCCAATGTTAAAGTCTCCCATACACTCCAATGTTAAAGTCTCCCATAGACTCCAATGTTAAAGTATCTACCCATAGACTCCAATGTTAAAGTCTCTACCCATAGACTCCAATGTTAAAGTCCCCCATAGACTCCAATGTTAAAGTCTCTCCCCATAGACTCCAATGTTAAAGTCTCCCATACACTCCAATGTTAAAGTCTCCCATAGACTCCAATGTTAAAGTATCTACCCATAGACTCCAATGTTAAAGTCTCTACCCATAGACTCCAATGTTAAAGTCTCTACCCATAGACTCCAATGTTAAAGTCTCTACCCATAGACTCCAATGTTAAAGTATCTACCCATAGACTCCAACGTTAAAGTCTCTACCCATAGACTCCAACGTTGAACTCATCGGATGAATCTTTTCCGGCAGAAATGAATAACAAAAAATCTCATACAGAACACATTTTTTCTAAAATGAAAATTTAAATAAAATCAATCAAATAAAAAAATCTAATAAATAAAAAATAAATTTAATAAGATATAACGCATGATGCGACGTCCCTTTGCCAGTACCAACACGAGAAGAGGTTTTCCACTTCTTTCGCATTACGATTTTAAAACACCAAACCGAAACCTTTCACGAGGGATCAAGTCGCTGCATTAAACCACAATTCTTGTGGTCAGAATACAAACAAAAAACACACTCTGACAATAAGATTTCAGTTTTTCAGTTTATTTATTTTGGTATAGCCCTGTGAGCCATTCGGCTCTTGAATCGGGTGCAACCACAACAAACAATAAAACAAAATCAGAATCAGAAAGGGTTTTATTCGCCATGAAAGTTCACACCGACACGGAATTTACTTTGGCAGGATGGTGCATACATTCAACAAAAAGGAATCTAAAATCTTAAATAAGTTTTAAACAAGTCTTACTATAATAATAAGGGTTAAAAGTCTAACTAACACCAAGGGGCTGAAGTATATAAAATTGAATAAATATCGAATATAAGATAGCTTTAAGATATAATTTAAAAATACAAATAGGTTAACATAGTTAATATCGGCAAGGTGTCATCATGTAGATAAAATGTTAAAATCAGTGTTACCCTTGGCCTTGTTTAACAGGCCAGCAGCAGATGGGAAGAAACTGTTTTTATGGCGTGAGGTTTTGGTCCTGATGGACCGAAGCCTTCTGCCGGAGGGGAGTAGCTGAAACAGAGAGTGTCCAGAACAAGAGAAACATCTTAAAGTGACTTTGTGTTGACTGTGCAAACAGAAAATCCATGATAAAAAAAAGCAAAAATATTCCTGAAAAAAGCAGCGTACACTACCAACGCTGTGTGCAAAAAATCCCAGTGGGATGCAAGTCAAACAACAACAACAACCACAAGACAACTTAGATTAAGGCCATCAGTCTAACTCCGTACTACAGCCAAACAAACATGTCCAAACCAAAAAACGTTTTCCAAATCACCAAAAAATAAAGCCATAATTGCAACGTAACAGTGATCACAAGGACTGTGACCGAATTTTTACAATAAACTACGTAAATAACATGTAACACCAAATCCTTGAGCCATAGCTGGCTGCATGAGTTACTCCACAACAACAGAAGCATCAGTCGGAGTATCACATTCTTCAATGCACCTTTAAGATCAGGACGCTAAATCAAAATACAGATAATCAAAATACAGATAATACTTTGCAGCGTCATCCGGAGCGAAACATTTGATTTGATTTTACGCCAATGAATAGCAGTGGCAGCTAGGGGTGTACAACTCCTCTAGAGCAGTTTTGAGTGAAGATTTCATTGGTACCGATTCAAGTTGCAGTTTATTGGCAATAGCATTCCAGACTCTGGGGGCATCAATAGCAAAGGCCCTTCCTCCGGTTTTTGTACGGTAATAGGGAATGTGAAAAACCTCTATTATTATTACATTTTGTTACTGGCAAAGGAGGTCTAATGATGATACAGATGCTCACCCCGAGCCCTCATTACTCTGATAGTCCATTGTCTTTGAGCTGCGTGACGCCTTCTGACGTCATCTGGTCGGGCACCAATTGGGTCGAGGCTCAAAGGAAAGCCGTCCCTCGGTGTGGACCAATCAGCTTCAAGGACAATGCATCATCATATTATCACAGTGTGGTGTTTTTTGTTCGCATTTCGACTGCAGGTATTGTGGTTAATGCAGTAGGCATGGATCCTTGTAAGAAGGTTTCAGTTTTGTTGCTAGAAAAAAGGGGAAAAACCTCTCTATTATTATTACATTTTGATACTGGCAAAGGAGATCTAATGATGATGGCGTTTAGACCAGATCACCCTTTCCTGCTCAGTTATTTCGGCAATAGTCGCGTAGGTAGAAAAATAAATGTACAACTTCTGAGCAAGGAATAATAAATTAAGTTAATTAAAATTACAATCAGGCACCGGCCGCGGCCACCTCTGTCGAGGTCTTCCCCGGCATGCGAGGACCCCGCCGGGAAGCCCCGCCCCCTCCTCCCGGTGTCATGGCGGCGCCCATGGCAGCCGTGAACTGCGAGGACTTCTCAGAGTTCCAGGTGGGAGGTCAAAGATTATAATTTTTATTTTTATTCTTCTATTAATATTATACTTTTATTGTTGTCATACAACTACAATTATTATTGTTGTTGCTATTATACAATTATTTTACTCTTATTGTTATACAACTACAATTATACAATCTCGCTGTGTCACACACAAAGACAAAGGTCCCCCGTGTAGCCTCTAACAGGTTGCAGGGGCAAGTGCTGTTAGTAGTAGCTACCTACACAGACAAAGATCCCCCGTGTAGCCTCTAGCAGACTGTAGGGGCAAGTGCTGTTAGTAGTAGCTAGTAGCTACCTACACAGACAAAGATCCCCCGTGTAGCCTCTAGCAGGCTGTAGGGGCAAGTGCTGTTAGTAGTAGCTAACTACACAGACAAAGATCCCCGTGTAGCCTCTAGCAGACTGTAGGGGCAAGTGCTGTTAATGGTAGCTACCTACACAGACAAAGATCCCCCGTGTAGCCTCTAACAGGCTGTAGGGGCAAGTGCTGTTAGTGGTAGCTACCTACACAGACAAAGATCCCCCGTGTAGCCTCTAGCAGGCTGTAGGGGCAAGTGCTGTTAGCGAGCAGCACCTGTGAAGGCTACCGGCACTGTGGTACACGAGGGGGTGGGTGGCCAGCACCACGCCCGACCGCCTTTGTCTCCCCCAGTGGCGATGTTTACACACCGCTACACCAGGTACTCATTTGAGGCTGAGTCGACCTATGTGAGGCCCAGGACACACACTCTAACACTCGCTCACTCACTCATTCACTCTCTCGTTCACTCTAACTCATTCCCACTCTCACTCATTCACACTCTCACTCATTCACACTCTCACTCATTCACACTCATACTCATTCACACTCATACACGCCCTCACTCACACTCATTCACTCTCACTCATTCACTCTAAAACTCGCCCACTCACTCATTCACTCTCTCAATCACACTCTCACGCATTCACTCTCTCATTCACACTCTCACTCATTCACTCTCTCATTCACAAACTCACTCACACTCACTCATACACGCCCTCATTCACACTCACACTCGCTCACTCTCTCACTCACTCATTCACTCTCTCATTCTTACACTCTGTCATTCTCACTCACACTCTCACTCATTCACTCTATCATTCACAAACTCACACTCACTCATACACGCCCTCACTCAATCTCACTCATTCACTCGCTCACTCACACTCTCACTCACACTCGCTCACTCACACTCTCACTCACACTCGCTCACTCACTCATTCACTCTCTCACTCATTCACTCACTCATTCACTCTCACTCATTCACACTCTCATTCACTCTCTCATTCACACTCACTCACACTCACTCATACACGCCCTCACTCTCAATCATTCACTCGCTCACACTCTCACTCACTCACACCCTCTCATTCACAAACTAACTCACACTCATACACGCCCTCACTCGCTCTCACTCATTCACTCTCTCACTCATTCACTCGCTCATTCACTCTCTCATTCACACTCTCACTCATTCACTCTCTCATTCACAAACTCACACTCACTCATACACGCCCTCACTCACACTCACTCATTCACTCTCTCACTCATTCACTCTCTCATTCACAAACTCACACTCATACACGCCCTCACTCTCACTCATTCACTCTCTCATTCACTCGCTCACTCGCTCATTCACTCTCACTCATTCACTCTCTCATTCACACTCTCACTCATTCACTCTCTCATTCACAAACTCACACTCACTCATACACGCCCTCACTCACACTCGCTCACCCACTCACTCGCTCGCTCACTCTCACCGACTCAATCACTCACACTCTCTCTCACTCACTCTCTCTCACCCACTCACTCACTCTCTGGCTCACCCTCTCACTCACCCACCCACTCTCCCACTCACTCACTCACCCACTCACTCACTCCTTTACTCACCCTCTCACCCACTGACCCTCTCGCTCACCCTCTCACCCACTCACTCACTCGCTCACTCACTCACCCTCTCACCCACTCACTCACCCTCACTCAGCCTTCCACCCTCTCACTCACCCACTCACTCACCCTGTCACTCACTCACCCTCGCACTCACTCTCTCATCCACTCACTCACTCACCCTCTCACTCACCCCCTCACTCACCCTCTTACTCACTCACTCACCCACCCACTCTCCCACTCACTCACTCACTCACCCTCTCACTCACCCCCTTACTCACCCTCTCACCCACTCACTCACCCTCTGACTCACCCTCTCACTCACCCACTCACTCACCCACTCACTCACCCTCTCACCCACTCACTCATCCTCTTACTCACCCTCTCACTCACCCACTCACTCACCCACTCACTCACCCACTCACCCACTCACTCACCCACTCACTCACTCACCCACTCACTCACTCTCCCACTCACTCACTCACTTACTCACTCACCCACCCACTCACCCACACACTCACCCACACACTCACTCACCCACTCACTCACCCTCTCACTCACTCACCCTCTCACTCACTCACCCTCTCACTCGCCCTCTCACTCACCCACCCTCTCACTCACCCTCTCACTCACCCTCTCACTCACTCACCCTCTCACTCACTCACCCTCTCACTCACTCACCCTCTCACCCTCTCACCCACTCACCCACCCACCCTCTCACCCACTCACCCACCCACCCTCTCACTCACTCACCCACTCACCCACTCACTCACCCACTCACTCACTCACCCACTCACTCACTCTCCCACTCACTCACTCACTCACCCACCCACTCACCCACACACTCACCCACACACTCACTCACCCACTCACTCACCCTCTCACTCACTCACCCTCTCACTCACTCACCCTCTCACTCGCCCTCTCACTCACCCACCCTCTCACTCACCCTCTCACTCACCCTCTCACTCACTCACCCTCTCACTCACTCACCCTCTCACTCACTCACCCTCTCACCCTCTCACCCTCTCACCCACTCACCCACCCACCCTCTCACCCACTCACCCACCCTCTCACTCACTCACCCTCTCACTCACTCACCCTCTCACTCACTCACCCTCTCACCCTCTCACCCTCTCACCCACTCACCCACCCACCCTCTCACCCACTCACCCACCCACCCTCTCACTCACTCACCATCTCACCCTCTCACTCACCCTCTCACTCACTCTCTCACTCACCCTCTCACCCTCTCCTCTCTCGCTCGGGGTCACCACGCCGCTACGGCCGGTGGTCTTGGCCCGGGGGGGGCGGGGGGGCGTTCTGTGCGTGTACGACTCGCGTGTGTGTGTCTGTGTGTGTGTATGTGTGTGTGTGTCTGTGTGTGTGTCTGTGTGTGTCTGTGTGTGTGTGTCTGTGTGTGTGTGTGTCTGTGTGTGTGTCTGTGTGTGTGTCTGTGTGTGTCTGTGTGTGTCTGTGTGTGTGTCTGTGTGTGTGTCTGTGTGTGTGTGTCTGTGTGTGTGAGGGAGGGTGGCGTCCTCTGACTGAGCAGCTATTACCAAGTCATCAGCATACATAACGTGGTTGAGCAATAGGGAGCCATCCCTTGACCGCACCCGGGCATCGATTAGCCTCCCATTATATCTGTACCATATGGAGATTCCCCCGGTACAGCTATTGAAGGCTTCACGAACTACGTGGTCAAAATAGATGTTAAATAATGTGGGAGCCAGAGGACATCCCTGTCGCACCCCAAGGTGTACAGGGAATGGCTCTGACTCCCGGCCACGTAGTTTTACCCGGGCCACCCTCCCTCAGCGAAATGCTGAGGGAGGGTGGCGTTTGTGCACAGACTGCCCTATATGACATCATAACAACAGTCTGGACCACTGGACGGGTTCCGCAGGATTGGAAGGATGCCCTGGTGGTCCCCCTTTTTAAGAAGGGGGACCGCACAGACTGTAACAACTACAGGGGCATCTCACTCCTCAGTGTGCCGGGAAAGGTCCTGGCAAGGATTATTCAGCATCGCCTTGCCAGGCACGCTGAGGAGAGGCTTGCGGAGCCCCAATGCGGTTTCAGGAAAGGGCGGTCCTGCACAGATGCCATATTTTCTGTCCGTCTGCTACAGCAGAGGTGTAGGGAATTCCAACAAGACCTACATCTCTGCTTTATTGACCTGGTCAAGGCCTATGATACCATCAGTAGGCCTGGGCTCTGGGTCGTTCTTCGTGCTTTTGGAGTACCTGACCCTCTGCTCACGATCATTAAGGACCTTCATGATGGTGAGCGGGCCCGGGTAAAACTACGTGGCCGGGAGTCAGAGCCATTCCCTGTACACCTTGGGGTGCGACAGGGATGTCCTCTGGCTCCCACATTATTTAACATCTATTTTGACCACGTAGTTCGTGAAGCCTTCAATAGCTGTACCGGGGGAATCTCCATATGGTACAGATATAATGGGAGGCTAATCGATGCCCGGGTGCGGTCAAGGGATGGCTCCCTATTGCTCAACCACGTTATGTATGCTGATGACTTGGTAATAGCTGCTCAGTCAGAGGAGGAGTTGGAGACGCTGCTGTTGAGACTGGAGCGTGCCACTAAGAGGTGGGGCCTTACCATCAGCCCCACCAAAACTAAGCACCTGCCTGGGTATTTTGTACCATCGGACACTCCACCCCCACAACTCCCAATCGGTGATGGGGCAGTTGTGGAGAGAGTGGAGAGTTTCCCATACCTGGGCAGTGTGCTTATGACTGGCTCCAGTTTAACAGCAGAGGTCTCACTCCGAATCAGTCGAGCGGCAATATCTTTTCATCGGTTGCGTAACGCTGTGTGGAAGCTACCTGGTCTGTCGCTCCGCACTAAGCTTCAGGTCTTCTCGGCCACGGTCATTCCCTCCCTTCTCTACGCTTGCGAAACGTGGACCCCCCTAATGGAACATCTTCGCCGGTTAGAAACATTTAGGCTGACCTGCCTACGATCCATCCTGGGTTTAACCAGACTGGATTGTGTGAGGAGCTCACAAATCCTTGAAAGATCTGGGCAGGGTCCCATCGGTGAGCTCCTCCGGCAGGCAAGGCTGCGATGGCTGGGTCATGTAGCCCGCATGCCCAGCCACCGCATGCCGAAACAGCTTTTGTTTGGCCGGATTGAGGGGGCTAAGCGGGCGCGGCACGGGCTAGAGAAGAGATGGAGTGATGTGGTACAGGAGGACGTGGAGCTGAGTGGACTTGCCGATGACTGGTACCAGCGGTGTCAAGATCGGCCTCTGTGGAGGAGGCTCGTGAAGGATGCTACTGGGCAGTTGGAGGCAGTCGCCCTCCAACAACAACGGAGGGCGGAGGAGCGACGCTCACAACAGCGAGCGGAGCGCCGGGTGGCTAAAGCACAGCAGGTTGGCACAGTAGGGGGCACAGGTGGTGCATCAGCCAGTCATCTCAGTCAGTCGACCCGTGGCACCTGGGTCTGCCCCGTGACCTCCTGCCAGCGGGCGTTCGACACTTCACGTGGCCTCAGGGTGCACATAGCCTGGCACAAGCGTCGTGGTGACGTCACCGCCACTTAGTGGCGAATGGCGGTTGTTGTTGTTGTGTCTGTGTGTGTGTGTCTGTGTGTGTGTGTCTGTGTGTGTGTGTGTCTGTGTGTGTCTGTGTGTGTGTGTCTGTGTGTGTGTCTGTGTGTGTGTCTGTGTGTCTGTCTGTGTGTGTGTGTGTCTGTGTGTGTGTGTCTGTGTGTGTGTGTGTCTGTGTGTGTGTGTGTCTGTGTGTGTGTCTGTGTGTGTCTGTCTGTGTGTGTGTCTGTGTGTCTGTCTGTGTGTGTGTGTGTCTGTGTGTGTGTGTCTGTGTGTCTGTCTGTGTGTGTGTGTCTGTGTGTGTCTGTGTGTGTGTCTGTGTGTGTGGGTCTGTGTGTGTGTCTGTGTGTGTGTCTGTGTGTGTGTGTCTGTGTGTGTTTCTGTGTGTGTGTGTCTGTGTGTGTGTGTCTTTGTGTCTGTCTGTGTGTGTGTGTCTGTGTGTGTGTCTGTGTGTCTGTGTGTGTGTCTGTGTGTGTGTCTGTGTGTGTGGGTCTGTGTGTGTGTCTGTGTGTGTGTCTGTGTGTGTGTGTCTGTGTGTGTTTCTGTGTGTGTGTGTGTGTCTGTGTGTGTCTGTGTGTGTCTGTGTGTGTGTGTGTCTGTGTGTGTGTGTGTCTTTGTGTGTGTGTCTGTGTGTGTGTCTGTGTATGTGTGTCTGTGTGTCTGTGTGTGTGTCTGTGTGTGTGTCTGTGTGTCTGTGTGTGTGTCTGTGTGTCTGTGTGTGTGTGTCTGTGTGTGTGTCTGTGTGTGTCTGTGTGTGTGTGTCTGTGTGTGTCTGTGTGTGTCTGTGTGTGTGTCTGTGTCTGTGTGTGTGTGTGTCTGTGTGTGTCTGTGTGTGTGTGTCTGTGTGTGTCTGTGTGTCTGTCTGTGTGTGTCTGTCTGTGTGTGTGTCTCTGTCTGTGTGTGTGTCTGTGTGTGTGTCTGTGTGTCTGTGTGTGTGTCTGTGTGTGTGTGTCTGTGTGTGTGTGTGTGTAGTCCGGCAAAACAACCCCCTACCTCCTCGCGGTGCCGGACGGGCAACTCTGTCGTGGACAGCGCTGTGGGGGGAGATCCAATTTTGATTGGCTCCTCCCCTCATGGCATATGTATCCACCACAGGGGCTAAACGGGGGCTCTGGACGGGTGCGAGGGGCTGGTAACCCCTCCACCTTCAATTAATTACCACGAAACTACGAATTAAACTTAAATATGTAACAACTAAGCTTGTGCCGGAGGCCCCGGGGGGCCAGGCGTCTATGACGTCTCCTGGCCAAACCCCAATTGGCGGAGCCAGGAGATTGAATACCTACCCTCGGGGCTACTCCAGAAACAACGAAAAGCCACTACGGTTGGCCACGTGGAATGTTCGAACGCTCACTGCAGAGGAGAGGCTGCCACTCCTCTGTCGGGAGCTGGACCGGTACCGCCTGGATCTATGCGGCATTCAGGAGGTCCGGTGGACCGGCTCTGGCTCCTGCCACCATGAGGGGTGGACAGTCCTCTACTCGGGGCAGCAGACTGCCAAACAACAGGGTGTGGGTCTTCTTTTGAACAAAAGAATGAAGGGGGCGTGGGAGCGTGGCGGTGAGGTGTGGGAAGCTGTAAGCCCCAGGCTACTTTGGGCTCGCCTTCCCATCAACCGGAGGCGAGGAATGGTGGTCGTGGTTACTTATGCCCCCACCGAAGATGAACATCCGTGGAGGGATGCAGGCAAAGCCGATGAGTCAGATGCCTTCTATGACCTCCTGTCACAGGTGCTGGCTAAAGTGGCCCCTCGGGATAGAGTCATCATGTTGGGTGACTTCAATGCCCGAGTTGGTCATGATACTGGCACCTGGCCTGGAGTGATTGGAGGGCATGGGCCAGATCAGCTCAATAACAACGGTAGGAGGCTGCTAGATTTTTGTGCAGCCCATGGGCTTGTAATTACCAACACGCTGTTCCGGCATCGGCGCATCCACACAACATCATGGATGCATGCCGGGTCCAAGCAAGAACATCTGCTGGACTACATAGTGACGGACCAGCGAATGCGAGCCCATGTCCTTGACACCAGGACCTACCGTGGAGCTGATCTGCCCTCTGACCATCGACTAGTCATCTGTAAGATGCGCCTGCCATTCTTCCACTCCGGTGGTGGGTGTACACCCAGGACCCCATTCCAACCTAAAGTGGCCTGGTCTCAGTTATCTGATGAAAGTTGCAAACGAGAATTTCATCATCGCTTGCGGCTGGGATTGGCATCGTCCCCGACTCCTCCTGATGTCGAGGGTAAATGGGCGAGGTTTAGGACTGTGACTCATGCAGCTGCAATGGCTGCTTTGGGTACGCGGTCCAGACCTCCCCAGACACCCTGGATGACAGAGGAGTTGTTCACGATGGTTGAGAAAAAGCGACAGGCCCACTGTCATCGGCTACAGAGTCCCACGTCAGAGAATGAGGAGGCTTACCGCAGCCTTCGCTCGGAGGTTCGGAGAGCCGTGAGGCGCTGCAAGGATGGGTGGTGGTCGCGGGTTGCTGAGGAGATGGAGTCTGCCTCAGTGGCCCGTGATCACAAATCTCTATTTAACTCCATCAAAAAAGTAACCTGCAGCGCCACACCTATTACCATCATTAGGGGAAAAAACGGCGATCCAATTTCCGACCCCCAGGAACAGGTTCGCAGATTTGCTGAGCATTTCTGTGAGGTCCTGGGGGAGGGAAAATCCCTCAGCCAGGAAAACATCGTGGCACAAAGTGAGGATGACCCTGCTGAGGCTGCGGTGCCTCAAATATTGGATGAAGTCACCCCCTGTGAGCGGCTGGCTGAGGTGCCATCTGCTGAGGAAGTATTGAAGGCGATCCGGAGTCTGAGACCAGGAAAGGCAGCGGGCAGAGATGATCTTCCAAGCGAAATGCTGAGGGAGGGTGGCGTTTGTGCACAGACTGCCCTATATGACATCATAACAACAGTCTGGACCACTGGACGGGTTCCGCAGGATTGGAAGGATGCCCTGGTGGTCCCCCTTTTTAAGAAGGGGGACCGCACAGACTGTAACAACTACAGGGGCATCTCACTCCTCAGTGTGCCGGGAAAGGTCCTGGCAAGGATTATTCAGCATCGCCTTGCCAGGCACGCTGAGGAGAGGCTTGCGGAGCCCCAATGGGGATTCAGGAAAGGGCGGTCCTGCACAGATGCCATATTTTCTGTCCGTCTGCTACAGCAGAGGTGTAGGGAATTCCAACAAGACCTACATCTCTGCTTTATTGACCTGGTCAAGGCCTATGATACCATCAGTAGGCCTGGGCTCTGGGTCGTTCTTCGTGCTTTTGGAGTACCTGACCCTCTGCTCACGATCATTAAGGACCTTCATGATGGTGAGCGGGCCCGGGTAAAACTACGTGGCCGGGAGTCAGAGCCATTCCCTGTACACCTTGGGGTGCGACAGGGATGTCCTCTGGCTCCCACATTATTTAACATCTATTTTGACCACGTAGTTCGTGAAGCCTTCAATAGCTGTACCGGGGGAATCTCCATATGGTACAGATATAATGGGAGGCTAATCGATGCCCGGGTGCGGTCAAGGGATGGCTCCCTATTGCTCAACCACGTTATGTATGCTGATGACTTGGTAATAGCTGCTCAGTCAGAGGAGGAGTTGGAGACGCTGCTGCTAAGACTGGAGCGTGCCACTAAGAGGTGGGGCCTTACCATCAGCCCCACCAAAACCAAGCACCTGCCTGGGTATTTTGTACCATTGGACACTCCACCCCCACAACTCCCAATCGGTGATGGGGCAGTTGTGGAGAGAGTGGAGAGTTTCCCATACCTGGGCAGTGTGCTTATGACTGGCACCAGTTTAACAGCAGAGGTCTCACTCCGAATCAGTCGAGCGGCAATATCTTTTCATCGGTTGCGTAACGCTGTGTGGAAGCTACCTGGTCTGTCGCTCCGCACTAAGCTTCAGGTCTTCTCGGCCACGGTCATTCCCTCCCTTCTCTACGCTTGCGAAACGTGGACCCCCCTAATGGAACATCTTCGCCGGTTAGAAACATTTAGGCTGGCCTGCCTACGATCCATCCTGGGTTTAACCAGACTGGATTGTGTGAGGAGCTCACAAATCCTTGAAAGATCTGGGCAGGGTCCCATCGGTGAGCTCCTCCGGCAGGCAAGGCTGCGATGGCTGGGTCATGTAGCCCGCATGCCCAGCCACCGCATGCCGAAACAGCTTTTGTTTGGCCGGATTGAGGGGGCTAAGCGGGCGCGGCACGGGCTAGAGAAGAGATGGAGTGATGTGGTACAGGAGGACGTGGAGCTGAGTGGACTTGCCGATGACTGGTACCAGCGGTGTCAAGATCGGCCTCTGTGGAGGAGGCTCGTGAAGGATGCTACTGGGCAGTTGGAGGCAGTCGCCCTCCAACAACAACGGAGGGCGGAGGAGCGACGCTCACAACAGCGAGCGGAGCGCCGGGTGGCTAAAGCACAGCAGGTTGGCACAGTAGGGGGCACAGGTGGTGCATCAGCCAGTCATCTCAGTCAGTCGACCCGTGGCACCTGGGTCTGCCCCGTGACCTCCTGCCAGCGGGCGTTCGACACTTCACGTGGCCTCAGGGTGCACATAGCCTGGCACAAGCGTCGTGGTGACGTCACCGCCACTTAGTGGCGAATGGCGGTTGTTGTTGTTGTTGTTGTTGTGTGTCTGTGTGTGTGTCTGTGTGTGTGTGTCTGTGTGTGTGTCTGTGTGTCTGTGTGTCTGTGTGTGTGTCTGTGTGTGTGTGTCTGTGTCTGTGTCAATGCGGTTTCAGGAAAGGGCGGTCCTGCACAGATGCCATATTTTCTGTCCGTCTGCTACAGCAGAGGTGTAGGGAATTCCAACAAGACCTACATCTCTGCTTTATTGACCTGGTCAAGGCCTATGATACCATCAGTAGGCCTGGGCTCTGGGTCGTTCTTCGTGGTTTTGGAGTACCTGACCCTCTGCTCACGATCATTAAGGACCTTCATGATGGTGAGCGGGCCCGGGTAAAACTACGTGGCCGGGAGTCAGAGCCATTCCCTGTACACCTTGGGGTGCGACAGGGATGTCCTCTGGCTCCCACATTATTTAACATCTATTTTGACCACGTAGTTCGTGAAGCCTTCAATAGCTGTACCGGGGGAATCTCCATATGGTACAGATATAATGGGAGGCTAATCGATGCCCGGGTGCGGTCAAGGGATGGCTCCCTATTGCTCAACCACGTTATGTATGCTGATGATTTGGTAATAGCTGCTCAGTCAGAGGAGGAGTTGGAGATGCTGCTGCTGAGACTGGAGCGTGCCACTAAGAGGTGGGGCCTTACCATCAGCCCCACCAAAACTAAGCACCTGCCTGGGTATTTTGTACCATCGGACACTCCACCTCCACAACTCCCAATCGGTGATGGGGCAGTTGTGGAGAGAGTGGCGAGTTTCCCATACCTGGGCAGTGTGCTTATGACCGGCTCCAGTTTAACAGCAGAGGTCTCACTCCGAATCAGTCGAGCGGCAATATCTTTTCATCGGTTGCGTAATGCTGTGTGGAAGCTACCTGGTCTGTCGCTCCGCACTAAGCTTCAGGTCTTCTCGGCCACGGTCATTCCCTCCCTTCTCTACGCTTGCGAAACGTGGACCCCCCTAATGGAACATCTTCGCCGGTTAGAAACATTTAGGCTGGCCTGCCTACGATCCATCCTGGGTTTAACCAGACTGGATTGTGTGAGGAGCTCACAAATCCTTGAAAGATCTGGGCAGGGTCCCATCGGTGAGCTCCTCCGGCAAGCAAGGCTGCGATGGCTGGGTCATGTAGCCCGCATGCCCAGCCACCGCATGCCGAAACAGCTTTTGTTTGGCCGGATTGAGGGGGCTAAGCGGGCGCGGCACGGGCTAGAGAAGAGATGGAGTGATGTGGTACAGGAGGACGTGGAGCTGAGTGGACTTGCCGATGACTGGTACCAGCGGTGTCAAGATCGGCCTCTGTGGAGGAGGCTCGTGAAGGATGCTACTGGGCAGTTGGAGGCAGTCGCCCTCCAACAACAACGGAGGGCGGAGGAGCGACGCTCAGAACAACGAGCGGAGCGCCGGGTGGCTAAAGCACAGCAGGTTGTCACAGTAGGGGGCACAGGTGGGGCATCAGCCAGTCATCTCAGTCAGTCGACCCGTGGCACCTGGGTCTGCCCCGTGACCTCCTGCCAGCGGGCGTTCGACACTTCACGTGGCCTCAGGGTGCACATAGCCTGGCACAAGCGTCGTGGTGACGTCACTGCCACTTAGTGGCGAATGGCGGTTGTTGTTGTTGTTTGTCTGTGTGTGTGTGTGTCTGTGTGTGTGTCTGTGTGTGTGTCTGTGTGTGTGTGTCTGTGTGTGTGTGTGTCTGTGTGTGTGTGTGTGTGTGTCTGTGTGTGTGTCTGTGTGTGTGTCTGTGTGTGTGTGTCTGTGTGTGTGTGTCCGTGTGTCTGTGTGTGTCCGTGTGTCTGTGTGTGTCTGTGTGTGTCTGTGTGTGTGTCTGTGTGTGTGTGTCTGTGTGTGTGTGTCTGTGTATGTGTGTCTGTCTGTGTGTGCCTGTGTGTGTGTCTGTGTGTGTCTGTGTGTGTGTCTCTGTCTGTGTGTGTGTGTCTGTGTGTGTGTCTGTGTGTGTCTGTGTGTGTCTGTGTGTGTGTGTCTGTGTGTCTGTGTGTGTGTCTCTGTGTGTGCGTGTCTGTGGGTGTGTCTGTGTGTGTGTCTGTGTGTCTATGTGTGTCTGTGTGTGTCTGTGTATGTGCGTGTCTGTGTGTGTCTGTGTGTGTCTGTGTGTGTGTCTCGGTCTGTGTGTGTGTCTGTGTGTATGTGTCTCTGTCTGTGTGTGTCTCTGTCTGTGTGTGTCTCTGTCTGTGTGTGTGTGTGTCTGTGTGTGTGTCTGTGTGTGTGTGTCTCTGTCCCAATCGGTGATGGGGCAGTTGTGGAGAGAGTGGAGAGTTTCCCATACCTGGGCAGTGTGCTTATGACTGGCTCCAGTTTAACAGCAGAGGTCTCACTCCGAATCAGTCGAGCGGCAATATCTTTTCATCGGTTGCGTAACGCTGTGTGGAAGCTACCTGGTCTGTCGCTCCGCACTAAGCTTCAGGTCTTCTCGGCCACGGTCATTCCCTCCCTTCTCTACGCTTGCGAAACGTGGACCCCCCTAATGGAACATCTTCGCCGGTTAGAAACATTTAGGCTGGCCTGCCTACGATCCATCCTGGGTTTAACCAGACTGGATTGTGTGAGGAGCTCACAAATCCTTGAAAGATCTGGGCAAGGTCCCATCGGTGAGCTCCTCCGGTGGGCAAGGCTGCGATAGCTGGGTCATGTAGCCCGCATGCCCAGCCACCGCATGCCGAAACAGCTTTTGTTCGGCCGGATTGAGGGGGCTAAGCGGGCGCGGCACGGGCTAGAGAAGAGATGGAGTGATGTGGTACAGGAGGACGTGGAGCTGAGTGGACTTGCCGATGACTGGTACCAGCGGTGTCAAGATCGGCCTCTGTGGAGGAGGCTCGTGAAGGACGCTACTGGGCAGTTGGAGGCAGTCGCCCTCCAACAACAACGGAGGGCGGAGGAGCGACGCTCACAACAACGAGCGGAGCGCCGGGTGGCTAAATCACAGCAGGTTGGCACAGTAGGGGGCACAGGTGGTGCATCAGCCAGTCATCTCAGTCAGTCGACCCGTGGCACCTGGGTCTGCCCCATGACCTCCTGCCAGCGGGTGTTCGACACTTCACGTGGCCTCAGGGTGCACATAGCCTGGCACAAGCGTCGTGGTGACGTCACCGCCACTTAGTGGCGAATGGCAGTTGTTGTGTCTGTGTGTGTGTGTGTCTGTGTGTGTGTGTCTGTGTATGTGTGTCTGTCTGTGTGTGCCTGTGTGTGTGTGTCTGTGTGTGTCTGTGTGTGTGTCTCTGTCTGTGTGTGTGTGTCTGTGTGTGTGTCTGTGTGTGTCTGTGTGTGTCTGTGTGTGTCTCTCTGTGTGTGTGTGTCTGTGTGTCTGTGTGTGTGTGTCTGTGTGTCTGTGTGTGTGTCTCTGTGTGTGCGTGTCTGTGGGTGTGTCTGTGTGTGTGTCTGTGTGTCTATGTGTGTCTGTGTGTGTCTGTGTATGTGCGTGTCTGTGTGTGTCTGTGTGTGTCTGTGTGTGTGTCTCGGTCTGTGTGTGTGTCTGTGTGTGTGTCTGTGTGTGTGTCTGTGTGTGTGTGTCTCTGTCCCAATCGGTGATGGGGCAGTTGTGGAGAGAGTGGAGAGTTTCCCATACCTGGGCAGTGTGCTTATGACTGGCTCCAGTTTAACAGCAGAGGTCTCACTCCGAATCAGTCGAGCGGCAATATCTTTTCATCGGTTGCATAACGCTGTGTGGAAGCTACCTGGTCTGTCGCTCCGCACTAAGCTTCAGGTCTTCTCGGCCACGGTCATTCCCTCCCTTCTCTACGCTTGCGAAACGTGGACCCCCCTAATGGAACATCTTCGCCGATTAGAAACATTTAGGCTGGCCTGCCTACGATCCATCCTGGGTTTAACCAGACTGGATTGTGTGAGGAGCTCACAAATCCTTGAAAGATCTGGGCAAGGTCCCATCGGTGAGCTCCTCCGGTGGGCAAGGCTGCGATAGCTGGGTCATGTAGCCCGCATGCCCAGCCACCGCATGCCGAAACAGCTTTTGTTCGGCCGGATTGAGGGGGCTAAGCGGGCACGGCACGGGCTAGAGAAGAGATGGAGTGATGTGGTACAGGAGGACGTGGAGCTGAGTGGACTTGCCGATGACTGGTACCAGCGGTGTCAAGATCGGCCTCTGTGGAGGAGGCTCGTGAAGGACGCTACTGGGCAGTTGGAGGCAGTCGCCCTCCAACAACAACGGAGGGCGGAGGAGCGACGCTCACAACAACGAGCGGAGCGCCGGGTGGCTAAATCACAGCAGGTTGGCACAGTAGGGGGCACAGGTGGTGCATCAGCCAGTCATCTCAGTCAGTCGACCCGTGGCACCTGGGTCTGCCCCGTGACCTCCTGCCAGCGGGCGTTCGACACTTCACGTGGCCTCAGGGTGCACATAGCCTGGCACAAGCGTCGTGGTGACGTCACCGCCACTTAGTGGCGAATGGCAGTTGTTGTGTCTGTGTGTGTGTCCGTGTGTGTGTGTGAGTGTGTGTATGTGTGGGGAGCGGTAGTGTAGTGGTTAGCGCTACGCTGCGCTATGATCCTGGCGACCCGGGTTCGATTCCAGCTCACGGCCAACACCAGTGACGATTATCTGAACCGGTCCCGGGCCTCCCCTAGGTCTACTCAGCCTCAAATGAGTATCTGGTGCGGTGTGTAAACATTGTCACTAGGGAGACAAAGGCGGTCGGGCGTGGTGCTGGCCACCCACCCCCTCGTGTGCCGTTCCGGCCTTCATAGGTGCTCGCTAACAGCACTTGCCCCTACAGTCTGTTAAGGCTATATGGGGGATCTTTGTCTTTATGCGTGTGTGACACGCGTGTGTCTGTGTGTGTAGGTGTCTGTGTGTCTGTGTGTGTTGGTGTCTGTGTGTGTATGTAGGTGTCTGTGTGTGTGTAGGTGTCTGTGTGTGTATGTAGGTGTCTGTGTGTGTGTAGGTGTCTGTGTGTGTGTAGGTGTCTGTGTGTGTGTAGGTGTCTGTGTGTGTGTAGGTGTCTGCACAGACACCTACACACACACAGACACACAGACAACTACACACACAGACACACAGACACCTACACACACAGACACTGGGTAGTGAGACACTGGGTAGTGAGACACTGGGTAGTGAGACACTGCTAGTGAGACACTGCTAGTGAGACACTGCTAGTGAGACACTGGGTAGTGAGACACTGGATAGTGAGACACTGCTAGTGAGACACTGGGTAGTGAGACACTGGGTAGTTAGACACTGGGTAGTGAGACACGGCGTAGTGAGACACTGGGTAGTGAGACACTGGGTAGTGAGACACTGCTAGTGAGACACTGGGTAGTGAGACACTGGGTAGTGAGACACTGGGTATTGAGACACTGGGTAGTTAGACACTGCTAGTGAGACACTGCTAGTGAGACACTGGGTAGTGAGACACTGGGTAGTGAGACACTGCTAGTGAGACACTGGGTAGTTAGACACTGCTAGTGAGACACTGGGTAGTGAGACACTGCTAGTTAGACACTGCTAGTGACACACTGCTAGTGAGACACTGGGTAGTGAGACACTGGGTAGTGAGACACTGGGTAGTGAGACACTCGGTAGTGAGACACTGCTAGTGAGACACTGGGTAGTGAGACACTGCTAGTGAGACACTGGGTAGTGAGACACTGCTAGTGAGACACTGGGTAGTGAGACACTGGGTAGTGAGACACTGCTAGTTAGACACTGGGTAGTGAGACACTGCTAGTGAGACACTGCTAGTGAGACACTGGGTAGTGAGACACTGGGTAGTGAGACACTGGGTAGTTAGACACTGCTAGTGACACACTGCTAGTGAGACACTGGGTAGTGAGACACTGGGTAGTGAGACACTGGGTAGTGAGACACTGGGTAGTTAGACACTGGGTAGTAAGACATTGGGTAGTGAGACACTGGGTATTGAGACACTGGGTAGTTAGACACTGGGTAGTGAGACACTGGGTAGTGAGACACTGCTAGTGAGACACTGCTAGTGAGACACTGGGTAGTGAGACACTGGGTAGTGAGACACTGCTAGTGAGACACTGGGTAGTGAGACACTGGCTAGTGAGACACTGGGTAGTGAGACACTAGGTAGTGAGACACTGGGTAGTTAGACACTGGGTAGTGAGACACTGGTAGTGAGACACTGGGTAGTGAGACACTGGGTAGTGAGACACTGGGTAGTGAGACACTGGGTAGTTAGACACTGGGTAGTGAGACACTGCTAGTGAGACACTGGGTAGTGAGACTCTGGGTAGTGAGACACTGGGTAGTGAGACACTGGGTAGTGAGACACTGGGTAGTGAGACACTGCTAGTGAGACACTGGGTAGTGAGACTCTGGGTAGTGAGACACTCGTAGTGAGACACTGGGTAGTGAGACACTCGTAGTGAGACACTGGGTAGTTAGACACTGGGTAGTGAGACACTGGGTAGTGAGACACTGGGTAGTGAGACACTGCTAGTGAGACACTGCTAGTGAGACACTGGGTAGTGAGACACTGGGTAGTGAGACACTGGGTAGTGAGACACTGGGTAGTGAGACACTGGGTAGTGAGACACTGGGTAGTGAGACACTGGGTAGTGAGACACTGCTAGTGAGACACTGGGTAGTGAGACACTGGGTAGTGAGACACTGGGTAGTGAGACACTGGGTAGTTAGACACTGGGTAGTAAGACATTGGGTAGTGAGACACTGGGTATTGAGACACTGGGTAGTTAGACACTGGGTAGTGAGACACTGGGTAGTGAGACACTGCTAGTGAGACACTGCTAGTGAGACACTGGGTAGTGAGACACTGGGTAGTGAGACACTGCTAGTGAGACACTGGGTAGTGAGACACTGGCTAGTGAGACACTGGGTAGTGAGACACTAGGTAGTGAGACACTGGGTAGTTAGACACTGGGTAGTGAGACACTGGTAGTGAGACACTGGGTAGTGAGACACTGGGTAGTGAGACACTGGGTAGTGAGACACTGGGTAGTTAGACACTGGGTAGTGAGACACTGCTAGTGAGACACTGGGTAGTGAGACTCTGGGTAGTGAGACACTGGGTAGTGAGACACTGGGTAGTGAGACACTGGGTAGTGAGACACTGCTAGTGAGACACTGGGTAGTGAGACGCTGGGTAGTGAGACACTCGTAGTGAGACACTGGGTAGTGAGACACTCGTAGTGAGACACTGGGTAGTTAGACACTGGGTAGTGAGACACTGGGTAGTGAGACACTGGGTAGTGAGACACTGCTAGTGAGACACTGCTAGTGAGACACTGGGTAGTGAGACACTGGGTAGTGAGACACTGGGTAGTGAGACACTGGGTAGTGAGACACTGGGTAGTGAGACACTGGGTAGTGAGACACTGGGTAGTGAGACACTGCTAGTGAGACACTGGGTAGTGAGACACTGGGTAGTGAGACACTGGGTAGTGAGACACTGGGTAGTGAGACACTGCTAGTGAGACACTGGGTAGTGAGACACTGCTAGTGAGACACTGGGTAGTGAGACACTGGGTAGTGAGACACTGGGTAGTGAGACACTGGGTAGTGAGACACTGGGTAGTTAGACACTGGGTAGTGAGACACTGGGTAGTGAGACACTGGGTAGTGAGACACTGGGTAGTGAGACACTGGGTAGTGAGACACTGGGTAGTGAGACACTGCTAGT
The DNA here is from genome assembly GCF_010993605.1 of Petromyzon marinus. Taxonomy (NCBI): domain Eukaryota; kingdom Metazoa; phylum Chordata; class Hyperoartia; order Petromyzontiformes; family Petromyzontidae; genus Petromyzon; species Petromyzon marinus. Next base: position 462,596 of record NW_022638155.1, on the reverse strand, counting down.
GAGACACTGGGTAGTGAGACACTGGGTAGTTAGACACTGGGTAGTGAGACACTGGGTAGTGAGACACTGGGTAGTGAGACACTGGGTAGTTAGACACTGGGTAATGAGACACTGCTAGTGAGACACTGCTAGTGAGACACTGGGTAGTGAGACACTGCTAGTGAGACACTGGGTAGTGAGACACTGGGTAGTTAGACACTGCTAGTGAGACACTGCTAGTGAGACACTGGGTAATGAGACACTGCTAGTGAGACACTGGGTAGTGAGACACTGGGTAGTTAGACACTGGGTAGTGAGACACTGGGTAGTGAGACACTGCTAGTGAGACACTGAGTAGTGAGACACTGGGTAGTGAGACACTGGGTAGTGAGACACTGGGTAGTTAGACACTGGGTAGTGAGACACTGGGTAGTGAGACACTGCTAGTGAGACACTGGGTAGTGAGACACTGGGTAGTTAGACACTGGGTAGTGAGACACTGGATAGTGAGACACTGGGTAGTGAGACACTGGGTAGTGAGACACTGGGTAGTGAGACACTGGGTAGTGAGACACTGGGTAGTGAGACACTGGGTAGTGAGACACTGCTAGTGAGACACTGGGTAGTGAGACACTGGGTAGTGAGACACTGGGTAGTGAGACACTGCTAGTGAGACACTGGGTAGTGAGATACTGGGTAGTGAGACACTGCTAGTGAGACACACCACGGGCTGTGTTGCGACACCGCTATCAACGCTAGCACGTGTCCCCTTGACCCCTGAAGGTCGCGTGGATCGTGTGGGTGGGTGGGGCAGGCGGGAGTAGGCGGGTGATTCAAAGAGTGGGTGGGTGAGTGGGTGAGTGAGTGAGTGGGTGAGTGAGTGGGTGAGTGAGTGGGTGAGTGAGTGAGTGGGTGAGTGATTGAAAGAGTGGGTGAGTGAGTGGGTGAGTGAGTGGGTGAGTGAGTGAGTGGGTGAGTGATTGAAAGAGTGGGTGGGTGAGTGCGTGAGTGGGTGGGTGAATGAGTGAGTGGGTGAGTGATTGAAAGAGTGAGTGAGTGGGTGAGTGATTGAAAGAGTGTGTGGGTGAGTGCGTGAGTGGGTGGGTGAGTGATTGAAAGAGTGAGTGAGTGAGTGGGTGAGTGAGTGGTTGAGTGAGTGAGTGGTTGAGTGAGAGGTTGAGTGAGTGAGTGGGTGAGTGAGTGGTTGAGTGAGTGGGTGAGTGAGTGAGTGGGTGAGTGGTTGAGTGAGTGGGTGGGTGAGTGAGTGAGTGGGTTAGTGAGTGGGTGGGTGAGTGAGTGGTTGAGTGAGTGGGTGAGTGAGTGGTTGAGTGAGTGAGTGGGTGAGTGAGTGGTTGAGTGAGTGAGTGGTTGAGTGAGTGAGTGGGTGAGTGAGTGAGTGGGTGAGTGGTTGAGTGAGTGGTTGAGTGAGTGATTGGTTGAGTGAGTGAGTGGTTGAGTGAGTGAGTGGTTGAGTGAGTGAGTGGGTGAGTGAGTGAGTGAGTGGTGAGTGAGTGGTTGAGTGAGTGGGTGAGTGGTTGAGTGAGTGAGTGAGTGGGTGAGTGGTTGAGTGAGTGGTTGAGTGAGTGAGTGGTTGAGTGAGTGAGTGGTGAGTGAGTGGTTGAGTGAGTGAGTGATTGACTGAGTGAGTGGTTGAGTGAGTGGGTGAGTGAGTGATTGAGTGAGTGGTTGAGTGGTTGAGTAAGTGAGTGGTTGAGTGAGTGAGTGGTGAGTGAGTGGTTGAGTGAGTGGTTGAGTGAGTGATTGAGTGGGTGAGTGAGTGGTTGAGTGAGTGAGTGATTGACTGAGTGGTTGAGTGAGTGAGTGGTTGAGTGAGTGAGTGGTTGAGTGAGTGAGTGAGTGATTGAGTGAGTGGTTGAGTGAGTGAGTGAGTGGGTGAGTGAGTCAGTGGGTGAGTGAGTGGGTGAGTGAGTGAGTGGTTGAATGAGTGAGTGGTGAGTGAGTGGGTGAGTGAGTGGTCGAGTGAGTGAGTGGTTGAGTAAGTGAGTGACTGAGTGAGTGGGTGAGTGGTTGAGTGAGTGGTTGAGTGAGTGGTTGAGTGAGTGGTTGAGTGAGTGAGTGAGTGGTTGAGTGAGTGATTTAGTGAGTTGTTGAGTGAGTGAGTGGGTGAGTGAGTGAGTGGGTGAGTGAGTGAGTGAGTGGTTGAGTGAGTGGTTGAGTGGGTGAGTGAGTGAGTGGTTGAGTGGTTTAGTGAGTGAGTGAGTGGTTGAGTGAGTGGGTGAGTGGTTGAGTGAGTGAGTGAGTAGTTGAGTGAGTGGGTGAGTGGTTGAGTGAGTGGTTGAGTGGTTGAGTGAGTGAGTGGTTGAGTGAGTGAGTGAGTGGTTGAGTGAGTGAGTGAGTGGTTGAGTGAGTGAGTGGGTGAGTGACTGAGTGAGTGGTTGAGTGGTTGAGTGAGTGGGTGAGTAAGTGGGTGAGTGAGTGAGTGAGTGGTGAGTGAGCGGGGTACTTTGTGTCCGTGTTCAGGAGGCGCTCCGCTCCATGCGTCAGATCGACGACCGCATTGCCCACGAGCTGAACGCTTCCGTGCCCACCGCCTCCATCGCCCGTGCCGTCAACCTGGCACACACCTGTGGGCAGCTCCACTCGGCCGTGAGTCGCCCTCACCACCAACACCATCACTACCATCATCATCATCACTACCATCACTACCACCATCACCATCACTACCACCATCACTACCACCATCACCATCACTACCATCACCACCAACATCATCACTACCATCACTACCAACACTACAATCACTACCATCATCATCACTACCATCATCACTACCATCACTACCACCATCACTACCACTACCACCATCACTACCACCATCACTACCACCATCACTACCACTACTACCATCACTACCACCATCACTACCACTACCACCATCACTACCACCATCACTACCATCACCACCATCACTACCAACACTACCAACAACACCATCACTACCACCACCATCACTACACACCTGTGGGCAGCTCCACTCGGCCGTGAGTCACTCTCACCACCAACACCATCACTACCAACACCATCACTACCATCATCACTACTATCACTACCAACACCACCATCACTACCATCACCATCACTACCATCACCACCATCACTACCATCACTACCACCATCACTACCATCAATACCATCACTACCATCATCACTACTATCACTACCAACACCACCATCACTACCATCACCATCACTACCATCACTACCATCACCACCATCACCACCATCACTACCACCATCACTACCATCAATACCATCACTACCATCACTACCACCATCATCACTACCATCACTACCATCATCACCATCATCACTACCATCACCACCACCACTACTACCATCACTACCATCACTACCATCACTATCATCACTACCAACATCACTACCAACATCACCATCATCACTACCATCACTACCATCAACCAACATCACTACCATCACCATCACTACCATCACTACCATCACCATCACTACCATCACTACCATCGCTACCATCACTATCACTACCACCATCATCATCACTACCATCGCTACCACCATCATCACTACCATCACTAACATCATTACTACCATCACTACCATCACTACCACCATCATCAATACCATCGCTACCATCACTATCACCACTACCATCACTACCATCGCCATCACTACCATCACTACCATCACCATGGCTACCATCACTACCACCATCATCAATACCATCGCTACCATCACTATCACCATCATCACTACCATCACCATCGCCACCATCGCCACCATCGCCACCATCACTACCGTCACTACCATCACTACTGTCACCACTACCATCATCACCACCATCATCTTCACCACTCCCATTACCATCATCACTACCACCATCATCAATACCATCGCTACCATCACTATCACCATCATCACTACCATCACCATCGCCACCATCGCCACCATCACTACCGTCACTACCATCACTACTGTCACCACTACCATCATCACCACCATCATCTTCACCACTCCCATTATCATCATCACTACCATCACCATCGCTACCATCACTACCATCACCACCACCATCATCATCACCACTACTACCATCACCATCACTACCATCACCATCACTACCATAACCACCATCTAAGATGACTGGCTGATGCACCACCTGTGCCCCCTACTGTGCCAACCTACTGTGCTTTAGTCACCCAGCGCTCCGCTCGTTGTTGTGAGCGTCGCTCCTCCGCCCTCCGTTGTTGTTGGAGGGCGACTGCCTCCAACTGCCCAGTAGCCTCACGGTGCACCTAGCCTGGCACTGCCCAGCAGCATCCTTCACGAGCCTCCTCCATATCATCACCACCAACACCATCACCACCATCACCACCACCATCACCACCACCATCACCACCATAGCCACCATCACTACCATCACCACTACCATCACCACCATCACCACCACCATCACCACCACCATCACCACCACCATCACCACCACCACCACCATCACCACCAACACCACCACCACCATCACCACCACAACCACCACCACCACCCCTACCACCACCACCACCACCATCACCACTACCACCACCACCATCACTACCATCATCACCACCACCACCACCATCACCACCACCACCACCACCATCACCACCACCTCCACCACCATCACCTCCATCACCACCACCATCACCACCACCACCACCACCACAACCACCACCACCCCCACCACCAACACCACCATCACCACCACCACCATCACCACCACCACCACCACCATCACCACCACCTCCACCACCATCACCACCACCTCCATCACCACCACCACCACCACAACCACCACCATCACCACCACCATCACCACCATCACCACAACCACCACCACCATCAACACCACCACCATCATAGCCACCATCACCACCACCACCATCACCACCACAACCACCACCATCACCACCACAACCACCACCACCACCACCCCCACCACCACCACCCCCACCACCACCACCACCATCACCACTACCACCACCACCATCACTACCATCATCACCACCACCACCATCACCACCACCAGCACCATCACCACCACAATCACCACCACCACCCCCACCACCACCACCACCATCACCACCATCACCACCACCTCCACCACCATCACCACCACCTCCATCACCACCACCATCACCACCACCACCACCATCACCACCACCACCACCACAACCACCACCACCATCACCACCACCATCAACACCACCACCATCACCACCACCTCCACCACCATCACCACCTCCATCACCACCACCATCACCACCACCACCATCACCACCACCACCACAACCACCACCAGCACCACCATCACCACCATCACCACAACCACCACCACCCCCACCACCACCATCACCACCATCACCACCACCACCATCACCACCACCACCACCACCACCCCCACCACCATCACCACCTCCACCACCACCATCACCACCATCACCACCACCATCACCACCACCATCACCACCACCACCACAACCACCACCATCACCATCACCACCACCATCACCACCATCACCACCATCACCACCACCACCACAACCACCACCATCACCACCACCATCACCACAACCACCACCACCACCACCATCACCACCACCACCATCACCACCACAACCATCACCACCACCATCACCACCACCCCCATCACCACCACCCCCACCACCACCACCCCCACCACCACCATCACCACCACCCCCACCATCACCACCACCATCACCACCACCACCCCCACCACCACCACCATCAACACCACCACCACCATCACCACCACCACCACCACCATCACCACCACCACCACCATCACCACCACCATCACCACCACCAACACCACCACCACCACCCCCACCACCACCACCACCATCACCACCACAATCACCACCACCATCACCACCACCACCACCATCACCACCACCACCATCACCACCACAACCACCATCACCCCCACCACCACCACAACCATCACCACCACCACCACCATCACCACCATCACCACCACCACAACCATCACCACCACCACCACCATCACCACCATCACCACCACCACCATCACCACCATCACCACCACCACCATCACCACCACCACCATCACCACCATCACCACCACCATCACCACAACCACCATCACCATCACCACCAACACAACCACCACCATCACCACCACCACCATCACCACCATCACCACCACCATCACCACAACCACCATCACCATCACCACCAACACAACCACCACCATCACCACTACCACCTCCACCATCACCACCAGCATCACCACCACCACCACCACCATCACCACCACCACCCTTGTCTTCGTGTCTCCGCTCTACGATCTTCATGGCAGTACCCCGGGACCCCACACAACACACAGACTGTCCGAGGCACTTATGAATGGTTCATTCCTGGCCCGCAACAGGGGTTGTGCTTTGCGTCTCAGCGTCCACTAAACCCCCCCCTACCGTGAGTGCCGTGCGGCGCTACGATCGGGACGCGCGGCGACGCCCCCCCCCCCCCCCCGCCCCCCCCCCCCCCCACCCCCCCCACCCCGGGTTCCGCTCCGGGCAGAGCCGCGTGGCTGACTAAGGAAATAGGGCGGCAGGAACCGCTTTGCGTTTTTCGGGCCGAAAACGGCAAAGCGGTTCCTTCTTCAGGAAGAGGGAACGGGACCGTCGGGGACGAACTTTACCGAACGGAACCTGAGAGTGTGGATCCTCGCAGGCAGTCAAGGATCCACACTCGTTAGGACGCATGGCGACGGACAGTGACGGAGATGTTCAGCGTACAGCGAGGGGGGGGGGGGGGGGGGAAAAACGCATTTGATCCCCTGCCGATTTTGTACGTTTGCCCCACTGACGAAGAAAGGATGAGTCTGTCATTTTGACGGTAGGTTTATTTGAACAGTGAGAGACGGAATAACAACAACAACCACAACAACGAAAAATCCAGAAAAACGCATGTCAAAAATGTTATAAATTGATTTGGGTTTTAATGAGGGAAATAAGTATTTGACACCCTCTAAATCATAAAGATTTCTGGCTCCCAGGTGTCTTTTATACAGGTAACGAGCTGAGATTAAGAGCACATTCTTAAAGGGAGTGCTCCTAATCTCAGCTTGTTACCTGTATAAAAGGCACCTGTCCAGAGAAGCAATCAATCAATCAGATTCCAAACTCTCCACCATGGCCAAGACCAAAGAGCTCTCCAAGGATGTCAGGGACAAGATTGTAGACCTACACAAGGCTGGAATGGGCTACAAGACCATTGCCAAAGCAGCTTGGTGAGAAGGTGACAACAGTTGGTGCGATTATTCGCAAATGGAAGAAACACAAAAGAACTGTCAATCTCCCTCGGCCTGGGGCTCCATGCAGGATCTCGCCTCGTGGAGTTGCAATGATCATGAGAAAGGTGAGGAATCAGCCCAGAACTACACGGGAGGATCTTGTCAATGATCTCAAGGCAGCTGGGACCACAGTCACCAAGAAAACAATTGGTAACACACTACGCCGTGAAGGACTGAAATCCTGCAGCGCCCGCAAGGTCCCCCTGCTCAAGAAAGCAGATATACATGCCCGTCTGAAGTTTGCCAATGAACATCTGAATGATTCAGAGGACAACTGGGTGAAAGTGTTGTGGTCAGATGAGGCCAAAATGGAGCTCTTTGGCATCAACTCAACTCGCCGTGTTTGGAGGAGGAGGAATGCTGCCTATGACCCAAAGAACACCATCCCCACCGTCAAACACTACACACTACACTACACTATACACTACACTACTACACTATACACTAGACTACACACTACACTATACACTACTATACACTACACTACACACTACACTATACACTACACTACACACTACACTCTACACTATACACTACACTACACACTACACTACACACTCCACTACACTACACTACTACACTACACACTACTAGACTACACTATACACTACACACTACACTATACACTACACACTACTACACTACACTATACACTACACTACACACTACACTACACACTACTACACTACACACTACTAGACTACACTACACACTACACTACTACACTACACTATACACTACACTATACACTACACACTACACTACACTACACACTACTACACTACACTACTACACTATACACTACACTACACACTACTACACTACACTACTACACTATACACTACACTACTATACACTACACTATACACTACACTACACACTACACTATACACTACACTATACACTACACTATACACTACACTATACACTACACTATACACTACACTATACACTACACTATACACTACACTATACACCACTACACACTACACTATACACTACACTATACACTACACTACTATACACTACACACTACTACACTACACACTACACTATACACTACACTACTACACTACACTATACACTACACTATACACTACACACTACACTACACCACTACACTACACCACTACACTATACACTACACACTATACACTACTAAACTACACACTACTACACTACACACTACACTACACTACTACACTACACTATACACTACACTACTACACTACACTATACACTACACTATACACTACACACTACACTACACCACTACACTACACCACTACACTATACACTACACACTATACACTACTAAACTACACACTACTACACTACACACTACACTACACTACTACACTACACTATACACTACACACTATACACTACACTATACACTACACTATACACTACACCAACGTGTCCCCCGCAGCTGCAGGAGGCCCACGCGGGCCGAGCTGCGGTGATCTCGCGCTGCGTGGCGCTCACCAGCGCCACGCTGGCACGGCTCAGCGAGCGGCGGGGCGAGGAGGAGGCCGACCGGCCGGCACTCAACAAGGCCCTGCGTAGCCAGCAGACCACGGTGAGAGACACGGGGAGACACGGGGAGACACGGGGAGACACGGGGAGACACGGGGAGACACGGGGAGGCACGGGGAGACACGGGGAGACACGGGGAGACACGGGGAGACACTGGGAGACACTGGGAGATAGTGGGAGACACTGGGAGATAGTGGGAGACACTGGGAGACACTGGGAGACACTGGAAGACACGGGGAGACACGGGGAAACACGGGGAGACACGGGGAGACACGGGGAGACACGGGGAGGCACGGGGAGACACGGGGAGACACGGGGAGATAGTGGGAGACACTGGGAGATAGTGGGAGACACTGGGAGACACTGGGAGACACTGGAAGACACGGGGAGACACGGGGAAACACGGGGAGACACGGGGAGACACTGAGAGACACGGGGAGACACGGGGAGACACGGGGAGATACTGGGAGATAGTGGGAGACACGGGGAGACACGGGGAGACACGGGGAGACACTGGGAGATAGTGGGAGACACGGGGAGACACGGGGAGACACGGGGAGACACTGGGAGACACGGGGAGACACTGAGAGACACGGGGAGACACGGGGAGACACTGGGAGACACTGGGAGACACGGGGAGACACTGAGAGACACGGGGAGACACTGGGGAGACACTGGGAGACACGGTGAGACACTGGGGAGACACGGGGAGACACTGAGAGACACTGAGAGACACGGGGAGACACGGGGAGACACTGAGAGACACTGGGAGACACGGGGAGACACTGTGAGACACTGAGAGACACTGGGAGACACTGCGGAGACACTGAGAGACACTGTGAGACACGGGGAGACACTGGGGAGACACGGGGAGACACTGGGAGACACTGGGGAGACACGGGGAGACACTTGGAGACACTGGGAGACACGGGGAGACACTGAGAGACACGGGGAGACACTGGGGAGACACTGGGAGACACGGTGAGACACTGGGGAGACACGGGGAGACACTGAGAGACACTGAGAGACACGGGGAGACACGGGGAGACACTGAGAGACACTGGGAGACACGGGGAGACACTGGGAGACACGGTGAGACACGGTGAGACACTGGGAGACACGGGGAGACACGCTAGAAGAAACTGGGAGACACGGGGAGACACGGGGAGACACTGAGAGACACTGGGAGACACTGGGAGACACTGG